>BNST01000281.1:0-551790 GCA_019650275.1 Xylocarpus granatum | reverse complement strand
AGTTGACTGAAGGCTCTGTGTCTTTGTTGTTCTTCATACTGATCTAATCTTGAACTGTTCATTTAATTAAAGTTCAGGATCAATTTCAAAGTTAAACTAACTCAATCAAAAACTCTAAACTATGCATTTTGCGATGGATACATGCGAACAGACGAAATCAGTACTAGCATTGCTTGCTTCAGTCGTTTCGTAACTACTTGGATTGTACCGTAAAGCTCAAAATCAGCACAAAACTCTGCCTCCAAAACTAAAACACCCAATAAATGCCAACCAAAAACAAAACAAATATATATTTTGATTACTTTATCAAAAATTTAAATGCAATGAACTTACAAATTTGAGGTGCAGATCTTTGAAACTCTTTCGAGACACAAACGATCTGTAGATCCGGCAACAATAACCCCGACTCCAATTCCACAAAAACGAAGGCGTGCCGACGGAACGGGCGGGTTTTCATGTACGAACCCTAAAACTTTTCCCTCCCTTCTGGTTCTCTCTCTCTCTCTCTGCGGTTAACTTTGGACCTCTTTTTGGGGAAACCCAATCAGTGCGTCTCAGCGCGGGAAAAACAACAGATATGCACGTGGAACGTCCATACATGCAGAACGAATGATAATTTGACACGTCATCAGAGTGAGGTTATTTCACCGCCAAAATTATCGCTGTTACGAGATTCTCTTCCGACGTTACGGCGCGATAACGGAAGGTTAGATCTGGGTAATTGGGAAGTGTTGTGGGACCCGCCGGGGCTACGTCTTTTTTAGCTTGACATCTGTCGTTTTGTGCACGGGAGAGAGGGCTCCTGTTGTCCCCGCCAATCCTATCCAGACGTCATGTTTCACCAATAAAATATTGGTTAATTTTAAATTTTAAAATAAATAAATATTATTATTTAATATATTAATTTTTAAAATTAATAATAAAATTCAATCCATAATGAATAATATCAATAACAACTTAAATTCTTATTATACTTGTCCTTTGTTACATAAGATATAAAATCTCAAAAATTATAAAAAAGATGTTATATATTTAAATAAAATATAAATTATTTTATAAATAATAATATTTTATAAATTAACGATAACGATAAATACACTGTCCATGACAATGTGTTCTCTCTTTATAATTTTAATTAAAAAAATATTTTTAATTAAAATAATAATAAAAGAATTGTAAGTTGGACTATAATTGTAAATAGGTCTTAAAATTTGGTCTTAACTGAAAAACCCTTGCATCCATTCTCCTCCGCTCTTTGCCTTTCCCGCTGCAGGTCCGCTGCTGCGGTGTTCCTTCGTAGCCGTCGTCCTGCCGGAAGAATAATGCAACTATATAATTTTCTTCATTGTCCAACAGAATTGTTATTTTTAGAAAAGTTTTATTGAAGGAGTTCTGCTTGTTCATTCACAGTCCTTTCTCCCCCGCGTTGCTTTTAACATTCTCTGGACAGTCGTGATCTAATCTTAGAGGATGCTAAGCTCTCTCTTCATCTATAAATTTAAATTTTGTTTTCCTCGTCTTGATAAAACGTTCCTTCGTTATATTTTTCGGAAACTATTAAGGAGAGCCGTATTGCAGGGCGGTCCACCTGAAAAGTTTGCACTCCACACTGTTCAAGAGGCCGCAAAAACCTCGGGTCTTTCTCGTTCTATCGTATCTATAAGACAAACAGGTTTTGTTTCCGTGTTTTTTGGTCAAAATCTGTTGATATAAATTTGGTGTATTGAATTTGACAGAAACAAAGAAAGTTACCACAAGATGAGAATCGCTTAGCAAATTTGCTTTGGACTTTGCTTCAGCAGCTGGTGGTATGTTGATTACCATTTGACTGTAAACAACTGATATTTGTCATATATCTAGCTTGCATGATAGTTGCATTCCATTTTTTAAGCAACAAGGAAGCTTCAAAAGGCACTCAGATTGTTTACTAAAATTGTTAACTCCCAAAAGCACTTCAGGGCTCTGTGATTCCTAAATTTGTTTTTATCAAATTTAGCTGAAAACTACAAAATAGACGTAAAAGCACCTCTTGCTACTCAAAGTGCTTTTGGCTCTGCCAAAAGCATTCCCAAGTACCCCATTAGCTTGTTTACTGACATTTGCATTTTGACATGGTCATCTGGTGTACAGTGAGGGGAGCTCAAAATGCAGTGTGGATGGCCAATCCATTGACTGGAAACAGGCTCAAATAACTCGTCTGCTACGTCTGTAAATGCTGCCACTTTACTTGCTCAAATTTTTTTTTATCTTTAATGCCTCTGAAAAACACTGGGATTTATTTCTTGGCAATTAAAAAGCATTGGACAATGGATTTTCTGCGAGACATAGCAATAAAAAACATATATAATATATATATATATATATATATATATATGCATCAAAGAGAATTTAATTAAATACTACGACAATTTAATAGGCCTTTTGTGGTTACTCCACAGAAACCATAGAAATCTGAAGATTCTTCGTTTTTGGAGCTACACCAACTTATGAAACTTGTGTACAAATTTAATTAATTGAAATTACTCTCTCTTACGTCGTTCTTTTTGGGCGGTCGGGCTTTCAGACACTGTGCTTCATCTTTGCGAGAAAGAACATGTTGAGAGAACATGTTGAGGGTGGCATGATATTTCATCGGTTGGAAGATTTGACAGAAATGTCTATAATGAAAATTTCCGAAGACATTTTCAGTTATACAGAGAGTGAAAAAGACATTTAGGAAAGTTACATGCTATTTTTCCTGGTTTTTTACATTCCTTGATGGCTGCTACATCGCCTGCATTGAACTTTATTATGCAAGCCCTGCATACTTCACCCAGGCTGCTACTTGGTCCTAGAAATTAACTGCTGCATTTCATACAGCGAGAGCTATTTGCTCGTGGAAAACTGGTGATATTGAGAACATGTAATCAACTTCTTCACTGTCTGTCGAAGGTAACAAACCTAAACTGTCATCTTCTAGTTATAATTTTTTCATAGTAAGTAATGAAATTGAAATGTATTAGAATGTTTTGTTTATCTTTTGTTTCTTCAGCAATGAATTTTGCTTGACAAATTGAAATTAAGAGTGTGATTCCATACTGTGATGAAAGGTCTTTGGTTGTTGATATACTGATTTGTATCTTGTAGCTGGCACCTAAGGTGCATTAAAGATACTATCAAATAGTTGAAAATTATCCTTTAATCATATAATTTATGACACTAGATAAGTAGTTATATTATCATCTACTATCTACTATATAGGCTCTTCTACATCACTAGACGTTCTCCAACCACACAATAAATTCATTGATGGGATTAACAAAAACTAACTATCTAGGCTGTTCTACATCACTAGATGTTCTCCAACCACAATAAATTCACTGACAGGATTAAAAAAAACTAACTCTAACTGATCAGCAGAAATTCCAAGAAGAAAAAATGTGGCCATAGCATAAAAGATCAAGAAATCCTTAATAGTAATACCTCTCAAAACACATTGGAACTTTCCGGATGGACCGCCAGATGGATCAGTCCTAGATATTTGATTACCTTCTCTCATATCACAATATCTTAAAAACAATTCATATAAAAATGAGTTGATTACTGACAGAATGTTATAACACAAAGAGTCTGAAACTCCAGCTGTTACACTAAGCACACGAAAGTTTATGTTTTCTGCAATCAAAACATCAGATAAAGAATAAATAATTGACCATCAAAGATAAGCTACAAGAGCCTAGATTTTGGAGCTAACAAACAAGTGATGTGGTCTAACTTACCTGCATTGGAAGGTAGAGTCTGAATTCAGGTGGGAGTTCTTCTTCTGAGTATAGGCGATCAGAGAAATATATCCTTCTCAGACAACAATTTGCATGAACCTGAACTCGCAAAGTCTCTACGTAGTTGGTTCCATATGCTCTTCTGGTAAAATCAGCCAGATTCAACTGGATTTGATTCCACCCCTCATCCAACCTCAGCAACATTGTGCAGATATATGGTTTCACCCGTGTGACAGACTGTAAAATTTAAAAACCAAATTATACAATTAATAGAAATGTGGATTGTCTTATTCAAATCTGCAGCCAAGAAGAAAAAAACTACTTTATAAGATATAGGTCTACAAAATTTAGCAATGATCATGAATTTCACTATTGCTAGAAGAATTTCTTCAAAAAATAATAATCTAAAAAAACCATTATCTATCAATTTTTGAAACACAACTGAGAAGATTTTGAGAAATAATAAAACAAAATAGCGCAATTTGAGAACAACATTGACAAACATGGGCAAACTCACACACTTGAAAGTTAGAAGCTCGAAAACGACGTCGGACATTCTTATCATCCAGTACTTGAATCTCAAATGTGAAATATTTCTTCAGGTTTTTTACAATCATAACCAAAAATGGGAGTTTTATACCAAGGGTCGCAGCTGGGTCCACTGGGCATGTAATATATGTAGATTGTATATTTGACCCACTTATTTCAAGGACATTGGATTGTATGTCTTCATCATGTGTCCGTTTTATGTGACCATTGACCACTGCACAAAGACTCCAAACAAATTACAAACGTAAAACATTTGATTGGAAATAACAGATAGTAACCTAACCAACATGCCAAGCAATTTAAAGATACCAACATATGAATGAA
Organism: Xylocarpus granatum; assembly: GCA_019650275.1. Classification (NCBI taxonomy): domain Eukaryota; kingdom Viridiplantae; phylum Streptophyta; class Magnoliopsida; order Sapindales; family Meliaceae; genus Xylocarpus; species Xylocarpus granatum. Next base: position 547,159 of record BNST01000281.1, on the reverse strand, counting down.
TTTAAAATAGCTAAATAATATTTGCTTCTAAAAATGAACTCTCTTCTGAAGGTGACAGAGAACTGCTAAAAGAATAACCCACAAAAAAATTCGCATTATTCAAAACATGAATGCACATTGACAGTCACAGGAACAAACTTTTATACCATAGTTATCTCAGAAATATTGCAATCTAAGAGAGAAATATTTTGTAAAATGGAATCAGAGGGGAATATAATTAACAAGAAACCCTAGAAATCAGATGACAGTGCAAAACTGCCCCCCTCTTCCTTTATCTTGCTGTTGAATAGGATGTGATTTGGCTTAAGTCACCAGACTTCTGCAACATTAAAAGATATTAGCTGGTGACAAAGCAGCACTTTATGACAGTACAAATATATTTTTCAATATTGTATACTCCTTAATAATGCGAATGACAGTATCTTATATATGTACCTACCATGCATCATTAATTCATAAGCTAGATACCTCATAGACTTTAAGCAAGATAAGGCGTGACTCATCAATGCCTCAACACCACCCAACACAGCACTTTCTTCCCACAGAAAATTATGGAACTTTACATAACAACACAAACCAAATTAATCATTCACTAACAACTGCAAAATAGAAGAAACTAACAATGTCTCCAAACTCATGTTGTATACACTTAAAAATCAAAATTTGACAGCAGCAAAACCTGATTAAACACCCAAAAATTCAGAAACAAATTACAAATCCAAAAGCATCTCAACATATGATCGCCAGCAACAATAGAACAAAAAGGCCACTGACCTTCTTTGTCCCAGATCTGCAGAGGTTTGCTCCTACAAATCCCAAAGAAATAAATTCAGATTGGTTTAGGAATATACAATATGCACCCAGAAGACACAGACAAAGAACTCACCCGAGACTGTATAAGATAGACAAGAAACCAGATTGAAATGTGTTCTTAAACATGGTAGGAGATATCCACTGCAAAATGAGCTAATTACAAACAAACAGATAATCAAAAAGCAACCCAGGTGAGCACATGAAAACTCATCGATTCCTGGTATAACATAAAAATCCCCAAAAACTAAGCTTATAAATAAACATATTACAACTACAACAGAAAAAAAATAATTTCAGACTGTAATCGCAAATTGTTTGATTTAATACCTGTTTGTTTCTCGAAAAACGAAAATTCTTCCCGGTCTCCGCCGCAATATTTCAAGGCAAGTGGTCGTGGACGACAACGACCATATTATTCTTCTTCCCCTTCCCTTCGTCGGTTCTTTTGGGCTTTGTCCAAATTGGACCTGAGCTTTTGGGCATGGGCATGTAAGCACTAACTGATCGAAATACCCCCACCCACTTTCCTAAACAGCCCCTCTCGTCGTTTACGCAAGTGTAGCATAATCGTAATTTTACCTCGATATACTTTTGAAGAAGCGACGAAGAGGATCTGATCTGATAGAATACGGTCTGATTGTGTGGTTGTGATTTCATTGTACGTCATCTTCATTTTGCCGACTCTTCTAATAACTCCAAACAGCCACTTTTTTTCCATGTTGCCATTGTTGCCCTTTATTTTGGTTCGTTTCCATTGTATTGTACTTGGAACCCCCCACATGCTCACCCACGTGGCAGACTCTTCCACGCCTCTTCTGCCACCCGTCCATCCTTTCAAAAATCTATCTACGGCTATTATCCTCAACGGGTCGACTTCCAAAGACCGTATTAGACTCGCCAATTTGGAGACCTGAATTAGATTTCTTACGAATTTAGGGGTATTTTCGAGAATCAAATTTATGAAGTAGACAGCGTTAACTTCTCGCCGTGATTTCCCGATCCGTAGTGCGTGATTTGCCACGTGGGCCAATGAGTGTATTGATTTAGATGGAGAGTTTTCAGCCACTAATTTGATCATCAATTTTCAGCCACAAGTGACGGTAAGTAGCGTATCTCGCACCAACTTCTACTCAATTTTCTATATTTCATTTTAATAAATATTGCAGAAAGATATAAAGCCTGCACTGCAGTAGTACTGGGAAAAAGCCATAGCTGCCACTGGTGTTTAATTTCTCAAAAATACAAAAAACCAATCGAAGTTTCATTCATTTAAATCTGTCTCTTCATCTGGGTTAGCTTTATTTTTTGGAATCAGAATCTGGGTTTCCTTCATATTCTCTTTTAACTAACCGCAAGGTTTGTCTTGTTTTTTTTTCCTCTGTTACATGATTTGTGAACTTTTTGTATGTGATTATGTTTTAAGAGCCGTAGTCGTTGTTTATAACTCGGTGGTGTTGATTGATATGGTGGAATTTCATATTCTTAGCTGGTAGTAGAATTGGTTTTGTTTTGATTTCCTATGCAAATATTATTTTTGGTTTATAGTGAATTCAACTTGTGGATTGATCAGAGTGCAATGTTTTCTTTTGATAATTTTTTCTTGATTGAGAAATTTTATTTGTTTGATTCTTGGTATGACTCCGCTCTGCTTACAGATATACCTAACTTCGAGGATTTTGTATGGATAATAGTTAAAGATAATTAGCCATTTCACTCTCTCGTCAAAAACAACTGGTTATTCTAGTTCCCAGCAGTTTTGGTTTAAAATCGCAAATTACACTTAGATTTTGTGACTGAGACTCGTAGTTGAATAGAATCTATGGAATAATGTTTTCTTTGTGCTTTTTGCAAATACTTGGGGGGTGAATTTTTGAGCTTGTGGTGATTTCGTGTTACTTTTCTGAAATGTTGATCTCTTGGTTCAGATAAAACTCATGGAGTGTTATTTTGGGGAAAGTATTGATGATCTTGTTGTCCCCAAGTATCAAGAACTGGCAGATGGGGTTCCGTCGTCTCCTGAAACTGAAATCTTGTCAAAATGGGGAACATATTCTCCTGAAAATTTTGTCTCACCTAACAAATACTTTAGTATGGACACAAATAGAATGGAGGAAGAATTCAACTTCAATGGTTTTTGTAATGAAGATAACATTGAATCTTCTATCCAAGAGAAAAGCTGCTCTACTGGCTCAAGCATATGTGCAGGATCATCGGGGGAGTCTTGGCAAAGAGCGGCAATTTCAAACGAGAGGACAGATTACCAGCTCAATCAATTTGCGGGAATTGAGCAACTGGATGACATATTCTTGTACAAGCTAACTTCTGGGATTGAGATACTTGGTTTAATGCCTGTAGGAAATCATGTAGTATCTCAAATGCTTTAGGCTCTATATAGATCAACAGCATGCATCCACTCCCCATGGAAATTAAATGCTCCAAAATGGTTTTGTATTCTATAAGAATCTATCTCTACAACCGGATGATCAATGAATTTGCAGGCATTGTGACAATAGTTATTGTGTTTTGTATCTATTTGTCTCCTGCAAATGATCGTATCCCATCATATATGGTGAGGATATCCATTTCTTTTAATCAGACCTATTTTTAGAGTATAGTTTGTCCTTTAATAAAATACAACAGAGCCATTTAATATCCATGGGATGTTTGAAGTGACCTATCATTCTACAGCTTTTTCCTTAATAAAAATGCGTCCTTTTGATTTCCAGTCTTCATCTGTTTTGCCCTTCTTGCAGGAATTCCTTAATTGAGGATCCACCTGGGACTGCAGATCTTCACGACTCATTTTACTTTGCTCCTGAATCTGAGTATTGTGCCTTGCTGAATAATGATCTTGCAACAGGCCTGAATTTAGATTCACGAGGGAATTCCAGTGACAAACATATTACAGGAAGCTCCAAGTATCTCAAAACACATGCATTTTCCCCATCGGTGGGTTGTAAGCACGGGGAAGTGGTTGCTTCACCATTTATTCCTTGCAACATGAAGCACCAGTTCCTACCAGAAAAGGTGAGATTTTCCATGTGCTCAGCAATGTGAAAGTGAATATTTAGTATTTAGGTGCCCGCTGATTTGGACTGAAATTCTTGATTGTCCATTTGACAGTCTGGTTCTGTGCTGACCACAAAAATGGTTTCTTGCACATATTTATTTGACTCAATAGTATAGATTAACAATTTTTTGAATCGAAGAGTTTTTCTGGACTTACACTTTTTGTTGCTACAATTTTAAAGCTTTAGCAGTTCTGCCTTTTTTTTTCCATGTCTGGGCTTATTTGCAGCATCTTTCCTTCAAAAAGTTTGTTTCTTCTTGTGATGGTTGTGCCAGAAACAAAAAGTTTGTTTCTTTTTGTGATGGTTGTGCCACAAACATTGACAATCCTGAAAAGCTTTAAGTCAAAATATCTTACAATATGTCGAAGGAACCATTTCAAATATTTCTTCTGTCAAGGTTCTGTATATCTTGTCTATGTAGATAACACAGGCATCATAACACTTACTATATCAAAAAAGGGCGCTGTTATGTGAAAAGTTGATGAATTGGAGTGAGGGAGCAGTAATTTATTTCTCTGTGTTTGACAAAATTGGACAATTCTAGTGTGTTGCAGACACATGCAAGATCACACACACAAATGCAGACAAATGCACAAACAGGAAAAAAATAAAATAAGAAACCAATGTGTGTGTGTGTGTATGTGTAGAGAGAGAGAGAGAGAGAGAGAGAGAGAGAGAGCTGGAAAAAGATACACAAAGGCTACATTATCTTCTCTACGTGTTTTATACTGTAAAACTTTTATTTGTTTTTTGTCAAACTTATCATGGTATTTTTTTCAAGGCCCCATTGGTCAAGCCTCAAGTTCCCTATGAGCAGAACATTGCAAATGAACTTGTCCGTGAAGAATCATCACTTGAAGAATCTGTGCTTCAGGAGCTGAAAACGGTGATGGATCAGGTAAACTATCTTGGAACTTGAGAGCTCAAGGACCATCTTGATAGGTAAATCATTCAATCATATTAGCTAATAATTGTTCTGTATTTTAATCTAAGCAGCTGACTGATGAGACCCGAATTTGTTTCCGTGATGCCCTGTACCGGCTTGCTGAGAACTCAAAACAATATGTGCCGACGCTGTGGGAAAATGAGGAGTTTTCAGCGGAAGCTCCTCAAATGACAAGTCGCGATATAAACACAAGGTAAATTGGTTATTGAGTTTTGAAGAAATTCTTTATCATTGTCTTGTCAATTGTTTTGAGATAAAACCTTCTATGGATTTATTTCTTCACATGAATGGGATTAAATTGGAATTAGAGCTCAGATCTTTTATGGTCTAACTAGAAACCTCTTCTATCATTTCTGACAAATAATCGAAATCAGACAATCTTCTAGGAGTCTGCTTTGGGGAATTGGTATAAAATTAACTCTTCCATGTGACTTAAACTCATTTAATCAAAACATGATTTGAATGATCAGGTGTGGGAAAAACAAAGCAATGGAATCGGAGACCAATGAAATCGACAGAGCCGTGGCAAACCTCCTGTACAATAAGATGGACTTGCATGTACAAAATTTTCCCACGGTTGCAACAACAAACCCCAAACAAGACGTGATGAAGGTAACGGAATCACCAATGAATCAGCATTTCTGTCATGGCATGTCAGCAGGCGATGCTGAAGTACCAATCATAAACGAGAGCAAAATGAAGTAGAGATTACTCAAAACATGTCAAGGATGACTTGAAGATTCCATGAAAATTAAGTGCTGTATGAAGTAAGAACCTTACTAGTATTTCGTTTCTGGAATGTATACATGTACTGAAGGATGATTTTGTATTGGGAGTTTTGTGCGTATTTTAGGTCTGACAATTCATGCTGCATCTTCTCGGCAGAGTTTTATGTATGTTGATTGATGCAATGATTGATGGCATGCGATAAACTCTTGGGCACTTCACTTTTTTCTTATTTGTCTTGGGAAAGTGATTGTCACCCATGTGATCAATATGCCTGACTTCTTATTTACGGGCAGGCAGCACTGAGCTACTGACACCAGGTATGAGAGGACTAGGGTTGAGCTTCCATTGATCCGCCCACGATGTGAATGGACGCACTGAATGTATGCCTATTCTTTTAGACTTTAATAAACAATGAATGGGATTATTCTTACTAGCACGTAGGAGGACCAAAAAGTATACTAAACTGTCGGCGAGAGTCATTCAAATCAACTGTACAAGGGAGATTATCAAACTCGTCCCTAAATTTTACAAAAGTAACACACTGGTCCACACGTTTACCGCTTGCCCCAGATTCATCCTCCTCCGTTGACAACAAATATTCTTACATTTAGAAGTTAAATTCTGCTAATTAATGAAAAAGTTTTCTAATAACCAATAAAATATTATTAGAAATCCCACGTGTTGATTTTCTAATCTTGTTATTCAAACGTGTTTACAAATAATGAAAAAGACATTTTAATCCTTGAATTTAATTGAAATGAAGCAAGCCTATGTGGAATTAGGGTTGATCTCAATAACATGGTACAAATGTGATCCACCCACGATGTGAACGAAGGCACTCAAAACAAATGGATTTTCTTATTAGCAGGAGGATCAAAAAGTCAACCTATTGGACGGCTACAATCATTCAAGTACATTTTTCAAATTGGTCCCTATACTTTAAACAATTAACAAATAAGTCCACACTTTTTGCCACTTACACATCCTTCTCCTTGAACAGTCGGTATCTTCGGGCTACTTTTATGGCAACAATAAAACAGACATTTAAAGCAGCAGCAAAATTATAGAATTAATTAACAATTAATCCTAAATCACTGCTAATTAATTAACAATTTAAACAAGTCTGGTTAATTTGATTTGATAGTTGAATTACTCTACGTGCATGCCACCACCATTTCCCTCTTCATATTTAGGCAACGCCAACCTAACCAGCAGCTCACATATCAGGCAACACTACACATGGTCGATCTTCTGCCATGACAACAGCACCGTCACTGCCACCTACGCTGGCGCTATCACCTTCCGAAGCAAGCTCACTATCCCCAGCCCTCCAGACAATCTCTCTCCGACCATCAAACAAGAAGGACTTGCCAAAATCCAAAAAGATCTTACGGCGCTACCGTTCTGTTTTCCGATCATTTCCAATCATCGCGCCCACATGTAAGATTCCCGTCTCACTTGCTGGAAGCCGGCCACATGACGGTCATGTAAACGTATGACCGGAACCCTTTTCGGGCACCGGAAAGCTAGGGTTAACCTTGTGATACAAGAAAACTCTAGGTGTCTTCCTCTTCTTGTATTGGAGCTGGCTATGCTGACCGGAAAAATTCTCCGGGATATGGGATCAGGGCTTGTGAGGATCACGCTAGAGTGCGAAAAGAAGCCGGCGGAGAAGACGAAGATTGTAGATGAGCCGATATGGACAATGTATTGTAATGGAAGAAAATCTGGTTATGGAGTGAAGAGGGAGGCGACTGAGGAAGATTTGGCTTTCATGCAAACGCTGAATGCTGTGTCAATGGGTGCCGGCGTGGTACCTACTGATGGCGCTGGCGACCAAGTGGCAGCGGACGGAGATTTGACCTACATGCGTGCACAATTTGAGCGTGTGATTGGTTCTAAAGATTCGGAAACATACTATATGATGACTCCTGACGGGAATAATGGTCCCGAACTGAGTATTTTCTTTGTCAGAATTTGATGAAGAAACACATACGATCGAGTTTGAGACTGTTAACAAAATCAAATGGATGAGAATTTGTCTGAAAAGCGCAAGAATTGGTCGGGAAAGGATAGAAAAAAACTCGTGGTTATTGCTTAAGTGGTGTAGGTGTAAAATATATACCTAACCAGTGCCGTCGATGTGCAGAGCGAAGAATACCATGGAAGAAAGAAAATGTAAATTAGAGCAAAGGGATCCCGAATAGGAGTTTGAATGTTGCACCTGTTTTCATTCTTAACCAGAAATATTTTCCTTTCTTGTCCCCCCCCTCCCCAATTTGAAGTTCATGAACACTATTTTTATGTTGTTTTCCTCTTAATTTTCTTCGAGGGATGTGATTTTAGGGCTAATATTATCCATCTAACACCCTTATTCGATAAATTCATTATTAAAATTTTAATTTTTTTTTAACTCTTGACACCCGTTCAAATACAAGTTAGAGGCATAAACTGAGCCACACTGAGCAATGTTTGTGTACTTGTGAATGTTTTTGTATTTATGTGTGTGTGTGATGGTGAAAATCAGACGTGGATATCTTAGCTTGACAGTGTTAATACTCATAATAAGCATCTGTATCGAGTATCAACAGGCATTATAAATTCATCTCATATATATCAAATTCTCCATTCAAATATCAGTATTTTAACTGCATTCTTCAAAGTTTCATGTTCTAACCGTTGAAAGACTGGAGAGCATATATGCCGACGGATAATCACGATGAGGACGAACGTTTTAGCGGCCGGAAGCAGCAAGCTTGCAAGCCACAGTTCCAGGAAAACATTCTGACCCTTAAATTGCAGCAAATAACCCCACATCAACCAATGGAGTTGAGCACCCGTCCATATGAGAATGCAACTTGCACCTTTCCACTTCAGCTTCATGTTGCACCATGGCATTATCTGGGGCAACAAGCAAAAGAACCACACGAAATAATGTGCTGTGACAACCTGTAAGTGAAATCAATCCAGCACCATAGAGAAAATCAGAGAGATGTGATGGTCACATAATCCGACAAGGAAAATACCCATGTGCTTCTGCTTGCAATATTCTATAGACAAAACAGCTGTCTTAGTTATACAAAAGCGCATTTGTTGATTAACGAACCTAATTGAATGCGACAAATGCCACTGTCTGCATAAAAAGGCAAAATGATAGATATTGAGCAAAACTGTAAAATAGAACCGTCTACACTGTTAACTGGGGCAAAAAGGAGATGAGCTTTTCCACCAACGGGAACTCTAGCACACAATGGAGATTGATGTGATAAAAATGTACAGAAAAATCACGTCGCGGATCTCTATCTGATGATTTAGTAGTGCTTCGTGTAAGAACTCCTCTCCGTATAACTAGAACAGAAGCCCAGTAAAATAGCACCAGATACCAGCCCAAACATCAGTCTTTGTTTTGCAAATACAGTTTCTAAAGCCGTCCACACATCATATTGATTGTCCATTTGCAACTACTTTGAGCCGTGTCGTCTGGACTAGAGTTCCAACTCTGAAGTTTGGGCTTCAAACCAGATCGGAAGGAAGTGCATAAATTATAGGGTAAACTCTAAAATAGACAACAAACCCAAACCACAACGCAGCTTGTAACACATGACCTGCAAACAAGAAACACCAGGCTTTACTTTGTTCATCAATAATTTCAGATCTTACAGTCATAGAATAATCAAACTCTTAACGGTGCACAAACCAAAATATATGCCTCGTAACCAGCAACGAAAAAGAAACCAAGCAAAGTAGAATGTTTCCTGCCACACAGTCCACTCTATAACTTTACAAATTAATACATAGAATCATATCTATCAATCAAACAATTTCAATTGCTAGGAGTTTGTTTCATCATGACAACTTAGACGTTAAACAGTTTTATCCCACATATATAATTGTATTTGTTGGGAAGTTAGCTGCCTACTAAATATGCCTGATCTGTGAACCAAAATTTAAGACAACTTAGACGTTAAACAGTTTTATCCCACATATATAATTGTATTTGTTGGGAAGTTAGCTGCCTACTAAATATGCCTGATCTGTGAACCAAAATTTAAGGATATGCTATTGGCTTTATTTTTCTGCCATTTTAGTATTACTTATGAACCCAAAAAAGCAATATTTTTCTGTCACCAAGGACAAAGGTGAATATCGACATGTGGCCCTTCTGTCACCAAGGCTTTACTTATCCCACACGGGAATAAGTAAAAATGGTAGCAAAGGTGAATATCGACATGTGGCCCTTCTGTGTGGGGACTCTCCAGAAGCCACCAAGGAAGCAGCATCAGGAATGAAAAAATGACGAGGTAATCAATCATGTGCATATATGCGAGTCTGGCCACTCACCCTAGGGGACCAAAGCGACACGGGGAAACTGCCGACAAGAGCAGTGAACAAATATTCGTTGACATCATTGCTGGAAGGAGAGAAGTACGTCAGCCAATCTCGTTCAAATGTCAGGCAGAATCTTTACTGTCACTTTTAACTCAAATCACAGACACAGAGAATTAGCATAACAGTTTCAGGATCTCAAATTTTGAAGATGTTTTCGCCGATTGCCCGGAAGGAATATGCTCATGAATATGTCAATGTACGGAATAAATTCTCAAACGGACAGCATTAGCGACCATTAGACCAAAGTACACAATGGGCAGAGCAATTTGTTTGTGAAGTTACCCAATGTTCCCTTGGCAATACAGTTAAGTAACAAAGTTTATCTTATTTAGTAGCCCGCTTCTCGTATCTCGCGTGAACTTCACATTACCCGAAATCAAATTGCTCTTAACCTCTTTCCATTTTTCTTTTATGGCCATCCTTGGAGATTCCCTCTACCGAATACGTGTACGAGGCACATTCAACCGAAGGCGACGAAGAACCGTTAAGGTGACCTATAAATAGTTCTTTATATTTTATCTTCTTTTGCTATTATGGTTATTAAATTAAAACACAGTAATCCCATTGCTGACTTAAGCATGGAGGGCTATCCTCGAATGCTTGTCGACTCTTTTGGTGACTGATATTTTTACACGAAGCATCGAGATACCAACAACCAAGGACCGAGTAGAAATTTAAGTCTTCCTTTTCCCTTGTTCTGAAACAGAAAAATGAAGAGGTGTTTGTCATTTCTCGATCATCCATGTGTACATGGGGGAAAAAAATGATAATTGATAGTTAATTAACAGTAATAGGAAAGCCTGCAGGTTTAACTTGATATGAAAATTGGAAAGTGAAATCCATTACAATTACTTATACGAGGGACAAGAGTTAGGTCCCATCTTACCTGTAGGAACGGGCCATCATAACTTTTACAAGAAAGCAGATTTAGCTACTCTTTAAAGGTATGCAAATGTCACTCTCTCACACACATTAAGAAAAATATTAATTAATTTCCTTGGAGAGCTCAAGCTTGAATGATAATCCAGAACCTCCTAACTTTTGATCCATGATCTGAGACAACTGTTTCACCATTGAAGGAGAAAAATAATTTACCCAATCCCCAACTTCACCTCTTCTGAATAAGTACTTGTTCTCGAAGTTCTTGATTGATTTTCCTGTTTTGTTCGCTTCCAATTTCTTCATTTCTTCAAAGCTACACAGCTTTGCTATTTCTTTTATGACTCCGCCCTCCTCTTCCTCAACGGAGAAAGGAAAACCCAGAAAGGTCGCCAGATTTTTCAAGTTTGAAACGATGTCTTCCTTCATGTTCTCGTACTTCAAGAACAGAACCTTGTCTGGTCTCTTCAAGCTCTCATTCCAGTACCCTAACATATGCTCCCAAAACGAACCGAATCCGATGACACCCTCGCAATACATTTTGAATGCTTCCTCGAGCGAGAAAGTTGGTAAGGATTCATTTCTCAATTTGTTAATGAAATGCCAAGAAGATACGAAAGTGTCAAAAGGGTTGCGGCAGATGTAAACAATCTTGACATCGGATTTCTGAATTGATTCTTGCAAATTTAAGGATGCATATGGGATGTGAGTAGCGAAAACTCGAGGGTCAGGAAGATTGGAGAGTTGAGGAATTTGGTTATTTTCGTAAAGTTTGTATTCAAAGAAAGGCACGAGATCATGAGGATTTAAAGCAAGCAAAGGATGTTGTTTGTTTGAAACAACAGGGAAACGTTTGCGATTGACAATGGCGAAAGCCAAGGCTTTCAACCAAGTTGTGCCTGATTTTGGTATGCTGGCTAATATAACGTCTGTGTCTTTAGCTTGGAAGTGTTTTTGGAAAGCAATTATTGCTTGGATTTCCTTGGACTGGCACCAGAATCCTTGAAATTTGTAGAGATATGCAGTTCTCCAACCTTTCTCTCTGGGAAGAGAGAGCAGCAATTCCTTACACTCGTTGCTCAAGTCCTTTTCCTCTTTCTCCTCTTCTCCCCTTCCTGCCGTTAATATTTGGGTTGACTTCGTGAAGTGGGTGCCCCCCACAGACGTCGCGGTGGTTGTGATGGTCACAGAGCTCGGCATTCTTCTTCTTTCTTTGTATTTTTTCTTTAAGCAATAGAAATTGAAACTGGCTCTGCAAAACCATCTTGGAAACACCCACGTATTATATAGGCAATACCAGAACAGTTACACAGACACGTTGAAAGAGAGGGGAAAAGGTGTCAAAAGTGACAGCTCCGTTGGCAGTGTACATGTTAAACACGTGCATGGTCGAGGGCCAAAGCTTATCGCTTGTTATTTCGTCAGATTGGACAATGGACAAGTGTGGGGCGCAGCTAGGCCTACTTCCCACGTGGGGTTTAAGCTTCAAATTTTAATTGCAGGTGGTGGTGGGTGGATTTGGTTTAATAAAATTTTTGCAAAAAATATTATTTAAAAAATTATTATTAATTTAGCTGTTCATATTTGTCAATGAACCTTGTCTCGAATTTAGCAGTTTGAAATGTGAATTTTGAGATTTTACCCCAATCATTTCCAAAATTTATAATAATTTTTATTTTTTAAAAATAAAAATTATTATAGTATAAAAATATTTTAAATTAATTAATTAAAATATATTTTTTATTTTTTATAAATACAATTTTATAATTTTTAAATTTATATTAAATATATTTTATAAAATAAATAAATTAATCTTTATTTAACTAATTTATATTAGACTTTTAAAAAATTTTATAATAAAATCATTATAGTATAAAAATATTTTAAATAAAAAATATATATACATATATTAATTTTTTAATAAATTAATTTAAAATTATTTATTATTATATATAATATTAAAATTTGTATTAAAAAATAATAATTTATATTATTTATAATATTTTTATAATACGATAATTTTGTTTTATATATATGTTTAAAATAGTTTAATATAAATTATTTTTTAAATAATATAATAATAATATTATTATTATTTTATACTAATTAAAAATTTTAATTATTGAAAAATAAATAAATTATAAATTTACTTAATTAATTTAAAATTAAAAATATATATTTTTTTATAAAATAAAATTATCGAGTAAACTTTAAAAAAGTGGGACATTGTAATACTCCGATATCAATTTTATACGTGTACAGGGGCGAGATTCTCTCAGCTATGCCGACGTCTTTATTTGCCAGCTTGGCGTGGTGTAGACGTTTTGCTGCCGACAACATAAAATAAACACAAACGACGAAGACATCCACTTCTGTCCTGATTTCCAGGTTCCAGCGTTTGACTTGTTTTATTCTACTTCCTCGGACTTTCATTTCGGTTAATTCTTGGATTTTTATTTTACTTGAATTTCTCTCCTTTTCTTAATTTTAAAAATTATAAAAATAAAAAAAAAGATTTTAAATTTAATTAATTTAATTTATTTTTTTATAACAAAAAATATTTATAATAATTAATTCAATTAAGAAATTAAAAAGTAGGAAGGCCATTTAACATTGCTGGTCGTGTGATGGGATTAATTTTTATCGATTATAATATCCGGACTCCTCCCCCTTTTATTTATGTTATATAGTATTATGAATCATTACGTGTTAGAAAATAAAAGAAAGATCGGTGCCTAAACGGGCCTAGGATGTCCGGTAAGAAAGAAACAACACGCTTGTAACATGACTGAACCCTTGTTAGAATTAAGGTCGAAAGGAAAAGCACTTGATTGTATCTTGGCGGTCCACGTGATTGCATGCTTGGATGTTGGGCGAGACCCTTGTCGTTACTTGTTACCATCCCCCACCCCACCCCACCCCACCCCCAAATATATATATATATATATATATATATATATATATAAAACACACAAAAGCAAAAATATCTTAAACGAAAAAGTCTTTATTACGGGAACAATCCGTCTAAAACGACTCGTTTTGTGAACACATTTATTACATATTGGTTCGGAATACTGTCGCCGCCGCAGGGGTTGTTGTGACACATTTCAAACATGCGGATGCGCGTCCATTGACATTTCAGTTTTTTTAAAAAAAAATTTAATACATATAATTTAATTATAATAAATTTATAACAATTTTTAATTCAATTAATCAAATTAATTTATTTTTATGACAAAATGGATTATTTTAAAATATACCATAACTTAAAAGATTAAAATTAGCCCGCAACTTAAAATACAATTTGGAGTAATTCTATCATCGCTTCTCTCGTTTTCGTATGTAAGAAAAGTGTTGTTTGCAAGAACAGCATTCGAACATGTCCGAAAGACGGTGCAAGCAGAATATGCAGGGGTTCTTTTAGCATTACTCTTCCAATTTCTAGACAGGCCCGAAGAAAACATGGACGGTAGATGTTGAGACCACCATCGAGGTGTCCTAACTAGGACCCGGATGAATAGATGCTTTACAATGCAAGAAAATGGGTGTTTTCGGAAATAGGAAAGGAGCGCTTAGTCTCAATGAATAGAAGAAAGCCGAACCCAGACAATGCATTCCAATGGACTCATGCCCATTGGAACAAGTCCGTGACAATATGACTACTACTCGGATGGACACGAAGCCATGGGCGGAGCGAGGAAGACTTGGGATTGCAAAAATAAATTAATAAATATTTTGTAATTCTAAATTCTCAATTTTTTACATTCAATCCCCAACATTTAGAAAATAGAAATAAAAATTAAATCGTAGAATGGAGAATTAACAGTGAAATGAAGGAGAGTGAGGAGTGTTGTGATTTAATTGAAGTCGGGCAGACAAGCTGTAAGGGATGGGGTGGTGCGTGCGTTAGAATCTCACGGCCGAATTTGTCTAAACAATAATGAACCTACTCTCCCTTGCCAGTTATTTCCTTTTCACAGCATATACATGTCCATGTGTGTGTACACACACCCACACAAACGACCTTATCCCCAACATCAAGACGGGGCTATAGAAGAACTGTCAACGTCTCATTCTATTTTTGTATTATGGCAAAAGCCAAAGGGTCATGCTACAGTCGTAGAATCAGATGTAGAATACAGGGCGGTCATGATGATAAAACACAATTGAGTTGAATTAACGTGGTTCTACCGATGACAAAAACCGGAAGTGGGTTTGGAGGGCTTCTGAAAGCGCACAAAATCCTCCGGGAATTGAGTCAAAAGTCAGCTACAGAGTTTGTCTTTATCTCCAGTATGAGTCTAACGCATGGGTGCCTGGCCTGGTATTTTATTAGGATTTCCCTACCATTTTCGTTTCATTTCACGGCGTATAGTTTCATTTCCAAGCCTTTCCATGCATATATGGTTACATCTCTTTCCACTTTAGACATTGATCGAGGCTCCTTCTCTTTGCTTTTTCTTTCTTTCTTTCCAGTGCTGCAGCATGCTTCTCGTTATAAGCATGTACACCTCGTAAAACTGTATAACTCATCATAACGCAAATAATTGTTATCTATTAGAGATAGAGATGATTATAATGAATGGTTGGATGGTTGTTTTTGATTGGAGATAAGAGAGGAAATGCAAGTGGAGCCATGTATAAGAATAAGATGGAAGGCAAGGTATGCTGGGTGTGCAAATGCAAGATTGGTATAATAATAATAATAATAATGAAAGGCGAGGAAGGAGAGTGTGTCTGTCAGTACAATTACCTCCTCTTCTGATGGGGTAGAGATTGGCGGTGGTTAAGGCCACATGTTCCCCATAAATGCTTGAGACAAAGCTCAAAGGCTCCCTGTATAAAGACTTTCCATTTTGCTTGTACAGTTTCTACGCCCCCCTTCTGTTGCTCTCATTGTCCCTTTTCCTTTTGTCCATCCTTCATGGATCTCACCTCACCTTCCCCAAAATTCCTCCTGTACTTGTGGCCACTTGTTGGCCTTTGCCTCCTTTCCTCCATTTCAATCTCATATTTTCATTAATCAACTAACAGATAACGTTATTATTAAGTTATTTAATTAATTTATAATTTTAATATTGTGATATAAATTTATTTGATTAATTATAATTTTAAATTTATTTCCGATATATTACAAAATTACATTATATAGATCATCGGGTATCAAAAAATGAGCGATATTATTTACTAAATTATTATTATTTTTCAATAATAAATGCCTCTTTGTAAATTATTATGTGCACTTTGGAAGTGTAATTTTCATTAGTAATTTGTTTCGTGGATAACAGACAGAGACCAAAAGGTTGGTAACGAGGTATGTACCGATAATATAATAAGCAAAATAGGGTTGAATGAGCTCTGTAAATGTCTATTAATACTTAGCTTATTACTTGCCAGTTACGCCATTGGCACAGCCGGGGATAACATCATTGGGTTTCGTGGAAGCCAACTATTGTCTTTGATTATTATTTAAAATTTCTTTTTGAATTATTTATTTTATTTTTATATATAAAAAGTATAATATTATCACGTGATTATACCTAATTAATTTATAATTTTAATTTTATTTAAAATATGATATTAAATTATAAATATTTTATATTTGATAAATCAGAGTTATCACTTACCGAATCATTTGTTCCCCTCTATATACATAATATTTTATTTATTAAAACTCGTTTGTTTTGATAATTTTTTTTAAAAAAAATAAATTATTAAAAAATAACGATTCTATGACAGGTCTCAATCTTTAACCATCTAAATTTAATAGACGAAGATGGTTGTTGCCTCTTCCCCTCCCAACAAAAGCTTATGATTTCAATAAACTATTAATTTTAGGGTGTCTTATGAAATTCCTGACTTTTAATTCAAGAAACTAAAGGCTGGTGGAATTTTGCAATTGCACAGATGAGAGACCATTGCTATTATAGCTAATGAATAAGCTAATTGGCATACAAATCCTGGAATAGATGTCCAGCCTACACAAATATGAAGGAAAAACGAAAGCACAGAATAAGACAAGAACTTTTACAAAACAAATTCTGATTTTTAGCATTAACCATGGAAACCAAAGGAAGTCATTTACTCGTGTGTTTCGGTTATTTTAAATGGTTCCCAAGATGGAACCTTTTTGCTGAAAAACTTTCCTACCACCTTTGAATCCAACAGGTTTATAGCTTCCTGAGATTTGATGCATCTGGGTGTCTTGTATTGGTTCACAGAAGAACCCTGAGATACGCATAAATCCATCAGTGCATCAAAAGTTCCATGTCTCACAACTCTGATCTCCAATGGTCCGATTGAATTATCTTTTTTCCTGCACCTTCTATACACAGAATCCAGTGATTCTTCCACTGTGGAGCAGCATTTCTCCATTATTTCAGGATCAAGATCTGGCAAATCATTGCTTCCTTTCATCTTAATCTCCCAAAACAGTACATAGTGGCCTGGAATTGAGCAAGTATCAGCATGGCCAGTGTATTCCGTCAGGAGAAATCCAAGAGGCTCGATAACAAGTTTTGCATTTGTCACTGCTTTTAATAAATCTTCTTCATTGGTTTTGTCTGTGTCAATGCTTAATACCACATTTCTCCTATGCACAAACCGAAATTGAGGAGCCTTGTTGTGAAAACCTGTTACCATAAGAATGTCTCCCACTCTGTATCTGTATAGACCTGGCAACAAAAAGCAAAATCAGGAAAAACAGTGAGAACATGCGATCTAGCTAGCTGTAAATATGCTACTGAAATCAAAGTACAAAACTAACCTGTAAAAGTCGTGACAACAAGTTCATAATAGTGACCAAGTTTGACACCCGTGAGATCAACTGTTTGGATTATTTCCTCCATTTTGTCGTCCTCCTGCCTGCAATCATCGCAGTGGATTTCTTCAGTCAATTCTCCATTGTTTTTCTCCACAGGTAAGAACTCGAAGTAGGCCATATTTGGGAGGAGGGTGTAAGAAACATCAGAAGGGCTGCAAAGAGGCTTAACATTGATCCCGAAGTAACATTCAGAAGAAGCATACATTGTTGAAACTAGAGGAAGCCCACCGCCGTAAAATTCGAGTGTTGGAATATACTGGGCCATAGAACCTGTAACAATAACGTCAATGTACTTTGTTCTAGGCCAAAGTTTCTTAATTATCCCCTCCCAAGATTTCCCACTACATACACTCTCTATCAAATCTGCCAATCTTGCATTAGGCTTGCCGAGTATCAACGACACAGCATTTCGGCAACTGGGGTCAGTGATCCAGTTACTGATATGGCCAGTTCTTATGTTGCTGCATAATTCTTCCCAGTGATCTTCTAAAAATTTTATAGCGCGCAGAAAGGCGGATGCAAAAACCGCGCCGACCCTTAGTACCTCATGGCGCTGTACTAAACCACAGAGTAATTGACAGTACATACTCTGCTTGCTGTCTGGACACAAGATTGCCTCATCAGGACTTGAATAAATGTTATACCTATTGAAAGGCCGGTTTCTGAAGTTACTGCTTTTGTAGTAGCTGGTTAGCACAGGTCTCGCCATCAAACCAGACGGAGTTCTAATTTCTGGTTTGATGAACAATAAATACATCCCTTTTCCTTGGTCCAAGCCATCCACATACCTGGAAATTACAATACCAACAAAAAAATTGTTCGGTGTTACTGTTACATTCATTTTCAAAACAGTGACTAAATTAATAAAGACAGAATTGAAGAAAAACTTCTCACTTGTTCATAACCGGCACAAGCAGGTTATAAAACAATGTCTTCCTGTCCAAGTCTTCAGCAGTTGATGGCATCATTTTCGGCTGCCCTCCTGAGGTTCCGGAGCTGCAAAAAAGATGAACTGAATTACTTAATCAAGAATTCTAGGAGAGAGATTTGACTAAAACTGAAAAAAAATTTGAACCTTGTGAGGAGCTCGGTAATTGGTTGAGCCGAAATGATATCCGATGGCTCTCCATTTGCGATTCTCTCAATATAAGGTTTGATATCTTCATAATTCACAATAGGAACATTCTTCTTGAAAACTTCCTCATCAGACTGGCCATTGAGAAACCTTCCAAGGTATTCTGTTTTAGCGTTTCGATTCAGTATTTCCTTGAGTACCTGATGTTGTACCTGGTATGCATTCGTGGTCAGCTCCTCCAAAAGCTTCATTCCAGCTTCATTATCATATAGATCAAATTCTGGTAACATCCTTGCCAATATCAACAATGAAATTATTGTATGCTTTAGAAAACAATTGTTTTAGGTAGCTCTAGAACACTTCATAAACCAGTGACAACTCTCTTCCTGTTTGATTAAATTATAAGCAGCAGCCTATCAATCAGCTACAGAAACAGCAACAAAGAGATTGATAAAAAAAAACAGAAGAAATAAAAACTACAGCAACACCACTACAATTTTATGTGGTCTGCACTGATATTTAGAAGTCCTCTCCGCGTCTCTCTGTCAACTGCATTGTGTTTCCTGATATGTTGCTGCTGATTAAATGTGGGGGGAGGGCAAATGATTAAATACCAGTCATACCAACTTCTTTCGTTACTTTTTTTAACATTTATCCCTCAAATAATGAATTCTTACAAAAGAATTTAAAACAGACCACGAAAAATTTAGAATGCAGCCAGCTGTATGTTAGCAAGATCCTGGAAATAAAAATACTAGGAAGGAAATGTAAGTGAAGAAGAGGGTATGGAGGACCCACACCACGTGGAGTTGTCTGGTAAGCAGTGATTCGATTCAGCTATTACTGGTAAATACTATTGTAGCTAGAGGCTACAAGTCCCTCTTTTTCCCATCAGGTTCTTGTTAAACAAAAATTTCTTCTGTAGAATTTCAAAGCCAATCACAAGCTCTGTTTATAAAAGCATTTGGTCAGCAATTAAAGTACTCAATCATTACGGCAGACTGTTGTGAGATTACGGACTTGGAATTCTTTAAGATTAAGCGTATGGAAACAGAAAAAAAAACCCAGAAAGTTGTGTAAGATTTGCAAGTACCCATGAAGATTAGAATAGGACAATATTGCAATCATGGAAAGCTTGCTTTTAACCCCTTCTGTATCCGGCTCCGAAAAGATATTTTTGTAGTAGGAAATGCTAATTTAAGACATGATAATGTACTGTAATTTTAATTTTGAAATGAATAATAATAATTTTGCCAAATAGTGTGCTTACAAACAAGAAAGATGAAACTTTTTGTTTTTTAATTTCTTAGTTAGAAAAGATTGTCTGCTAAGTTGCCATATGCAAGTTCCACCAGCAGGCATGTTTTGAGACCAACACAAGAACACTTTGTGTTTGTCTGTCAAGAAAATGAAATCTCTTTCCTAATGGTTCAAACCATTACCTCAATTCTTAATCTAGGTCTTGGACCAAGAGGGAAGCCAGTCTCTTCAGAGCTTCCAATATGGTTAACTAATTGACTTTCAAAATCATAATTAGTGTTGATTAAAGAAATATTAATTAACTTCCATTATGCTACAGTTCAACATAGAATAAATACAGACGCCGGGTGTTAAAGCTAGGGAATCACAAGTCTTTTCAAGGACCCTTTTATCAAAAAATATGCACAAAACCAAATTCATTTTTTTTATCGGGGATTGAAACCAAAAACTCTCGGGTTTCATGACTAAAGAAAGGTCAAGAAACGGTCAGTTTTTGGCATTGCTTTGCGTTTGAGATTCTTACCCACTTGCAGTTGGCAATTTAAGGAAATGTCATACATTCACTTGTATTAACGCAGCTGAGAAAGATTTTACCCTTGAAGCAAAATGGTGGAGACAAGCACGTTGCCAGTCGCAACAAAGAAGGCAAAACCATGGGAGATATGATTTGATGTCCCATTGGCTTCGGCTTTGCTCGTAAGTCACATCCATGATCCACTAATAAAGGGTTTCACCCATTTCCCTGTGAGATCCAATACACCTTTTTATCTCTTTTGAACATTGAAATTCACCAAAAACTAACATTAAAAATAGTAAATATGCAACAATAATGTTTCAGCATTTTAGTATTGCTTCTTCTTTTTATTTGAAAAGAGAACATTACCAACTTTTAAAGGGCTAGCATTAGAATGAGATCCCCTAAAATAAATATTACCAAAAATTAGAAAAAAAACATAAATAAAGTGTAAAATAATTTTTATATTCTTAAATATCGTTTTAGTTCTATTTTAGTCATTTTTTATTTTTGTTGACTTTTGTAATTTTTATTTATTTTTATTATAATATAATTAATTTTTAACAATTATTTAATTCATTTAAAAATCTTTAATTATTTTTATAAAAGTAATTGGACCGTCACATCTCAACAAGAACAAGAGATTTATTTAATGCAAGTTTACAAACCCAATGTACATTATTGCTTGTGCATATAGAAAAGGAGCAAGAGAGGATGAGATATTAAAATCCCACATGGTTTAGACTTTACTTTTGTTATAGAATGTAAAAACTGTTGAAAGGAATTGTTTAAACAAAACTAAATGTTAATAGGAGATCTCAGTCTCACACGGTGAGAGGGTCAAAGGCTGAACCCACATGAAGAAGATGTTAGTTTAATTGAAGCAATTGGGTAGGCCATCATCCAAGCACCGATCCCTATTCATATTTTTGGTAAGCACACTCGAGAGAAATTTAAAAGCATATATTAATATAAATAAATAATTTAAGACAGAGATATCGGGATTTGCTAGATTTTGTTAAGAGTTGCTCATGTTCTAAGATATAAACAAAATAGTAGGCCCTTTGACATTTGCAGAGGAAGAGGTGGAGCAAAACGAGGACGAGCAGTAAGCAATAGGATCTATACCCCTCCCACCCCCCCTCCCCCCTACCCCTTCTCTCTCTCCCTCTATATATATACATATATATGCATGCATGCATGCTTCAAACAAAGTCTTGACGAACAAATGGGTTTTAAGAGCAATTCATAAAAATTCCTACCAGAATGTGCATTGACAAGAATACTTACCGACATCTCATTATCTTGATTACGCTGTTTCAAAGAAAGTCCTCAAAAGGTCGGTCACCTTCGTTGCTATTTTTGCTACTCTTACTTCTCACTTGCGCATTCAGACTCGGAAGTTCATGCTTCTTCAATCGTGCCACTTGACTTGAATATGGATGGAGCAAGGGTCATAGCCAAAGCTACATTTTTGAAGCAAATTGCTGCGTCGGCACCAGGATTGACCGACTTACTTATTTTGATTGACTATTGTATGTGTTCATTGATCTGATAACTTCTGACATCCTTGCGACAGGATAAAAGTTCGTTTC
This sequence comes from Xylocarpus granatum, assembly GCA_019650275.1. Lineage (NCBI taxonomy): Eukaryota > Viridiplantae > Streptophyta > Magnoliopsida > Sapindales > Meliaceae > Xylocarpus > Xylocarpus granatum. The sequence goes on along the minus strand of BNST01000281.1, from coordinate 525,065 downwards.
GAATTGAGATTAGAATTAAGTTACTGTACCGTTTAGCTCGCACTTACCCAATAACAAAACTCAAGAAGAGTGTATTAAATAAAACAACCGCTATCTTTTTGTTTCACTCCAAAGCATGTAAAGATCATGAACAGAAATCCATGGCGGGCTAAACATATGTTATAGTGCGTGTGTGCACATGTCGCGGAAATTTAGCAGCAAAGTTTCAGCTCCAATAAACCGTCCACGTGAATTTGCAGCAAATATTGTGAACAAGACATCGGATTAAAAATGATTGCAGTCAATCAATAAGAAAAGTAGTGTATTGCAGCAGTTAAAAGAGAGAACAAACATCATCTCCCACTCCCATTTTCCCCTCTTTATTGTTCTGAAAAGCTCAAATGGCCAAAGAAAAGCTGTTCTAGAGTCTTTAATTCCGAGTTTGCAGACCTGCAACAGAATTATCAAGCGAATTTCAGTTCCGCAATTCTCTCTACTACTCCTTGACCATACTCTTTGGTCTCGTATGTTATATAGATTGTACATGTTCCGCATTTTATATTTGCCTGAAATTTAAAAGAAAATGATGAGATATATATATGGTAAAATATACATACTATCATAAAGGTTATGTCAGTGTCTCAGACTTTTTATTTGTCAAAAAACACTTGAGATAATACCTGACATGATTCATTTCAAACTAAATACACACCACGAACAATCCAGAAATGGCAGTATGAAAAATTTCAGTACAAAGCCAAGTCAAGTACTTACAGAATTATGCTTTGGCAGATAGTCTTGCATTCAGTTCCCCGGCCACAGCATCAATGAACTCTTCAGTATTCAGATATTGGTCCCTGGAGACCCTACAAATGCAGAGCAAGTATATTACAAACAGAAACATGCAATCGTGCAAAAAAGCACACATGCATTACAATGGAAAAAACACATGCTGATACGTACTTAGATCCATGGATAAGAAGAGCAAGATCTTTGGTCATCTTCCCAGATTCCACGACCCCAACACATGCAGTTTCTAGTTTCTCAGCAAAATTTAATAGTTTAGCATTGTCATCCAACTTTGCCCTGTTAACAAGAACGATTTCAAATACTCATCAATCTCTTCCTAAAACAAATACATATAATCTTTTACGCATCTAGTAGAAACAAAACTTGAAAGACGCAACTTTGCAGATCATGAAAATTAAAATCTTATACCTATGTGCAAGCCCCCGTGACCAAGCAAAGATGGAGGCTATGCTGTTTGTGCTAGTTTCACCACCTTTCTGATGAACCCTGAAATGTCGTGTGACTGTTCCATGGGCTGCTTCTGCTTCAATTGTCTTCCCATCAGGGCATACCTGGATCCAATTCACAGCACTTAAGTCCAAAAAGAAGATGAGCTGGCTAAGAATACTTTCCATATTTTTTTCTACAATACCCCCCCGAGAAGATTTATATTCCTAACTTTAACCCCCTCCCCTCCTATTTCTTATCTAATTTGTAGTATCCTGGCATCATTATACCATTTTTTCAAAGGAAAAAGTGTTCAAAAATGGAGAAGCACAGAGTAGTTAATACAAACAATGGTTAATCATATCCAACTGTACATTTATATGATCACAATTTAAACAAACATTTTTTTTTAAAAAAAAAGAACACATAAATAAAGAAGAATGAGTCATACATGCTTCCAATACTAAAAAGAAAGCTCATGAAAGTAGCCTAAAAGATAGTTGAAATTGAAGCCTATTATGAAGTGAAATACATTATTCTCTTTTAAAGTGTTAAAAATGCTTCCATTTTCTTCCAAATTTCTATGATTTCTTTTGCCCCAAAAAATCCATTGGTATACTTTCATTGCACATCTCCACAAAGAACCCATTTTTTGTATTCTATGTGCATTTCTAAGGATTTTCAGGATTCATCTTTTTCTTTATCCATCTTTTTTCAGGTCTCTCCTTTGTTGCAAGGGTATGGGGCTTGTTTTTGGGACAAAAATTAGGAATTTAGAAATGTAAATCAAATCTTTTGCATATCTGAGAAACAATAAAGAAATATAAAAGATGGCATACCAGTACAGAAGTCATCAATCCAAGAGATCCAAACCCTTCAGACATGCAACAGGAAGTCAGTCACCCAAAAAACAGTAGATGCCTAGGTATCTTCTAAAAACAGCAAAATTGTTACTTCCTGTCAAAAAGCTAAACGCAAACTACAAAAGTTGCACAAACCTTGGGCTAGAAAATCACTCTGGACATCTCCATCATAGTTTTTACAAGCCCACACATAACCTCCTTCACTTTTGAGAGCATAAGCCACCATATCATCAATAAGACGATGTTCATACCTACAAATTCAATAATACACATGTATAATTTCATTAATCATCCTACTTTAAGAAATTTACGCAGATAGGTTACCATATCCCAGCAGCTTCAAACTTTGACTTCCAGTTGGCCTCATAAACCTCTTGAAATATGTCTTTGAATCTTCATTGAATAAACAAATTCACTTTTGTCAAAAGTCCAACCAAATTCCCAATGGACTAAAATTGCAAAGGAATACATAAGACACAAGCTAATCAAGCTAGCTCCATACCTTCCATCATATTTCTTAAGGATAGTGTTTTTAGAACTAAGATAAAGTGGCCACTTTTTCTGATAAGCAGTGTTCATAGAAGCCTCAGCAAAAGCTCGGATGGACTGCAATATCAGATAAAGTTTTAGTTATATGTAATAGTAAACAAAATAGATTACAAAAAGAACCATAAAGGATTTTGCAGATCTCGACCTCATCAGTGTTATACATGGATAATGCTACTCCTCCCTCACCCGTAAAGTTGAAAACCTCTAACTCTGTCTTCTCATCTTTTCCTTCTGGTACTGCAAGAAATTAACGTAAGCCACTCTTTGTAACCCCAAAAAACAGAAAGTAAACGCATGTCAACAGTGCAGACATTGCTCAAAAAAGAGTTGCGAATATTAAAAGAAAAAAAGTTTAAAATTAACCAAAAATAGGAATCTTGAAAATCCATCAAACAGAGAAAAAGGGATTACCAAACACCAGTTTAAGTTTGCCAGCTCCTTTAATAACTGTATCAGTTGCTCGATATTGATCACCAAAGGCATGCCTTCCAATACATATGGGTTTTGTCCAACCTAACAAGAAGAATAACTATAGTTCCACAGCATCATGTAAAGCATTTTACTTAAATATCAAGAAACAGTATATACCTGGGACAAGCCTGGGAACATTTTTGCAAATGATTGGTTCTCTAAAAACAGTGCCTGCAGAGAATGCCAGCAACAGCCAGTTATCATGCTCCAATGCATAAGAGAAGAGGAAAAAAATAGCAAAAAAGATCATTTGTACATTCAGGTCAAGTTCACTGACCATTCAAAATATTCCTAATTGTTCCATTAGGACTCTTCCACATCTGCTTCAACTTAAATTCCTCCACACGAGCTTCATCTGCCAATTACCCACAATGCAATTATCATGAATAATAATCTCAAGTACAAAGCTTGTGAGAATCAAAATAGTTTAGCGACACAAATAAAATGAATGTTTGTGGCTAAATAAAGACGTGTATACCTGGAGTAATAGTAGCACACTTGATTGCCACATTGTACCTAAAATGAAAACGCAATTGTAGTCTTGTTATGATGTAGAAAATAAGAAAGAAAGGAATGGCAGAGAAAGTAGCAAGACATACTTGAGAGTGGCTTCTGCACTTTCAATTGTGACTTTGTCCTCTGTTGCATCACGATTTGGAAGACCAAGATCAAAGTACTTTATGTCCAGCTCCAGAAAAGGGAGAATAAGCTGCCATATGCCAATAACAAAATTCAGACGTAGTTCACCAATATTTTATATAAATGGATCATTCATAGCATCAATTGGTTGAAACAAAATGGCTATCAAATCACCTTATCCTTGATTGATTTCCAAAAAACTCGAGTCATTTCGTCACCTGAATAATAGAAACAAAAAAAATCGTGGGAGAAAAAATGAGAATTACCGACCCTTTTTCCTGTTGTATTTAAAAAAAGGAAATAAGAAAATGATGAGCATAAAACAGCAAAGATCTAGGGTACATTCGGAATTTCCATAGATTATGCAATGCCGAATTCTAACAGTGATTGTGAAATAATCAGCTTTCAAATAAATTGTAAGATATTTGGTACAAATTTAGATAACTAATACTAAATAATCACCCGCATTTGTTTGGTAAATATCTATATGATATATATTGGATATTTCTATAGGAGTTATTTTATCTTCTGCTATGAAACAGAAGATGAAGATACATATAAGCTGTCTAATCCAGAAGTACAGCACAACACTCTGCTATGTACAAACCAGAGCCTACCTACAGCAATATAAAGAAGTATTTCTCGTAAACATCTCGTAAATGTATAGTTACTCAACAAACAGACTCAAGTTATGTCTTCATTAGCATACTCAATCGACGGCTAGATATTCAAATAACTGACCGAACAAGAAAAAATATCGATCAGTTACATAAGCTCATTGAGATCATAGTCTAAAAAAAATCAAACAGATCCGATCACATCATAAAAATATGGAAAAATTATTATCAGAGCATTAACAGAGATATGGAAGACTCGGATTCCAGAGAAGAAAGAAAAAATTAAATGGAGATTCAAAGACGTGAGCCATTTGCAGCAGGATCAAAAAGGACGAGATCTGCATAAAGAGAAAAATCTCACCGTCCATCTCGACGATGGGATTGGCAACCTTGATCTTTTCAAATGCCATCTGCGATGACTCTGATTCCTTTCGAACGAGGGGAGAATGGTGAGCGAAATATCTCAGACGCAAGTGCGAAGAGAGAAACCACACAACAACACAACTACTCCCACCGACCCAAAGCAACAGCCAATACATCCCAATGAAAATGGATTATATCCTCTGACTACTACGACTCACGGCGGAAAACGACTTGGACTTCATAGTGTTTTGTATTTCCACTTTTAACCCTTACTGGTTCCCTTATTTACTCAGTCGCTTTAATAAATTTAAAGAATGTTGTCATTATTCTTCTTGGACAAAATAGGGATAGTGGTTGCACATAGAAAGGTACGCAGTTGTCATCCTTATCTTGCAAAGTGCCGACGTGGCTAAGCACAGACGGTAAGTAATTTTAATTATATATATTCTTCATGCTGAAAAACTGGCATGCTTACGTGGACACGGAAGGTTCTTACCGTAATACTCCCGCAACGCTTTTGTCAGCGAGGAGGCTCCCACTCGCCAACCGAAATTACATTTCATTTATTTAATTTTAAATACATATTAATAAAGAAAATAATATAATTTTATTAAATAATATAATAAATATATCAAAATTATTTAATTAATAAAATAAATTTTTTTTTAAAATAATTTATTATATTAATGTAATAATTTTTTAATATATTTTAAAGATAAAATCGGGATTGTAATAATATAATAAAATTTATTTATATTATTATAATCGAGATAGATACTGTAATAGTTGTAAGAAACACTATCGAACGAGATTAATTAAATGCTTCCATTTGGATTAAAAAATCAATTAGTCATGTCGAAGGTTCACCTTTCTTGTGCATATATTTACAGTAATTTGCCGCGATCAACTGCAACGATTTGGTCCAATTGTATCCGCAAAACGGAACGGCAGGAGATTGAAACGGCGTTACCCTACGAGACGGTGTTCCACGTGGGGTCATTTCTATAAAATAAAATAAATATAAAAGGCCAAATTAGACCATTTAAAAATATTAAATTGCTATCAAGGAAATTAAAATCATTCCAAAACAATCAAAAGGTTAAATTTGCCAAATTTGTCATTATGCTGACGTGGAACTGTCACACCACGTAAACCACGTACGCCTGCCCTTTTTGCAGTCACCGTCTTTCTCCTTCTTCGATTGCTCTTTCATTTTTCAATATAAATATATATAGAGATATATATATATATATATATTTCATTTTGGGTTCCCCCTTACTCTATAGACGTAGATTCTCCCATTCGCCTCTCTCTCTTTGGATTTTGTGTTCGGTAGCATACGCTTTTTTGGATTTGGGATTCAATTAGATCGGTTTGTTTTGTTATAAAGTTGCTGACTTTTTCGAAATTATAATCTAGGGTTGGCTTTGAAGAAATCGTGAATAGTTGAAAAATTGGAAGGGATAACAAGGGGAATTGAGGATTGATTGATGGTACTCGAATTAGGAAAAAATGCAAGGGTATCATGCGTATGTGTTGTATGCATGGATGGCGGGCAGGTGAAGAGGAGGAGAGGAAACGGGAAGTTCATCGACGGCACATGTGGACTGTCCCTCCGCGTGGCTCCGCGAGTTTAGCTTCACTTACTGATGGTGGTTCTGCCTCCCTTTCTTCTTCCTCTTTGTCGTCTTCACCCAATTCAACTACTTTCGTTGGCAAGGTAATTAGTAATTGATTTTTTTTCGTGTTTTCTTTGTTTGTTTGTTTTAACGGTTCAATAAGTGAGGGATGAGTTGGGGTTTTTGGGATTTTTTTAAAGGGATTTCATTGATTTGTATGGAAACGTATGAAATTGATCTAATTTTTGTAAACCTGCTAAAATGAGGGTTGTTCTGAAATCAATAAATCTGAAGATTTTTTTAGGGAATGATTAGTTGGAGAAGATTTTGCGCGGTTTTGTTCAATATGTAAGATGTCTCGACAGGTCTTGTACTCTTCTTCTTCTTACTGAAGAAAGCAGGCGTTATTCAAGATTATTTTGCCTGGTGGTTTTGCATAATTTTTTGAATGGTGTTTCAATTCATGAGTGTCAGTTAGTGGCTGATAATTAGTTCTTCAAGAGTTTGTGAAATGGTCAATGTTTATGATACAGTTGTAATCTTCCAACAACTTTCAAGTGAGAATCGGTTAAGAGGGACATTCAATTGTTTTTCACAATATTTGAGTGCCTGGACTACATAGTGGAATTTATTCCCATGGCCACCTTTTGTTATTGGCATATTACTCTATTCGATAATGATGATTACTGGAAGGACTAGTCAGTGTTAGTGTAGTTGAATGTTTAGACAGTTGATTCTGCAACCAAAGTTATAAATGCATTTGCACCAGGTTCTATAGTTTATTACTGTGTTTATTGATTGAGTGTTTGCAGCTACATTTTCCTTATTTATCATGTTAAGCCATTCTTTGTTTCATCCAAGTTCTCAATTTTTCCGTAGGACGGATGCAAAATACGTTTTGGTGATTGTGCACTGTTCAAACCACCCCAGGAATCCCCTCCCTTCATTGGAATAATCCATTCAGCGACTGCCGGTAAAGAAAATAAGTTAACTTTAATTGTGAATTGGCTTTATCGACCAACTGAAGTAAACCTTGGCCAAGGTGTCCTGTTGGAGGCTGCGCCAAACGAAATCTTTTATTCCTTTCATGAGGATGAGATTCCTGCTGCTTCCTTACTTCACCCATGTAAAGTTGCATTCCTTCCAAAAGGTGTTGAACTTCATCCAGGGATTGCTTCTTTTGTGTGCCGGAAAGTATATGACATTACAAATAAGTGTTTATGGTGGCTAACTGACCAAGACTATATTAATGTGAGTTTTTAATACTCTTGCTCATTTCACATTTTTATATTCAGCTATTGGTGTTGCCGTCTTGCGTAATTAGTATTCTTCTTTTCAGGAACGACAGGAAGAAGTAGATCAGCTATTATATAAGACACAAATAGAAATGCATGCAACAGTGCCATCAAGTGGCCCTTCTCCGAAGCCAATGAATGGTCCAACATCAACATCTCAGCTAAAACCTGGTTCCGATGGTGAACAGAACTGTGCCTCCTTTCCCTCACAAGTTAAGGGGAAGAAAAGAGAGAGAGTAGACCAGAGTTCTGGGCCTGTTAAACGGGAACGATCCTCAAAGATGGAGGATGGGGATTCTGGTTACGCTAGAACAGAAAGTAATTTAAAGACTGAGATTGCCAAAATTACAGAGAAAGGCGGACTTGTAGATTATGATGGAGTTGAGAAATTGGTGCAGCTCATGGTTCCTGACAGAAATGAGACGAAAATTGACCTAGTTTGCCGGTCAATTCTTGTTAGTGTGGTGGCAGCAACAGATAAATTTGATTGCCTTAATCGGTTTGTGCAGCTGCGGGGTTTGCCTGTATTTGATGAATGGCTCCAGGAGGTTCATAAAGGGAAGATTGGTGACAGCCCCAGGGATGGTGATAGATCAGTTGAGGAATTTCTCTTAATTTTACTTCGTGCACTTGATAAATTGCCTGTAAATCTTTATGCCTTACAAATGTGTAACATTGGCAAATCTGTGAATCATATGCGTACACACAAGAACTTGGAAATTCAGAGAAAAGCAAGGAGTTTGGTTGACACATGGAAGAAACGTGTTGAAGCAGAAATGGATGCAAAATCTGGTTCCAATCAGGCTGTCTCTTGGTCTGCTAGACCCCGGCTTCCTGAAGTTTCTCACAGCGGGAACAGACAGTCAAGTGGATCCTCTGAGGTTGCCATAAAGAGCTTGGTAACATCACCTACTGCTTCCAAAATTGCTTCAGTGAAGCTTGTCCAGGGGGAAGCTCTGACCAAGCCTGCATTTTCATCTCCAGTGCCTAAGAAATCAGCATCAATACCTGCATCAGCAAGTATGAATCCAAAGGGACAGCCCTGGAATGCTGCAAATGCTGCTTGTGCCAATGACCTTCCTTCAGTAAAGGATGAGAAAAGCAGCAGTTCTAGTCAGTCACACAACAGTGGACAATCTTCTTCCAGTGACCATGCAAAAACTGGGGGACTCTCTAGGAAGGAGGATGCTAGGAGCTATGCCACTATTGCGACAACCAATAAGTCCTCAGCTAGTTCTTCACGGTCTCGGACATCAGTCAATGGTTTCCCTGGGTCAACTCTACCTGGGGTCCAAAGAGCATCACTGTCGAGTGTGACCTGTGAAAATGCAGTTGATGTACCTGTGGTGGAGGGGATCAATCCCAAATTGATTGTCAAGATTCCAAATAGAGGTCATAGTCCAGCACAGAATGCCAGTGGAGGATCTACTGAAGACCCTTCAGTCACCAACAGCCAAGCATCTTCTCCTGTGCTTTCAGAAAAGCAGAACCAATTTGATCATAACGTCAAGGAAAAGAATGATGCATTTGGAGCTCATATTTCCTCCAATGTGAACAGTGAGTCATGGAAAAGCAATGATGGGAAAGATGTGCTTACTTGTCCTAAAAAGGAAGGTGGATCACCTGTGGTAGTTCCTGATGAGAAGGGCTGTAAGACTGGTGATAAGTTTAGGAAAATGGTTGACATTTCAGAAGATACCTCCGTACCACCGGGATATGAAAAACAAGAATATGACCCCCTGGGATATGAATTTAAAGATGAAAAGTTGCATGAGTCTTCTTTCAATTCTATGAATGCTCTCATTGAAAGTTGTGTCAAGTACTCTGAAGCAAATGTTTCCGCACCAATTGGAGATGATGCTGGAATGAATCTGCTAGCTACTGTGGCAACTGGAGAGATGTCCAAATCTGTTGTAGTTTCACCTGTGGTTTCTCCTCAAAGAAGCACTACCCCTGTTCACAATCCCATTTGTGATGACAATAATGCAAGAGTAAAATCATTTGCTGGAGATCCTTTTATTGACTGTGCTGATGACGCGCATGAGAAGAAGGATATGAATTTTACTTTAAGAGCTAAGAATGAAGCCAGTAATCAAGTGAGACCTGCAGGAGATCTTGCTGGACATACAAATAATTCCTCTATGGATTTGCGGCAGACGGGAGATCAATGCGGAGAGAACATTGAAAACTCAAAAGAAATGGGGGAGGAGACCCCCAATGGTGCAGTAAAAAAACTTGAAGAGGATAAGGCTAGGATCAGAGTGGATGCATATGGCACAGATACTAAACAGAATATGACTGGCTCTTTGTTAGCTGGTGATAAGGTCTCTGAATCTACTCCAGAAGTTGAGACTGAAGCCATATCCTCATCTCACCAATCTTTGGAATTTGATGGTGAGAACAAGAAGCTTCTGAGTGAAGGATTGAACAGCAGCATTCAGACAGAACAGAAGCCACCTTCCATTACAGCAAACTCTGAGTTTGTGAAAGGAACAGATAGAGAAGTGCTGCATACTTGTGGTCCTGGCAAAGATATGGCTTCAGAAAATATTGATGAAGTGAGGGCTGAAAAAACTGATGAAATAGATACCAAGAGTCATGCTAATCATGGCAAAGAACAAATATCCGTACAAGAATGTAATCCTCCTATGATTCATGAGGATCGCATTGTACCTCTTGTGTGTTCATCTGTCAATGAGGGGAAGGGTGAGCACACGGAGGGGATTTTAGAAGGTACTGAGATTAAAGAGCATTGTTGTGCTGGGCAAGCTCCTCCTGAGGCATCCACTGCATTGCCAGTGCAGGAAACTGGGCAGAATGCGAGTATTGGAGCACCTATGTTGATTGCCTCTGAAGGACACAGAGCACAGGAATCTAGATGTACCACTGTAGATACTTCTTCCTCTGCTACTGGGATGTCTGATATGAAAGCAAAAGTTGATTTTGATTTGAATGAAGGTTTTAATGGGGATGATGGGAAATATGGGGAGTCTAGTAATTTTTCAGCCCTGGGATGTCCAGGTGCTGTTCAACAATTGGTTAGCCGATTGCCCCTTTCTGTTTCTTCTGTGTCTAGTAGCCTTCATGCTTCCATAACAGTGGCTGCTGCCGCAAAGGGGCCTTTTGTACCACCAGATGACCTCCTGACGAGTAAAGGTGCACTTGGATGGAAGGGATCTGCAGCAACAAGTGCATTTCGACCTGCTGAACTGTTGGGGTCAACCAACATCTCTCTTCCTGGTGCTCAACCTGGAAAGCACAGTCATCCTCTGCTGGAAATTGACTTGAATGTACCAGAGGAGAGAGTCCTAGTGGATTTTGCTTCTCGAATCTCTGTTCAGGATACAGTTTCTGTACCTGACCTTACTAATAATCGTGATGGGCTACATTGTGAACTGATGGGTTCTACTCCTGTTAGGGGCTCTGGTGGACTTGATCTTGATTTGAATAAAGCGGAGGAGCTTGTTGATATTGGTAGCTATTCAACTAGCAATGGTCATAAAACAGATGTCCCACTTCAGCCCTGCACATCATCAGGTGGTCGTTTGAATGGTGAGGTGGGTGTTTGCAGGGATTTTGATTTGAATGATGGACCAGTTGTTGATGAGATGAGTGGTGAAGCATCATTGTTTCACTGGCAGACCAGAAATGTACCATCCCAGGCACCTGTTTCTGGCCTTCGGATGAGCAATGCAGAAGCAGGAAACTTTTCATCATGGTTTCCAAGAGGTAACACTTCTTCAACCATCACAGTTCCATCACTCTTGCCTGATAGAGGAGAGCAGCCATTTCCAATTGTTGTATCAGGTGGGCCACCAAGGATGTTGGCTCCCCCTACTAGTGGCACTCCATTTGGTCCTGATGTGTTCAGGGGGCCGGTATTGTCATCTTCCCCTGCAGTGCCCTTTCCACCTGTCCCATTTCAATATCCGGTCTTTCCTTTTGGAGCCAACTTTCCCCTTCCATCAGCCTCCTTTTCAGGTGGTTCAACAACATATGTAGATTCATCATCTGGTGGGAGATTGTGCTTCCCTGCAGTCAATTCCCAATTAATGGTTCCTGCAGGGGCAGTCCCATCACATTACCCAAGGCCTTATGTGGTTGGCCTCCCTGATGGCAGCAACAGTGCTAGTGCTGAAAGCAGGTTGAAATGGGGAAGACAGGGTCTTGATCTAAATGCAGGGCCTGGAGTCCCAGACGTAGAAGTCAGAGATGAGACATCGTCTCTTGTGCCAAGGCAACTGTCTGTAGCGAGTTCGCAGGTCCTAGCAGAGGACCAAGGAAGAATGTATCAGTTGGCAGGCGGTGTTTTGAAGAGGATGGAACCTGAAGGAGGACCGGATGGTTATAAACGGCCCTCATGGCAATAGGGAATCCCTAATGCCACAATTTGCTGACCCATGAAATATTGTAAGTTCTTGATTCGTGCAATGTTTTTACCCTTGGTCCATTCTCAAGGACTGAAATGGCCCCATTCCATGGTGATGAATTCTGTCTTGCCACTGGCTAGGACTTCATTGGCATGTGCAAGGTCTAGTTGGCTGGTCTATAGGATCCTGTTGTACTGTGGCAACCCAACAGAAAGAAATTAATTTATCGGTTCACTTTAAAAAAATTGTTTTATTGGGATGAATAGCATTTTCTCTAATGTCAACATTTCTTATTTCTTTCTTGTTTTTCATTTGCATTGCTGGATAAATGAATCACAAAATCTCTATAAGTTCATTTTCCAAGCAATTTTCATTTGGGATGAAATTACACACATACATATTGTGCATGCTTTGGATGCCTTGTGCTCCTTTTTTTTTCCTTTAATGTTCTCCTTTTCTTTCTTCAGTTCTTCAAGTAATCATCTAGCTTGTGCTTGTGGAGGTTGGGTGGTAAGTGAGTTATTGGATGTAGTTCATAGTCTCTGACCCCACCCTTCCTGCTGTAGATATTTTTACCATTGGAAGCATGCACTTTGTTGCCCAGATATTTTTTACTGTTGTGGTGGTGTATATGCATCAGCAGTATAAACCGTTGGAACCGAAGCTCAAAAACTCAGCAGGTATGTCAAATCTTGGCTGGAAAGTTAATTGTAAACAACACAAAAATGATCTCTGTGAAGGAAAATTAAGATTTTTGGAGAAGAGATGCAGAAACTGTATGAAGTTTGCCCCAAGGATTTTGTGATAGTTATAGGCAATACATCCTTGGATGTTTTGCTAAATATGGTTAGGCTATGATGTTCCTTTTGTGAAAGAACTGTCTGTATTAGGTATCCAATCCTGATCTCATGACAGTAACAAACTCATAAATTGCCTGCTGATTCAAATTGGGCAATATTTCACTCTAATCATGTGATAATTGTACCATTTTCTATTTTTTACATGCATTACTTTTAAAGACAGTCTCCATTAAATTTACTCCAGGAGAGTTAGTAATTTCTTCTGTTGTATATTATTTTATAGCTTATCTCTTGCACTTGCCATTGCAGAATTCAAAAGCAGTTTTTGATGTTGCAATCAAGGAGGTCATCAAAACCCACAGAAACACAATGAGAAGAAGAAAAAGTGACGAGGATGCCTATTGTCAGTATTCACATTTCTTGATATTCTAAAACTTTGCTTATGTTTGTTTGTTGCTTGTCTGATATTTGGTCTTTCTGCATCATGTTCTACTATGTGTATATATGAATTTTAAAGAATGTTCTACTATGTGTATATATGCATTTCATCATAGTTTCCTCTTAATTATTTATCTGAGATTTATAACATAATGTTACTCAATGCTAAATCTGCATCTTTGCTTGTTTGAGCCTCTTTCTTTGATTACATTTATTTGTAAATTTTCTTAATTGAAATGGAAACAGCAGTGATTCTCAACTTGACTCCAGTTTTAAGGTGCTCTGCTGACCAAGTTGTTTAAAATGACTAAAAACATAATTCAGAGGCCTGGATTTTTGCAAAAGTCAGGAATGGGACCTTAGAAAGAAAAGAAGTATTGGGTGTCTTGGTCATATTCCCAGTTCATTAATGGGAAATGGTTGTTTGATGCAAAATTTCTTTGTTAGTGATGACATATGCCTCATATGTCTGACTCTGAGTCTGGGATGACTGATTGTGTCCTAGAAATTTTTACTTCCCGGTCAAGAAGATTTCGGCTTGTATCGTTGTATTATTTTCCTTTGTTTACCGTGACATGATTTGGCTGTCATTTGAATTGCAGAAAGAAACGTCTTCTGCGGGAGGGAACCTCATTATGTGCATCATCTGAAGTGAAAAGAACTCCAACAACAGACAGAAATATAACGTCAGTCACCCGCATGTTTCACAGCAGTACTGTGCTTGCTTGCTGTAAAAAGACATTAGTAGAACATTGATCAGATCCCATTAATTCCAAGATTTTGCCTTACTTGACTTGCTAGAGTAGAAAACATTATAGCTAACCATGAATGAAAAGGACACTTGTGCAGTAAAGCAACTTTAATGAATGAGTAGGCGTAGAATAGATTGGTTCTGCACTCGTTTAATTTTAAATGGATGGAAGGGGCCGAGCACTGCTGGGTACCTGAAAATAGAATCTCTCCAACTATGCAGTCTTTTGTAAACCATACTGAAAAATAATTGCAGATTGATTAGTCTCCGTTTAGATGTCAACCAAATCAAAAATTGAGTTGGTAATTTATTAGTTCCATCAAAACGGATCCAGTAATTATCAGTTCGGGTAATTAGAAAGAAAAGAAGGCATCAACCGTGCATGCATGGCCACTTGGTTCTCCGAAGGCGCTGCCGTAATGAAACCTACCGCGTTAAACTCTTCAGCTTTAGCCTGCGGAAGCTCCACCGCCTTGATCGTTAAAGCGTTGACCTGGTCAAATTTAAGAAGAGATTATGGGCTGCTCTGAAACTAAAATGATCCTAAATACTGGGCCGCGCAGTTATAAAACCCAAGAAATATCTTCCTTTCCGATTCAGGATGAGAAGTCGACGGCGGCATCATAATCGTTTGGAGGCCCTGGTTGTTGGTGAGGCTGGCTTTGTCTTCCATTTTGATAGCAAAACCCAAATCAAATACAAGCTTTTTCATGCCAGTAATTGCTGCTAAATTCACTGGTTTTTCTGCTTCTCTTCAGAAAGACAAAGAGGTTCTCGACAATCTTCGCGGCTGTCCTTTTGTTCTCGAGTGTTTCGGAGACAATGGGTCAAAAGCGGAGACATGGCTTAGAATCTGCGGTTAGAGTATGCCTCTGACGAAACACTAGGCGATATTATTGACAAATCCAACGGTTGCGGGTTGCCGGAAAACTATGTGAAGCGTTTCACCGTCTGTATTCTTGAAGAGCTTTCTCATATTCACGATTCTGGTTATGTTCATTGTGATTTAGAGCCAGATAACGTTCTTCTTGTACCGACCCAAACCGGCAAGTTTGTGGCAAAAATTGCTGATCTGGTTTTGGCGAAAAGATCGAGACAGAGCAAGAAATAGAGGTTTGATATTTTAATGAGAGGAACTCAATTCATTTGGCACCAGAAACTGTGGTTGAACATTTGCAAGAGCCTCCTGAGGATGTTTCGGCTCTTGGTTGTGTGGTTCTTGAGATGCTGACAGGAAGGTTAGCTTGGTATGTGAAACGGAATTGCAACATTGAACAACTGGTGTATGATTGGTGAAGAAATATTCCGAAGGTTGACAGAATACTCAAAGACGGTGAAATGTCTATGTCCAATTCAGATGTTGACTTCAGACACTCTTCGTATTTTTCAGGTTGTCCAAGTTTCATACCACTACAGGCATATTCCCGTTTCTCTTCATTTGTATTTATTGAAGCAGCAGCATCAGGATATCAACACCGGAAGAACCAAAACCGGGGAAGAACTCTGCCCGTCCATCTTGCCATCCCAACATTTGCCAGATGATCTATGTCATTTCAATCTGTTCGTAGCCGTATCTGAAACTCTTCAACGCATATACAATTCATGGCAGTGAATGAGATTCTTTTATGCATTTTTCACTCAATGCTTTCATTTACAGGCACGGATTAGGAAGAATCCGTAATGTACAGTCCATTCCGTTGGTGAATGAATGCATAGTCATTTTATACGTACCAATTCTGCTTCATTGATTGTGAACTCAATTCTTGGTTAAATTGTTTGCTTCCAACATCGAAGTTTAGTTTTCTTAATACATCCCATTTGTTGTTCTGCAAATTGGTGATGATATATATATATATATATGATAGACCTTCTCAGATGATTACGAGTCTTTCTGTTGTTTCAATGTTTTTTCTTGGTTTTGATAAGAATCCAATGAACTTGTATCCAAGATAAACGAAGAAAACAATTGCTGTTGAAATATAAAAATATTCGTAATCTGTGAACTTGAACAAGTCATCAGAAATAATATTTGAACAAAATCTTATCTGCAGTCGTGCCTAGTAAGCCATCAGAAGTATAGTTTCATGTACGCAAAGGGGTATTAAAACAACATCTATCATTATGTTCGAACTCAACTCAAGAAACAGTGTTTGTACTCGTCACAGAAGGCTTCGGTGTATATTCAGATTGAGCATCAATCTGCGGAGCTTCCTGAGAAGAGTTTTCTGCCTGTATGGATGGGGAAGATTCGGCTGCAGTTGTTACTGAAGCTTGGACAAGTTCTGCTGGCTTAAATTTGTTGATGTAGTAACTAAGTGACGGCCCATTGTAATCAACTGTCTGGATCTGTGCCGGTGGGTTCTTACCAACTTGGAGAAGTATTAATGACGTTGCAGCTACGGAGATAAGGGCAAGACCAGCAGCAATTGCTGCTGTGTTCTCGGCTCCATCAGAAGACGACCCGGCAGTTCCTGAGCTTATTGCGCTTTCAGCTACATACACTGCAGGCTGGAAATATTGAAGTTGGAGAACAACATGAGAGAGAAAAGCTAGAAAAGCCGGGAAGGGAGAGAGAGGAGGGCTCTAGCCCTTTAATCTGAGCAGTGCCGAAGCAAGTAAGGGCATACTCAGTAACTTTGAAGAGGGCTACAAGGTTGATTGCTGTCATATTGTTAGCCTATATTTACACTTACGCCAAATAATATTGTCTAGCATGGCTCGTTTTGATCATTCATGACTTCCATTGTAACATTCATTTCAAGGTATTAGAAAAAGCTGAAAATCTGCACCAGATTGTGAGATTATCCATAAATTTATCCTCAACATTACTAGGTCCATTACCCTCGAATTCACTAGCTATATCACTTGTTGTATTCACTGCAGCCCACCAAAAATTTTGCATTCTATTTGCTATCTAAAGTTCATTATACTGGGAAAGAAATATAGAATCCAACATGATGAATTACCTCAACCGAGTAAATGTTAGTCTGGCCAGCAGTATCCTTCTCAACATAACCAGTCCAACGCCGTTTCCGAGGTGGATATGTCCCCGCTACCTTGGTCTTTTCCCCAGCCAACCATTCCACACTCACTTTTCCAACCTGTAGAGGTGTAGTGTAGTACCACAAACAATCAATAACACGATCAAATTATAGTTCCAATTTTTATAATTAGCAGAAACCAAGAACGTTGCTAAATACATTGAAGGAAATGGAGAAAAGGGTTTCACCTCCTTATCAGGGGCGCATTCTTCATCGTTGCAATCAGAGTCGTCAGTGGAAGCTCGGACTGTGAACAGATTTACATTTCTAATGGCAACCTTGTTTTTGTATTTCCCGGAGAAGATGAATAATGACTTTGGTGAAGCAACTGGGTAAGAACTTGCAGATATCATTGCTTGTGATGGGCATGAGCACGCCATTGTTATTCGGCTTAAATTGCTGAAAGCCTTTCGAGAAAGGAGGGCTTCAGTGTGCGCTTAATCTCTGCTGGGCAGGAGTTGCGGCCGAGACTGGAGATGAGATGGGTCTTCTGTGGTGGATTTTAACTGGGTACGTGTCAGCACTGTAGTCTACAGTGGCACGTTTAACAGAAAAATATCCAACAAATGGCGGGATATTAAACTAGAGGTCCTTCAACTTTATTTGTTTTGTAAATTAGAACATAATTTGTTCAATTATAATAAATAAATCCCTACTCTTGTGAAAAATTCAAAGATATTGATTGTATATAGATAAGAGAGAGAGCGAGAGGGAGAGAAAGAGGTGATTATTACAGAACCACCCACGCGAGAACGTCAAGTGAAAGCAACATAATTACATATATACCCCGAAACGAACGACTTGTGTACTGCATTCAAATTTCAAAGGTTGGGCCAACAAGGACAGAAATTGCCACCGAGAATTACACTGATTTCATTTTGCAACAGTTCTCCTCTTTGCTCAAAACTAGAAATTTCTAATTCTTCCTTGGGAAGCTCAAATGTTTCTTCAGTTTCTGGAACCAATTCACTCGCTTTTTGGTAATCTTGTGCTCGCCTGCAAATCAAATGTTTCCCACACCTCACTTCCGAGAAGCAAAACATTTGTAATGATCAAGCAACACAACATGAACCAATAAACTAAATAGATCGTCCCAGTTTGAAACCGATTTCCTTTTATCTTTCTCTGTAATTTCATTTTTCTTCTTTCTACTACTATTTAATTTACTCAGTTTTTATTCAGCTTGAGAGACTTGAAAAGAGCAGCAAGCCAAAACTGTCCTTGCTCTAGGGTTACGGGTCTCGTACAAAATCCAACCCCCCACCTACTCTAGAAGCCGTTTGCAAGTTCACGACAGTGTAACAATAGAGCTAGATGTTATGTTTGACGCTCAACATTTTTTTCACAGCGTGCCTTAATGGAGGCCTTGATCTAGACGTTACAGCTTTTTCATACACACATCTGATTACTCCTTAGGAGGTCAAGTTGGCAAAATTTGGCTTACTGGCAGTTACTAAACCGCCTCATGGGTATTTTAGTTAGGGGAATATGGTTCTAATGATGAGCACAATAAGGCAGTAACTGAGAATTTCGCTGACCATCAGTTCAGTTATAAGCTAATTATTAACTTCCTTGCACGATGCATATTTTTCTTTGCAAGGTTAAATGTCTTCATCTTCCACAGCACTCAACATTACAAATCTTATTTCTAACAAGCAAGAAGTGTTGTACATGATTTTTTACATTCAAGATGAAAAGTCTCGTGGTGAGTCTCATGCCAACAAAGAACAAACATGATATCATGATGCTTTCAACATTAAAATAATAACAACCAATCAAAATCGTATATCAACTACAATTTTAACATTGAAATCCTCAATCAACTAGAGGAAAAGTGCAGCGGAAATAAAGAAACAGAATCATGAATGGTATATATTCACACAGTGCAGCAAGAAGGAGAAAGCAATTCAAGTTTTAGATATTATTAGTTACCAACAGGCAAAGCATCAGTGACAGCTCCATAAGAACCCAACAACGCAGGCTTCATTAACCAGTAATGGTCAAGTCTTTGCCTTGCATATCCAATGTAGTCAAAGTCAATTCCATTCACGTGCTTCTGGAAAATTAACAATGGTACCAGAAAATAGTAAGGTCATAGAAATCATGTTAAACAGTAGGAGATTGCCTAGGTTGAGAAATTAAACAGACAAATTTAAGTTGGTCCCAGACTGCCTGCATAAGCATTCTGCATGTCAACAATACAAGAAGAAAATATGCCAATGATACATTACCATAACCTAGCCATTCTATGTTCAGAAAAAAAAATTTTAAAAAAAAGTAAAGCTCTTTTATAAAATAATTGAAAAATGGACCAATTGGGCTGTAAATCAACCACCTACAGGCTACCCAAGGGACTGCTTCTTAGTCAGACTCAAAGTGGCTTGAGTCATCTAGTCATCCTAGGTTTCTTTTTCACAGCAATAAATTCAAATGAATAACATTAAGCCTGTTGGGATAGATTACCGATATTATTCCCCATAAGCCCCATATGAGATGGCTTGCAAGAGTATACTTCTCAACATCTTGTAGTAGTTGCTCCACTTCCATATCACTGGGTTGATCACCTGCGTCAACATAGAATAATTTCTAAAGGATGGATAGACTCAAAGCACTATATACATCAGCTATTCAAATAAGTCAAATTTCATCCATAAACATTATTCTGCTTTCTGAACATTGTGAGTCCAAAAAATTAAAATGAAATTAAGATAAACTAAGGTCTCAATTGTTTAATATAATCCAGAAAAGGAGGAATCTATGTGTATCAACTCACATTCATATGATATACGAGTTTAAGATGCATGCTTAGTGTCACATAGTCGGAGACTATAGATTAATACCTGTGGAGCTCAGATAAGCATGCACAAACCGTGTACGCTCCTCCAAACCTATTGCGAGACACAAGTCAAGAGATTGTAAATTCCATTAGGAAAAGAAGAGGAAAAAAAAAGGGGCAAATAAAGCAAATGAAAGAGACTAATTTCAATTGTCACATACCAGGATATTTACTGTAGTCCAATAGATGAGGTGTTTCTGTATGATAGTCAGCAGCCATCTCACAGAAGTGATTTGCAATATCATAGGCGACAGGATTGTAACTTGCATATTCATAGTCCTATTAGAGGATAGAATATGTATATCAACTGTCTAATTGAACTCAATCAAATTCAGTCATTTATCAAGCATTCAGAAAAAGGAAATAGTGAAAAAAATAAGTTAAATATAAATCAAACATAGGCGAAAAGATGATTTTCCTCTACCTGCAGACATCCGTACAGCAACATTGAAATTAAATACAGCCTCAACCCACATTCAAGTAATGTAACTGAGAAATCATAGACAATGCCATCTCCGAAGTATATCATAATATTGCAAAATACTTCAACACAATTTCCCTTTCATTCACATATTGTCAAGTAATGGACAATGCAAGAAGAAGCATTCTCCAATAACTATTAAAAGGATATGAAGCCATATTTTAGGAGTCAAAATGCAAGAAGAAGCATTCTCCAATAACTATTAAAAGGATATGAAGCCATATTTTAGGAGTCAAAATGCAAGAAGAAGCATTCTCCAATAACTATTAAAAGGATATGAAGCCATATTTTAGGAGTCAAAATGCAAGAAGAAGCATTCTCCAATAACTATTAAAAGGATATGAAACCATATTCTAGGATTCAAAATGCAAGAAGAAGCATTCTCCAATAACTATTAAAAGGAAATGAAGCCATATTTTAGGATTCAAAGTTGTTACATCACAGTTGGAAAGAACTTCAGCAATGTGTTGATAGCCAAAGCAAGGTACATCGAGTTTCTCCTGATGGCTCTATATTTTTTTCATACGGGGGTTCTATATGAAGATGATTCAAAATGATTCAAAGCCATAGACTTTCCATGAGACAACTCAAGGGGCAATCAGGTACAAATACAAAATAGTTGACTCCACATGTTAATTGCAAATAATATTATAACACAATAATACAAAATTCAATATGGTATTAGTTTTACCTGAAACATGTACCTTCACTTGATCTCATTCAACTGAAAATCCATACTACCCTAGTCACTCCATCAATGTCATATAAGTTATTCAACCATGCAGTCACAACTCCATATGCATGTCATGCAAACTTTGACTGGATGCATCATAGAACAAAGCTGCCCTAAACATCTATATGTTACAACAAACAATTTCACTGATAAAACAATAATACTAAGTGGCACAAGGGTAAATGCACCATTAACTAATTAGTATGGTAATGACTTCCATCAATCTGCTCTCAAGCCGGTGGTAGATAAGGTTCACAAAGTTCAACTAATACTATCATTTCAAAACTCAAATACTTGTAACATTATCCTAAATATTCCAGATTTTTTTAGCAGACCTAAAAATCAAAACTTTCTAGTGTGCACTAGCAGGTAAAATTGAGTTATGCACCTTTTCATTTTTGCTTGTGCAAAAGATGGAAGAAAAAATAGAACCACAAAGATGCATCAACTACTTAAGTGATTCCAATTATTTGTTGATAATTCCTGCTGTGTATTGACAAAACCAAGGATATAATACGTACAATACCAACTTTTTGAAATATCTGGTACTAGACTTGTGAGTAAATTTAACACTGAGTTTCAACATTACAATTGTTGTAAGAAAATTATGCATAGTATCAATCAGGCGGACGTACAATTATAGTTATTGTCTTATACTCTTCGTCAATCATGATGTTACCATACTGTAAATCATTGTGGCAGAAACCTATACGTTGATGGCTCTGATAGAGTGATTTTTCTAATGTAGAGATTTCCTCCTCAATGGCATCCAAACGAAATGCTTTAGCTTCCTCCACAGAAGATAAACTCCTGGCTGCTTTGAGCCAATTCCTGCATTAAATACACACATATATATTTGAGTTGTTTTATAAAACATCTGTAATCTTTTTTTTCTTGTGATACATATATCTTTTTCTCCAAAAAACTAAAAGATCAAAACATACCGCGACCTATCCCACAGGTTGACATCCTTTGAACCAGGCATGTCAAGATCATGGAACTCCTTCATTTTGGTTGCTATAAGAGCGGATATGTCTGGATCATGAATATCAGATGCCGATAGAGTCTGAAATTCACACATGCAGAGAAAAGAAAACAGTAAGATCAGGAACATTTTCTATTAATGCATAGATCAGCACTTCAAATAAAGAAAAATGAGGTTCAAACTTTCTTCATGCTCAGAAGGTCGAGCATTTGATTTGCCTCACCTATTAGACTTTTTTTTTGGATTTTCTGACCTATAAAGTTGCAAACATGCAACATATTCCCACCCTAAGCTAAAGATAGAGCAACAATGTCCATGCCCCTAGATAAAATAGACATCTAGAAAATTCTTATTTTTTTATCAGATCTTGAGTAGGTAATTTTAATAGCTAATTCATTTATCAAAGAGTTGAAAGATTTGTCCACACAAATTCTTAAACCTAGTTCTGTACTAACTCAATAACACCAAAAATAAAAATGTAGATTCGGGAAATGCAATTTATCCAATATAACTGCAACAATAAAAACCAACATACCAAAGAAGAATAATGTATAATTCTCAGTTCACATAACATAGGTAATCCAATGAAAAGAACCTCAGCTCCATTTATATTGACCCATAAAAAAAAATACACAATTTAACAAGAATGCTCCCACAGTTCATGATGTCCTACACATAAATGAGTAGTCCATATGACGGTAGTGTTAAAAAGCATTACACCAAACAAAAATACACAAGTTTGTGTCCAACACAGATGGAGGGGGTTTTCAGTAGACAGAAAGAGTTATTCAAGAATTGCAGCAAACTCAACTCTTTCTCATTTAATCAAGAGCAATTGCATTCAAAAATTCAGAACTTAACTAAAGCAATAGAATTATCAATTAAATCTTACAATGGGAAAACAGAAGCAGCATTTAAACCAAATCTAGACATTATAAATAGATATTAAGAAGAATTAACATCAAAATACCCGTGCATGGATGAACTCTTCAATTCGGCCATTTGGAAATCGCCCCAGCAAACGAGGTCCCTGCCCGTGTTTTGACATAAACTCAAATGTCCGAATCTCATCATTCCTATCAAAAAAGACCTCCACTCCCTCACCATAGAGCCTAAGTAAAACCTTGCGTGAGAATTTTTCTGTTTTTGTTGGCCACTTTATTTCGACGACCTCATTAGTCATTGCTCCCTTAACAGGAATGACCTGAAGCACATCCAAATCAACTACATCTTCCCACTCAGATGCCAATGATTTTAGAATCTCCTTTGCTTCAACCGGTAGATGACCTTCTCTGTTGTCTATAACATTTTCTATAGCACCCATAATGAAAGACCCAAATCTCCACAAAAGTTATAACTTAAGTTATTCGAGTAAATCAAACTTCTTGAGGTGCAATCGTCTATCTGAGGGATAAAACATGAAATCAATCAAACCATTCTACTTTGCCAAAGATTCATTTAATAACAAAGCATTTACCACCAGCCTTCTAGTTGACCTAGACAGCATCGCATACAAATATGCAAGAGCTCCGATAAGACTTTTTCCTCTAAATTCATTAAGGAATCGTTCTTAATTTAACTTAAAAGTATAACAGCAGACCAATCAAAATCATGGAAACTCAAACGCATATGTTTCAATCAAAAAACACAGAAAAAGTAGGAAACAAAGGGGATCATATGCGAAAACTTCTACCACTGAAGCTCACGCCAGCAATTAATTCGATTCAGAAAGAAAGTATCATATACGAATCTAACCGTCTGTCAGAACTCATCTTCCATACCAGAATTATAAAGCAAATCACCGTTAAGGTTTTTCGCATCAAACTCACAGACAAATTTTATTTTTCTCGGCATCTTACCTAGTTTCACTATATATCAGCAGCCAAAACAGAAATTTAACATCCTCAAATTCTCTCCGCAACCAAACAAAATCAAATTCTTAAAATCTAATACAAATATACTTCGCGACGAATCTGAAACATTCCTTTAATTCAGCTCACACACAAAGCGAAACGCACCTAGCAATACTCAACGTGATCTGATTGAAGACTTTGAGAGAAAAGATTGTCCACAACCAGCACGGTAGATATAACAATGACGGTCCGGAGAAGACGAAGCCGCTTCTCTTTCGCGGGTTTTCTACCGTACGGTTGAAGGAAATGATTTTGGTTTGGTTTTAAAATTACTGTCCTTTATGGTTTCGCCTAGACTGATTTTGAGCCATCGGATTTCAATGGAAGTTGCAAATCTAGGGATGGATGAAAAGGATAGAACCCCGTATGTAACTGACGTATGCCCAGCCAACCAGGACGCTTCTATGTTTAAGATACGGATTAATAACATATGGGTCCCTTAACTTTATTAAAATTGCAAAACTTTAATTATTATATTTTTAAAATTAAATAATAATAATTTTTGCACTCATAATTATTATAATAAGATATTATTATTATTATTATTGTATTTGTGATGCGTTGAGAAATTTTAAAAGGGGTAGCCAGTTAATGCACCCCACGTACCAAGGCGGGCCTAAGGCCACCTGCCCCATCGAACGTAGTAAATATATAGCAATAACCACTTTCTGCTCTCTTCTCTATCGTGGCTGGTTAGTCTCTTTCAGGGCATAAATCCCAGCCTAGCTCATGTCCGCTGCAGATCCACCGGCGATTCCATCGACAAGCGGAGTCGGTCTCGGTTACGGCATCGCCATTGCCGTAAGTATTCTTGTTCTAATCTCCACCATTATGCTTGCTTCTTACGCTTGTATTAGAGTCAAAGCCTACGCTACTAGTACCAGCAGCAGTCCCACCAGCGCCGGCGGCATCGAGGGCGATGACGGCGATAACGTAAACAACTCCGTGGAACCGGCGGCTGTGCTGGTTTTGGGGTTGGACGGATCGATTATAGAGACGTATCCGAAGATTGTACTCGGCGAAAGTTTGAGACTTCCCAGACCGAATAACGGCCCGTGTTCTATTTGTTTGTCGGATTACAATGCTAAGGAATCGGTACGATGCATTCCGGACTGTCATCACTGTTTCCACGCTGATTGCGTAGATGAATGGCTGAAGATGAGCGCAACCTGTCCCTTGTGTAGAAACTCTCCTTCCACTACACCCGTCGCTACTCCTCTGTCCGAGTTGGTTCAGTTGGCTTATCATGCCAGGTGAATGATTTCTGTCATTTGTTTTTAGTTTTTTCTGAAAGATTGCATGTGTAGTCAACGGTAGAGCAAATTTCGAGACAAAAAAGGCTGATTTGGGTCCTTAGAAGTCGGCTCGAATTGAGGTTGGCGTGTAATGGATGGGATTCAGTTCCATATTCTATTGGAATGCTTGCTCCCAAGTACCCATTTTGCAGTTCACAGTAACATGTATGATGACAGTGGTTTCTGTAGCTGACAACATTAAGACATTCAAATTATAAACTAATCTAGATGATAAACAATAATAATATTGTTATTGTCCCCAATGAAAGTTTGAAGAATCCTCTGGTTATAGTTGAAACTGTTATCTTCTTCATGCATTAACGAAAGTTATTGTGAAAACTGACGGCTTTAATTTTGTGTTGTCATTAAATCGTGACCAAACACCATTGAATTGTATGAATAATTCAAGTTAATAGAGACCGTTAATTGTCTAAACTATTAAGTGATATAGGTGAAAACGTTATTGTACTGACGTAGTTTTTATATGCATAGCCTCGAAGCATTGCCTTTCTAAATCGAGCAAAGCTTGGTAAAAGCAATTAATGGAGACTGAAATGATTTTCAGAGAATGCATCAAACCTTCTTCTCCAACACCTCTTCACCTCAAAACTTACAGGCTCTCTCTCTCTCTCTTGGATCAATGCAATTATCACACCTACTTTCCTATGATCTTATATTATCCCTGCAATCAAGCCGTAGATCTTTCTACAAGACTGCGACTGCTAAAACAATCTCTGCAACAAACTTTAACTAGTTTTTACCCGTTTGCCAGAAAGATTAAAGACAAATTTTCCATTGATGGAGCACATTTTGTCTGTAGAGAGACGAGTCGAAAGTTCTCTTCTTGAACATGAATTTTTTAACCAATGTGATCTCTCTTTGATTCACAAACTCATTCCACCGGATGGCATTGAACAAAGCAGTTCGATTTCAGGAAGTTACGTAGCAAAGATACAAGCAACATCGTTTCCATGCGGCGTTCTTGCCATTTGTGCATGTCTTTCACATAACATTGGGCTCGTTTATGAAGAATTGGGCTGCGGAAACACGTAAAAGTGTTGGAGAAATAGAACATCCTAACAAGGATGCATCGTTTTTATTTCCTCGAGTTGACGCATTCCCAAAAGATGCAACATGGGTGGCAATGTGCTAACAAACCATTTTGCAAAAGTGGTAGATATGTTACTCGGAGATTCGTATTCAATGCCAAAGCAATCGCCACGCTAAAAACCAAAGCTACAAGCTCAAGTGTGCAGAATCCATCACGTGTTGAGGTTGGATCAGCATTTCTTTCCAAATGCATAATGAATGCTTTCAAAACGAAAACTAGTTTCAACAAACCAACTCTATTAACCCATATTGTAAACTTGCGTCGAAAAGTAAAACCCACCATTGTCAGAGTACGCCATGGGAAACATACTTTGGACTGCAAATGCTCTGTGCGGAGAAGAAGAAACAGAGCTTGATGGCTTGGTGCTGCAGCTGAGGGAAGCAATAGCGAAACTTGACGAAGATTTTGTACAAAGCATATAGTGTGACAAGGGTGTAACACCCCAAAATTTAACTCGTGTGGAACCATATTAAAACATTCATAAACCCACATGATTTTAAAAAATTTCATATAACTTAAAAAACTTGAAAATAAATTAATTAGTTAAATATTTTTAATAATAAATAATTATAAATTTTTAAAATAAATTTTAAAATTTAAAATAATAGAATGAAAGAAAACTTTTAAAAATTCTAATAATTAAGGAACCAAGTAAAGTACAAAGCCTCAACCAAAACCATAATAAATATACTAATTTTTTTATATACATAAAATATATATATATACCTATAAACAATACACTTATTTACAATGTATGCACATGAGATAAACGTTCGTTTCAAAACTTTCGTAACACTTGAATGCTTTATAATATTATTTCAAAATATTTTTAAGAATATCTTCTTTCAATTACTTCTTAATAGGACTTTATATATCACTTATTACTAAATAAATTAATATCACTCATCGAAGACATATTACATATGGGATAAGTACAAGTAGGGTATATAATTTTAAAAAATAATAATAAACACTCATAAACGAATGTAAGAGCCATACCCTCACTCTGATCAGTGGTGAGTCCTCTCGTATGTACAAATAATTTTTCACATGAATGTGAAGACCATTATACCCAAGAGTACCCTTAAGAGGTCTCTCATATCATACGAAATAATAAACAATAATAATAATACTAAACCCAAAGGAATAATCACACCAAACAACAAAAGATTCCGTATAATTTATAATTATCTACTAAAAAAGTAATGAAATATGATATCCTAATATATAAAACTTAACTTTCATAAGTACTTTTCTTACAAAAATACTTTTTCGTTATTTTAAATATAATACACATATTCATGCTTAAATGCTAATACACATAATATAAAAGTAATTAAAATAATACAATTACAAACAAATACAACTACAATAGCATATATATTCATAAACACTTACATAAATTTAAATAACATTGTCAAAATAATACTTTTCTCAGAATTTATAACTAAAAAATATTTTTAAAAATACATTCAAATATATACATATGTTTATTATGATTCTATTTTAAAAAATCTAGAATACTTATTTCTTGACGATCATAATAAATACTAATTTAAATACTTTAACATGTAATAAAAAAAATTAATATTTATAAAACTTCATGCATTATTACAAGGCGTTTAGACCTCAAATTTCATAAAATTAAATATTTTCATCGTTTAAACTAAATCACTAATGCTAACAATAATATATTATATGTAAGTAACTCTCAAACATTGATTTTTAAAAAATATAATACATTCTCAGACGTTATAAAATTTTATAAAGATAATAAAGACATAGAGACAATAGGTTGTTAAAAATTTTTGAGTTCATATTCGTACTATAACTATTCAAAATTAATTTTATTTTTAAAGTATCAAACTCTGTCAAACAGAAATTAATCGTAAACTATTTTTATTTAAAATTTCATAACAAATCATAGACATAAAATTTTACCTAGTTTATTTTAACATAATAAACTAGACATAATTAAAAATCAGTACGTAAAATTTCATAATTTTTTAAAATATTTTGGTTAACTAAAATAATTTCGTCTTTCAATTTTTCTACAAAAATAAAAAATTTTATGCGTATTAGGGTTAGATTCAAAAAATTGTTAAAAATTAAAAACATAAGAAGTTTTTATCAAACAAAAATCACAATAACCCTAAATATGTCTAGTATATTCATGTAAAACAGTTTTGATAAATTTGAAATACATAATTTTATAAAATTCATGAATTGAGTTACTGTCATAATATCATTTTTTCAAAAATTTTATTTTCTTAACTATCTCTCCACAAATAAAAATTTTCTAATTTCTTAATTATAAAAATTTAATCCTAACTTCACAATTTATCATATTCTATAAAATTTAATAATAAAATTTCTTATTATTATAACAAATGAGTATTTTAAGAAAACTAATACAGAATAAAGAAAAAAATTATTTTTTTTTCGTCTTTCCTCTTCTTTTATCTCTTCTTTCAAATACACTTAAACTCTAAAATACAAATAAACACTTTTATTTATACTAAAATAGAATAATAATTCAATTTCTAATTAGATTCTTTTCATTTATTTAACTCTAAATTTATAATTTATTCTAAAATATTTAATTATTTCTTATATAATACAGATATGCGAAAAATATAACTTATTATTTATATATAAATATAATATATATATATATATATAAAAAGAAACTAGGGTGTTACATAGGGATTTGTAAAACTTGCTGAAGCTATCAAAGACGCAGGAAGATCATTTTCAGGTGTAGCAGATAGAATTACGTTTAGTAGTTGGCGTAATTTCAGTTTATATGACATTGATTTTGGATGGGGGAAACCTCTCTGGTTGAGCTGTGTTGGTTTTGATGGATCTGTTCCTAACTTCTCGAATCATGTTGTTCTGATGGATACAAGATTCGAGGGTGGGATTGAAGCATGCATGTATTTGCTTGCACTGGATTTTGGGATCAGTCGGATCAATTTTACCAGATAAATAAAAGAGAACAACCATAAGTGATGGTTGGCATGTAATTTTTACAGTATAGAATATTATTGTTCCAACAATGATGTTGATTGTTGAATTGTCAAACACATAGAACTAATCATCGGAAAACAAGAAGGAAACTTTACCAATATGAATATAATAAAAAGATTGGGGAGGCTACTTATTCTAGTCAAAAAACTGTCTCCTGACCAACCCACTTCAATTGGATGAGAACAAGTGTGATTTCCTTTGTGGCATTCGACAATTGATCGCCTTCCTTACGCAAGGCTACAATTGGTGGTAAATCAAGACCAGAGAATCTCATGCCCTCAGAACCACAACTTCAATTACTCACAGTCCCTGAGAGAAACTTCCGTGCCAACTTCTACCAAATTTCTGGTAAATAGTCATGTGAGAATTTATGTGGTGCGGCAGAATATGACATGAAGAAAACAAGTGAGAGCCACAGTGTTTGAAATTTAAAGATAAAAAGGGGAGGGGCTATGTGTGGCTGTATGAATTTGTATTAATTACGTATTTCATCCTATGCATGTATGAATGATTCTTTTTTCTGGTCTTTAGTAGTTTACTTTGAATGGACATACGTAGAACGACGCCTCAACAGATGGAAACTTCCCAACTTAAATTTCCTCGTGGTTGCTATTGCTTTAACGTGTTTTCATTCATGTTCCGAAATTCTACTACCTTATAATTCAGATTTGGATATGGTAATAATAGTTTATTCTCTGTTCATGTCCCTCGCTTTGCACCACATATCAGAAAGACATGATCCACGAATTATCTACTTGCAAATCAATCACATCCACCCGAAAAGAATTCGATTTAAAACGTTTGCCAAAGTTTCCGGAAAAGTGATACATACATACATACATACATGGCACCGCCAAACTGGTCATAAAAATGGCTAAACACGTACATTGAAGTTACTACAGTAACAGAGTTCAATCTTCATACCAAACTCGATGCTTATTTAATTGTTGCATAGATATATAACTCTCCCTAATTTCAGTGCTTCTTTATGAACTCTGCAATTCCTTGAATAAGTCCACAAGTTTGAGCTGCTGTGTTTGGATCCATATCAACGGCAATCTTGTTAAGATAAAAACTGTGTCCCATTCCAGGACTGATTAGCAATTCTACGTCCTTTTCAGCTTTTTTCATGGCTTCATAATATTCCATTTCTGTGTCCTTGATTAAGTCATTCGTCGCCACGCAGAGAAGAAACGGAGGCAGATTCAGGCTGGTCAATGGCGGCGCGGCAGGCCCCATTGGGCAGGTCAATGGATGATCCTTAGTGCAATACGCTGGCAAAGCCAAGCTCAAAAACTTGTCCACCATGTCCAGAGTCAGAAACGGTGATTCCGGTTGTTCCAACTCCGACTTGCTCCGTTCTGCCCGGACAAAACCCGGATGTATAGGAATCCCTCCGGCTAGCCTCACCGGACTAATGTCCGTCTTTCCTGCTCGTGCAGCTACTTCATGAACCAGGTTTCCTCCGGAGCTATCTCCAACGAGGAAAACACGATCAAAATCTGCATGCTTATTAAGCCACGGCTCATGCGCCTCGCCTTGAGCCAACGATCGGAGCCAAAGCAGAGCTTCATACCCGTCGTCACATGCAGCCGGAAGCCTGTGCTCCGGCGCCAGACGGAGAAATACCGAAATACAAATGGCTGGCACGGATTTTGCAAGCTTACTGTATATGTGATAGTACATAAACCAATCAGCTTGGCTAATGCAAAAACCACCACCATGAAAATGAAGAATCACAGGCAACTTAATTTTGTCAACAGGTTTTTCCTCCGGTAAATAAATCCGAACCCGGCCGCCGAACTTACTGTTGATGGTGACATCACGTGTGGCAACACCGTCGATAAATTTGTCGTGGGGTGGCACAGGTTCAGCCATGAACTTGACCTCGGGGGGTCCAGTCCAAGAACGATCCACTGAGCCGTCATCATAGACTCTCAGCCAACCGGAAACTTCATCGACGACTGTTTTCTGGTGGACCATGGCTGCAATTTGTTTGAAGCAATTGAGAGGAGGAGGAGTTAGTGTGGCGCCTGTTATGGCTGCCGTTAGCAGTTTATATAAGAGTTCAACGGGTGTGAACGAGGAAAATCCAGGAATATTTTGCCCTCGAATTAAAAGCTCATTCTTTTTGCAAAGTCGGCAGGAAAATTGATAAAGAATTTCCCTCGGAAGATGCCCTCTCACATCACAACCAGTAAAGATTACCTCAGTCAACATTATGGACCGGTCTCACTTTTCCGTAAATTGAGTGATGGGTCTTGGCTCGTTCTCATGACTCTGAAAGCAGCCGTGGAAAACATTTTCCACTAACTTGTTTTGAAAGTACATGGAAAGTAAGACAGACGGGGGCAATTTGTGAAGACAAGAAACTTGTGTTGGCAATTCGTAACGGCCGACAGACCCATTCCACTTGTCATTTACTCTTGTTTTAGTTCAACAACCAGCCATCCATCCATCAATTACATATCCATTTTCAGAATCTTGAATTAATTACACTGAAATGAGTTAAGTCATGATTATTTAATGAACCAGCCAGTCATCCGGACCTAATTTTATTATTAAATAATTAATAAATATATTTTTATTTTATTAATAAAATAATCTCATCATATCAATAATATTTACATAATTAAACAATTTTACGACTTTTTTTTAATAAAGTTATATCATGCATTTTGTATTTATTTAAAGAGTCATTTGGTATGTTTTTCCTATGAATTTTCCCTCAAAGGACTCGGTGGTCTTTTGGTATGCTGACATCTAAAACAAACAAATCATTCGCCAGCAGTAAATGTTACTGAAAATTACAGAAATTGCCGATTTTGCCCTCGGTGCTAGTTGTTGACAAGAGGCAGTTGCTGTATTCACTCCACGGGCCCAAGCCCATTCAAATCCTTTTAACTTGGAGGCCCAAACCTCTACCCCCCGAGTGTTTTATTAATGTGACCATAGAGTTGCAACTATAAAATAAATAATAAATAGGATATCGTCACCAAAGAGAATAGATACCAACACCCTTTCACAAACATGTAGGATGGAAGGGTTCAACATTGTCCTTATTTTGTGTCAAAGCCCATAACAATGGCCCAGCCCATTGTTAGAGAATGACATATTTAATTAAAATAATTTTTAAAATTTACAAAGATTTACTAGAATTAATCTAAATTATTTATGCTACGGTGAAATCTAAATTTTATAAACATGAATCTAATCTATTTTATAATTTTATTAATATTTAATACGTTTATATCATATCAGTCCTTATATTATCAATATAAATTGGGTTTGATTGTTTGGTTGTTATATCTTTGTCATTATTAAAGAAATTAGATTAAATTTAGTATTAATTTTATAAATTAAGCAAAAAGTACTTACGGTCGAGTTGAGAGATTTAGATTCTACAAGAGTTAATAAAAAATTGGACATGCAAAGAGAGTTATGTCACTTTGCATAATTTATAAACAATTATTCGTAAGGTTGTAATTATCAAAGGTTAATTACAACAGTTGTGTGAACCATACAAAATGAAAACCAATCGAGAGATTCAGAACCTGTCCATGTAATAAAGTGGGAGTTATGTTTGAGAATGTTGTTACTGTTAGTTAGTGATCTCCATGCATGCATGCAAACCAGCAAAGAGATTCTCCATGGAATATTTACGATCACTTTGGCGGCTTTATAAGAATCAAGTGACGTAATTAAAAATATTCTATTCGCTTTCAGGGTCTTGCTGATATAAATATAAATGTTAGGCACGAATGGAATACGTATATATTTTGGGGCCGGCCATCGAGAAAGGGAATACGATGCTAGATGTCTTACTCTACTTCACGTGTTTTGGGAGTCATTTAATTAAGTTAATATCAACTGGTTTATGGTCTTTAATTCTGCTTATCTTCTAATAAGGCACGTGATTCAAAGTTGTGTTGTTGATCAAGTTTGTGCTGTGGCGCATGAGGTAAAGGTTTGGCAATCGTGTACGCTAACTACACTGCTTTCAAAGTGGTGGGAATATGATGAGATTCAAGTTGCTCGTACAAAAGCACGCATACAACTTGGCCGAGTTTGAAATTCGGGCACATTAAGATTGAATTAAGGAGGAATTTCGATTTGATTTAAAGGGATCGACATACTTGATGATGGACGGATACTTGATTCTGTTAAAGATAGATCATAATTCGTCCTGATTTCTGGGAATATGTCCCTCCTTATCATCACAAAAACAAAAAAGGTCTAATACTATTGTATAAGAACAACTTAATTACATGTATCATTATATAATATTGCTGTTTGGAAACACATCAATCGTTTTTCTTGTTTATTGTTCAATTCTCTATTAATTATGATGGCACCACATAATTTTCGAATTGGATTGGATGGATGATTTCCGAACACACAAACAAGATTCTTACCAAGAAGTCATACTTGGATTATCATGTGTTTAAATATAAGGTATACGGAGTGATTATATTATCCAAAACTCAAAATAATAATTAGGAGTTCATAGTGGAACGGGAATCTCATACTATCTCCAATGTATTCCACGATACTATCAATTCTGATTGCAGGTTAATATTCAAGAGATTTAAGGATTGCATCAGCATATTACTGTGTTTAATTAATTGGGAAAACGATAGGATTTGGTTCCTTGATAGGACTTCCTGTAGTGGGGAGGCAACTAACACAACTGGACCATGATGAAAACGTTTGCAACCAACAAGGAATTGTTCTCGGTTGTGTATCAAGAATACCCACGTCTCTAACCCACCCAAAATTCTGTATTCTGTTTATTTGGTGGATCTCACTTTGGTATCCGATTGTCAAAGCACGATGGCTCATTGATGATGAAGAAGAAGAAGCTAGAATTGTGAGTGGAATTATGGGAAGCATCGGATTCACAAGTATCTGTGCTTTGAGATTCTGGAAAGCCAATAAGCCAAGGTCGATGTCAAATATACTTTTATTGTATTAGATATGCATGCATGTATGCATGCATGTCAACCACTAGCAAGCATAAAGTAGTGGAATCTGAATCATACGTCCACAGTCTTCCCACGTGTATCGCACACATTCTAAGATCATTATAATCGTCGGATTATGTATAACGAAACAGAGATTGGGATTCCCTTGTTGGTAACTTCCATTATCAGCACAAAGACCTTAGGATTACAGCTTAGAGAGCATGATTTTAATTGACCCAACACCACCATGAAAACGCTGTAAATTAAGCCAAAAGCAGTTATGTTGTTATATACATATAATTTAAAGAAAAAGATAACAACAAGGGGGAGGAAAAGACAAAAAAAATGCCCATCCCCTTTGTATTATGGCTGTTGGTGGACTTTAGCAGCTTCTGGGACAGGCATGCTCAGTGCAACAGATGTGATTTTGTTATTTGCTTCTGCTTTCTGTAATTCAACTTGATTAGCTTCAATATCTTCAATTACTGAAGCTGTATTGCCATTTACTTGAATGCCTTTTACAGGATCCGGTATCTGCTCAGCTGCTAATTCTTCTTGCCTTTCCTTGTGCTTTCCCCACAGTACTGAGTAAAGTCCTATAACTATCAAGACTGCACCAACCACTCTGCATACACCAAACAAAAGGACAAGTTAATTACCGAGATTAAGAAGATAATTCTTCAGTAATTAGGGAAAATATATAAGAAAATCTAACTGTTAATTACCCCCCAAGGTAAATCTTCTCGGCAAGAATGAAAGAACCCATGATTGCGACAATTATCATCATCAATGGACTGAAAGCTGTTGCAAAAACTGGACCTCTTTTCTTAATCACCAGTCCTTGGACATAGTACGATATACTTGATGTCACAATTCCCTGTGCATAATTTGAACTCGAGGTTAGTATCATTTCCACAGACACAAAAATTAGTAGGAAGAGGATAAGTGAACAAGGGAAAGATAAATAACAGCATAAGCTGCAGCAAGAAGGTTCATATCCCAGCCAATCTGCCACGCTGAAGCCTTGTGCTCCATTGCAAATGTCACAACAATTGCCTGAAGAGTCCCCACAAAGCACATTAGCGATGTCAGCGAGAGCTGGTGGTTCTTGTATGTCTCCAGAGCTTTTGTCTGTTGAATGAATAAACCACAACGCCAAAACAATTATAGTAATTAACTTAAACCTTAAATTTGCTCTGATAAAAAACTCCGGTGAAACAGAAAGTTAACTAATTACCTGTAGAACGAACAGAGCAGCCCAGGCAAGTGTGGCAATGATGAGAAATATGGAGCCGATGAACCAGTCTTTGTCGGAATTCCCCGAGGCGGTTGTATCAGTCACATAAGATTTACGAGGATGAACATGTTTAGTCCAGAACAATTCAACGATAGGTCCTTTGTATAAGGTCATCAGCATAGCTCCGGCTACTGTCACCACTGTTCCTACCACCTTTGCTTGACACCTTACTTTCTTCATGTTTAATTTCTCCATCCTATAAATTTTTTCACATCATTAAAATAATATATATATAATTATGTTTGATGAAGAATTACGAATAAGGAAAACATCACACCGGCATATGACTGCCATGAGAAACGTCATTGCAGGAAGCATATTGCTCATGGCACAAGAGAAAGTTGGAGAAGTAAACTTCAAACCAGCGTAGTAGAAATTCTGGTCAATCACAGGCCTACAACGTATGTCCAACAATCAAAATTATGTCAGCTAATATATACCTTGTAGCTAGCCTATACTTATAATTGACAATAAGGATGTACAATACAATTACCCGAGAAGGGCAAGCACAAAAATTTGCATGAACACTTTGAAGGTTATCTTCGGTTGTGCTTTCCTGGATTAATCAAAGACAAACAAATAAATTCTTATAGGTTAACAATCACTTAAATTTAGCAGGAGTAATTCCGGTGAAATTAATGGATTCTGGATCAAACCTTTCGAGGAAAAATGCAAAAGGAGCAATGACTGCAGTTGCAAAAGCATGGCGATAAACAACAAGGACATAATGAGACATGCCACGGTTGAGAGAAACTTTGGTGATGATATTCATGCCGGCGTAGCCGAACTGCAGAGATATCATGGCGAAATAGGGCTTCGAGGTCTCCAGTATG
This sequence comes from Xylocarpus granatum, assembly GCA_019650275.1. Classification (NCBI taxonomy): domain Eukaryota; kingdom Viridiplantae; phylum Streptophyta; class Magnoliopsida; order Sapindales; family Meliaceae; genus Xylocarpus; species Xylocarpus granatum. The sequence continues at coordinate 488,556 of BNST01000281.1, read as the reverse complement.
TTGGCGCAGCATCTTAATTTCTCCATTTTCTGGAGATGGAAGGAATGGAAATGAGTTTTAACGATGAATGAGAAGAGATTGAAGAACAGCTCAAGAGCGCTTCCTAGTAGACAATGGCACTACTTCGTGCCTATTTATATTAGTTTTGAGGGAATGTTTGGCGCCTACGTTTCATCTGCCGATCCATGCATCACTTGCAATTAATTGGAAAAACAAAATAAATAAATAATAAATTCATTTACGAGTATGTTATAAATATTTTAAACTAATAATTAATCAACTCATTTAAGATAGGAAAGAGTTTAGTTGGAATCAGAAAATATGGACGTGTATAAAAAAAAAGAATGTTTGTTTGTTTTTGTAATTATCGAATATTACGATGGTACGAAAGAAAGAGAGGTCGGTTACACATTGGTGGGTATCTGAGTCAGCAAGTAGATCGGTGACTTAAGTGTTGGTGATGTGAGCTAATGGAGGTAACGAGATTCTCTCGTCCACAATTTTTTACTGTAATTAAAAAAAAAGACTAGAATCGAGGTAGAATTAAAATTAAAAAAATTATTTCAATTATTAAAATATTCTTAATTAATTTTTATTTTATTTATTATTATTATTTAAAAAATTATTCTTGTTATTAATAATAATTTTATTAATAATTATTATAAATAATATTAATTATTATTTGTAAAACTTATATAATTAATAATTAAATAAATAATTTATTATTTATATTTTTTAAAAAAATAAAAATAAAATAGCTAATTTATCATTTAAATAAGAATAAAATAGAGAATCTTAAAAATTGAAAATCCTATTTTCAAACTTTCTTTTAAAAATCAAATTCTCACTCTTAGTGTATAAATTCCATGCATTTAATTCTCATTTTCATTATTATTTTAATAAATAAATAATTTATTTTATTTTCAATTTTAATTTTAAATTAATAAACACATCCTTAATCTTAACAATCAATCATTTAAATAAATATTCATATATAATATAATTAATATTAAATAATTTAAATTATATTTTAAATTTTTTAATTTATATAAAATTACTTTCTAAATTTTATTTAAAATATAATTTAAATTATTATTATTAATTATATTACATGTAAATATTTTGTTAAAAATAAATAATAAAATATATTAAAAAATAATCCTAATTCCTAAACCATACGTCTAAGGGAGAGGAAGATTATTCTCATTTTCATTTCTCAGTTAAAGTTTCCCCCGTGACCTGATTGCCAACCCACAGCCGTTGGACCAACCAATCAACTTTCACCAAACAAAGACCACGGTTAAACCTAATACAAACATAAGTACCCATTTAATCAATTACGATTAAACTAGCCCTGTTCTTCTAATCGTGTTCGATCAAAATCCTGAAGCATAGAAGAAAGCAAGCAAGAGCTGAAAAGAGAAGAGTGATAGGAAAGGAAAGTGGAGCACCCAATGCAAAGAATAAAATGGCACTCCCCAACCATCTCACACCGTTCGTCCACACTTGATTCTTAATTACCCAAAAGTAAATTGTAGGATACCCACAAACAATGGAATTGGATTTGGATACTTGTAGACAGGCTGTATCTTAATGGAAATTGCATGCCATTGTAATGCCATTAACTGCATCTCTTTCAACATTCTTATATTTTGCTCGGAACAAAGTACAGGATGAACAAGGAATTAAAGCATGCACTACTACCTACTTGTTCTTCCATCTCCACTCTCTGCATTCATCTTCCACATTCCCAACTTAATTACTTAACTAACTATCTATGTTAATTATGAAAATTACATATAAAGCATAGTTAAGTACTAAAGTTTATTGAAATTGTTTTAAGTTTATCTACTTAAAGTAGGTAACTAAAGACAATCACTAAGCTCAATAATTATCTGAAAAAGTAAGTTCTAACATTTGCATGCATGCATATATATTATTAATGTTCGTGAGACATGTCAATGTTACATGTTAAGCCCCACTTCACCAACATATCTAATGATCTTAAAATTATAATCGAAGGACACTTTCCTTTCAATTCAACCAATCCTAGCTAGGCAGCTAATTCATTGGTCTTCAATGATTAATTAAGCAAAAAGTTTTTAATGTTAAAAGTTTAAATATTATAAATTATTATTTAATGCATAAATAATTTTTATTTTATTTCTCAATTTATGCATTACATTTTAAAAACTTAGAAAGTCAAAAATTAAAATAAAAACAGTGACTAAATTTAGTTAGGCTTTATCTTTAAATACAAAATTTTAATAATTTAACATGATATTAGAGTAAGTTCTACAAATTCATGCTATTAATTGACTAAACATTGTATTAAATAGGTCTATGCTTAATACCTAAATTCGTGTGACAAATTTATTGAATAAACTTAGCAACAAGAGGATCAAGTAGTAAACAAACACTTCTACATAAGCCGACAAATTGGGGTAATCCTTCCAACATGGGAGCAAGCCCTAAAATTTGACTAGATCATGATCTTTTGCAAGTATATTTTGTTGGGTTGCATAGATCCAAGCTTACTAAAGTCTCTCTTCTCTTTTAAAATCCCACCAAATGGCTTCAATGCTCTTTATTTAGGGAAAAAAATGAATGTGCCTTTTCATCAAAGCATTGCTTGCCAGTTGCCATCGTAGAGTTTAAAATAGAAAAGTTCAAGATTAACTAATTATATAGACAAATAACTAATCCATGGAAGCAACATCACATCACCAAGGATAGCACATATTGTGGTTGTATTATTAGTCTCGCGTATGATGGTTCTTCTCTGCAATCACCAGTTTGTAGAATTAAAAATTTAAAGGTATCGTTTTTTAATTAACTTTTTGTGTTTGCATGCATGATTAGAATGTGCCCATTAGGATCAATTCCAACTTTCGTCTCTCTTAGCAAAGAAAGATCTATACAGGATTTGGAGATATGATTGAACTATGATATATTTATAAGTTAATCCTAAATTTGAACGCAAGTAATTACATTCTACAGCAATGCCAGATTATTGAAATAATGTCCTCCAAGAAATGACATAAACTAATTCAAGTTGAGAAATGAAGGCAGGAAATGCATACTTACATGGAGCCATTGACGCTCAGTTCCTGAATCCTCAAGAGGCAGAATCATCCTTTGGAAGAGCAACATAGTCAAGGGAATTGGCTTTGTGACTCTCATGCTCTCTCTCCGTTCCTTGCCGCTAGAGATGGCATGACGGCTTACCTGAGTTGTCCATCAGCTACTTGAAGTTGCAAGCATTGTGTTAGCATTCTTGCTCTGACCCAACGGCTTCCTGGGCCTTTAGCTGTATGTTGCCTCTTGTTCTGCAGCAAACTGTTCTTGCAGCCATTTCTGCTCCTGTAATGATCAAAGAAAAGCAAAATGAAAATATAGTAGTCTTATAATTGATTTTGCCTGCCAAGCCAAAGCCACAACTAAGCAGTGACTGAAAAATTGATCGATTAAGTTCACATACAAAGTCAGCTGCCATCTATTTGAACTTGTACAATCTGTTCAATAGTGACAAATTCATTGTTTGACCTTGGGATAAACTAAGACTTGCTCAATTCAATAGAGAAACCATCCAAGATATGGAAGTAATCTAATTGGGTACATAACTTGGCAGACAAGGCAATTTAGGGAAAAAGAAAGAAAAATAGTGGTAGAAAACCAAACTCATACAAGCAGATAAAAAAGATCCGCAAGAAAGAAAAATAATGGTTGATAATCGTACTCATACAAGCGGATTAACAATATTTAACAGATGCAAATTCTGATGCAGGAATCTACAGGTTGGTATAAAGAAATAATATGGAGTAACTGAATTCAATATGTGACTTTGAGCATGAAAAGTCAAGTTTCATATAAGTTCTCAAAAGGCAGTAGCAAACTATTAACATCTCAAGAAAATGATATTTGTCTTTTTCTTTTTAGTGTTTGGTAGGTTAGAATTACAAATATGATAGAATGGACAGTGGAATTTCATGCTGCCACAAATAAACTTCAATGACAAAGAGAAATAAGAAGGAAAAGGAAAGTAAAGTAATCAAACAATCACACAAGATTCTCATAATTAATTATGGCGATCTTTTTAAAACCATAATTCATGGATAAGACATTCACAAAGAAATTTACCATGACAGAAAATGAGTACGGGAGTTAGATTACTAAAGCTGTAACTCTACTGCAATTTCCTCTCATTCTTTCGCAACCAACAAGAACTTTGAGGATGTGTATAGGCATGAGCATGTGTCTATAGGTCCACATACCAATTACAAAAAAACTATGTAGTTACATTTCGAATTCATAGAGCCCAAGAGAATTCAGCTATGTTTTGGACAATTCAGGTCAAACCAGTGCCTTCCAGACCCTAAAAACTTTCTTAGATAGCCAGGTTCGAGAAGGGAAACAAATCAAATGAGAGGAGTACAAGTAATCTTCCACAGGAAAGATGGCTACTAGCTCAAAGCTGCAGGGCACCCAACAATTCCCATGTTAAAAGAATTTCTTAATCTGAATTTTCAGGAACATTTTTAATGATCCACTTCATTGCTTGACTTCTTTTAATCATTAATTTTGATTATGACAAGCTTTATGAGCCACATTTACCTGAATCTAGAAGAGTCACAACGAATATGTATAATCAGTCTCCATACACATATTTGTAGACAATAATATGTAATGTGATTGTTGTATCAGTGTAAAAGTGGCCTTCTATGAAGCAAGGAAAGTTTTTCAGAAAACTTGGCAAAAGTTGCCAAAATTTACAAGAATAGTTGACAGGCTCCAGTTCTTGCTCATGGGGTTTAGAAGTAACATTTGTTGGATAAAAAAGCCTTTATTTATAACCATGCCGAAGCCCAGAAAATCACCAAGAGAGAGAGAGATTTGAGTCCATCAAGTGGAATATTCACAAAACACAACTTCTAATATAGGCACGTCCATCCACTTACTAGTAATCAAAATTCAAAAACAGGTGAGCACAAGAAGCTAAAACTCAACAGATTTCAATGAACGTAATTGAATCTATAGCCATTGCATGGAAACATAATTACAGAAATGCAAGAAAATTATATGCTCACCTGGTATTTTGCTGACCTGAATCCGTGCTTTCTCGGCATGTTTTAGATTCTTGTGTGCTCCACTTCCGGCACTATGCTGATTTTCATCCTGTACAAAAAGAAAGAAAAAGAGAGGGGAAGAAAGACGTAATGAACAGAATTATAAGGCAGCCGCAGTCAAGAACTTGAGCAAGAATTGCAACCAGAAAAGAACACAAATGGTAACTAGAATCTAGTTAACATAGTTGACAACTTCAAACTAGTGGTAAATGATGTTTCTCAAGTTTATTAAAACTAGAATTAATATTGTCTAAAATGAAAATATCCAAGAAACTCATAGTCTCATGAATGGTTCAATCTGTCTGAAGAATTTATTTAATTCAACTCTCAGATTGCACAGATTGTTATAGGCACTAAGCCTTTCATGTTTGATGGATTGAAAAGGAAGTGAAAAGAATTCCAATAACTACACTGTTATATTAAACACATTACTACAACAGTAAACAAGTGATAACTCTAAATAATGAGCATAAATAAAAATTCTAACTAAACATATGATCAACTGCTAAATTTATGCACCCATCCATTTTACGGCTTTTTTCATGAATAAAGCAATTTACAGCTTAATCATAATGATATGAGAGCTTAAAAAATAAAATAAAATAGAAATATTTGTTTATAAGTGTATATTAAGAAATTAATAGAGTTTCATTGTCCCAAAAAGGTGTAAATAAACTAAATATACCCATACTTCCCTTCCCATTGCCTAATGGACCGAAAGTTAAAGCTCAACAGATTTCCACAAAACTTCCAAACAACATTTACCTTTTCATAGTCATCAAGCCACTTCTCTTCCACAGCTGCATGTTTCCATTTCCCTACCTTGTCCAAATTATTCTTCCTGCTAAGAGCTTCTTCTTTGGCTTTGCAATTTGATCATCCATGCTTGAGAGTAGATCAGACAAATGGTACCTGTAATGGCACAATAGTCAATACTCAGATAGCATTTCCAGGCAAGTCAATCAATTAGCACTTCACAATGAGTACCACTGATTTATAAGTCTAGCACCAAAGTTAAAATTGGCACGTCAAAAATAGAAAATGTCAAGCATCAAAGTCAGACATACTGAATTATGCCACCACTGGAAATTTTTAATGTTTGCCATTACTCACAAAAGGAAGGAAATAAAAGAAGACAGTGACCGCACACCAAATGCAACTGACAATAAGAGAGAATAGAAGCTAGAGTCATTCAATTCCAACAAAGACAAAAAATCAAAACAAGATCTTTAATTACTACTATGAAAGAGTTATAGATAATTTTAAACATCAAACAACATTCATTGTGGGAGTGTCTGTCAATTTGAAGGTTTGTAAATTTTTCAATCCAATGTAATTCAAACTTCAATTGCAGCACACATCCAATCAATTGGAATGGATTAGATTCAAAAATTAATTTTATTATGAAGGCAGAAAACAATGCAAAAACAGGATTAAACCAGAAACTATGAGGATGATGAGAATCTGTCTTGCTGAATCACTATATACATCCATATCAACCCCTCTATAGATTTCTTCAAGCTCATTTTGCCTCTTGAACACCAACTTCTTCATCTTGCTCCCGTTGAGAATATTCATTTGCACAACTTCAACCTGTCTAGTAACAATACAAACAATTAACAACCCTACAAGCAGTAGATAATAACAAAAGAAAGTGTACATCAGGAATTCCCACTAGAAATAACAGTCAATGGAAATCACCTGCTCAATGACATCTAGGGCAATGCATCCTTTCATTGACATCTCATCAACCGAAGAAGAAACTAGACTAGTAACATAAAAAAAAATTTCTTTGTTCATCAACAGGAGTTTCCAAGAGGTCCCACAGCTTTATCAGAGCATTCCCAAGACCTTGAAGCCACAGAAAAAAATAAATTAAAACCTGAAAGAAGAAACATTTTTTATTCACCCATTAACAGCTGAGTAGTTACTCTATTAAAACTGTTGGAGCTATTAAAGAATTTTGAAGCATACATATTTCTGTTGCCACAAATGTTGCACATGCTAAAACAGAATCAGATTAGTTCTGAGTCATTATCTACCATCACAAGTTTGCACGGCAAACACATACGATGGCCTTACCAATTAGCGATAGAAGAAGAGAGGTTAATCTTTTCACTTCTGCAAGTACATTGATGGTGAGGAAAGAAATGGAGGTCCAAAAGTTCCAGTAATAATAAAGTTGCAATACTCAAGTCAGAATGTGGAAATATTGAAGCAAAACTATGCTAGTTGCATGCTGTGATGGTGCATCTTAAGAACAGTTCAACAAGTAGTAGCCGGATCTTATCCAGAAAAACCTCACACCAAATATAAATGCATAGATACACTAACTTTAAAGCATATTATTAAAGGAAAAATATATGACACTAGGAGAAAAAACATACAGAGACAACTAATTTCTAACCTGTTCATCATAATAAAATAAGTTCAACCCAACAACAATTCACGCCAACTCCTAAGGTATCATTTTTTTTCCACTTTCCACTTTTCTTTTCTTTTTTCACAAATCCATCTAGTATCATATATCCACTCACAAAACTTTCAAAAGATTTTTTTTTATTTTTTCTCTATGATACTTGAAATATGCTCATGAACTATTATCCAAGAGAACATGAAAAATACTTGAGTCTCTTAACTGTTGATTTTCACGATGCATATATTTTAATACGTTTTTACAATTGCATAATCATAATCAAATCATCTTGGTTGATATTCATGTCAAGACTCGGCCCATTGGTAAAAGTACAATCCGAAGGATGGTTCATTATAGAAGACCTTGAAGCCACAGTTACCCATTCTATTCATGAAACAACAGTTGATGAATAGAATGGGTAAAACAACTGTTGTTTCATGTTTTTAAGGAGATCTTCTTATACTCCTCCTTCAGAGTTGCCCAAAAGAATAGAAGTAAAAATGTCATCCCATAATTTCACAATGCAAATCAAAATTCAAGAAGTAGACCAAGACGCAAAAAGTTGGCTTTCATTCTCCATTTGACATGTAGATACTGGAATAACCCAACTAGATGGATCAAAATGCATTTCTAGGTTTGAAGAAGCTAATTGAGACACAAGTAAGAAGGCACCATATCAATTTATTATTGTTTACGGCTCAGATTTCATTGTGGAGACTTACAGTGCTGAAAAAGAATTTTCACTGAACAGAATGCCACAAGCAGATTTTCTGTCAATTTTTCAGCATTAAGAGTCATTCTTAAGAGCTGAACATTGACATAAAACATTTTTTTATGCTGAATTGTTTGTGTCCCATAGCCACAGACCCAAGCACAAACATACATGACACAAGCATGCTCAAACACACACACATGTTCACACAGCCACCCAAACACAGGAAAAAGGATGCACAATCACGGTAAAATAACCTTTCGAAGCCTTTGTTGTTTCTCTTGCTTTAATGAATGAATTACACCCGTCAATCTAGCAAGGGTGTCATTGCTGATGCTCCTTGATTGAACATCATTTACCGTCTCAAGGAAGCTAACTGATATCACAAGTGACAGTTGATGAATAGTAGTGATGTCAACTGGAGATTCTGCAAAATGAAGAAAACAAAGGGGCCACTAGAAATCAATGACAGAACTTAGGAATTTATGTTAACAGTCCAAACTCCATTCATGATGGCAGACAAAACCTTCTCATTTTGTAGCTCGTAATGGTGTGCCTTAAGCTCCCCCAGCTTCTTCAACGTCAAATCACATTCATTAACTTGTGGATCAGTTGACTCGACAGCTTGCCCATTTCCCGCAATTTCTGCACCTCCTGAAGGAGAAAGCCGCAAGTGGTCTGAGACTGGGACGGTGAACGGGAAGGAAAGCGGGACATAGTCGTCATTTTCAGAAGAGAATCGAAAGTTCACAGCTACTGGATTTGGGAGATCCCGGAACTTACAGTATTACTTTTTCATCATTTAAAGACAGTGAAGGCAGAGAAGAGTATCCCTTTGAAATCGGTGAATTACAGAATTTGAGTTTCATTTTGGCGCGACGATCCACGTTTCCCCCTTTTTCATTATTTTCATTTTCTTTTCAGTTTTTAATTTTTATTTATTTATTTATATAAAATAAATTCCTTATGCTAGCTAAAATGACTAATTTGCCCTTATTCAAAGAATTGCAATTAAAAAAAAATTATTGATATAAATAAATAAATAAATAATATATTTATTTAAAAATAATTAAAATTTTAAAAAAAAACTCAGATATTATTAATATAAATTTGAGATATTTAAATATAAGTTACAGCTGATCTGCTGCAGCAACGACCAGGCACCGTATTTCGGCGGGTGAAATATGTATTTTTTTATTCACTTAATAATTTACACAGGTTAAGGGCGGTGACGATGAATGGACGATTCGAAAGGTAAACGTGGCACAGCCGTTGCCATGATTTTTCATCGAGCAAAGACGAAGACAAATGTGAAATGATAACCCCCAAAGTCAAAACAAAGCACGAGCTATCTCTTCTGAGAGACTGAATCAACAACAGGGACAATGAGTTCTCAAAATTTGCTCAGAAACTATGCCCAATGGGAAATCAATGCTTTTCTTTGGATCTCTCTGATTACTGTCACTGTTCTTTTGCTCCAAAAAGTTATTAACTTGTTCAGATTATGGATTCAAGCTAGGAAAATCCCTGGACCGCCGTGCTCTTCTTTATGCGGCCACTCGCGTCTCCTTTCCGGTCAGAGTCTCACCGGTCAGTATAGTTATGTGATGAATGATTTCGAGATAGAATAGAAATGGCTTTGTAATTATTTTGGCTTTTTCTTTGTTTTTCAGAGGTTTTGGCACAATCGCATGAAAAATATGGATCAGTTGTGAAGCTTTGGTTAGGTCCTACTAAATTGTTGGTCTCGGTAAAGGAACCAGTAATTATCAAAGAAATGCTTTCAAAGGCTCGGGATAAACTGCCTTTGACCGGAAGGGCTTTTAGTTTAGCCTTTGGTCAATCCAGCCTCTTTGTTTCCTCTTTCGACCAGGTATGATCTGATGACTTCCTTAATTATATCTGCTTTTGGCATGATCTGGTTTTGTGTTTGATGAATGAGTTTTATATTAGTTTTCTATGGGAGCAATCGAGTGTAAGGGAATTCAATTATTTTAAGCTTTTGGGGTATCGAATTCATTTTGGGGAAAACCTATGCAGTGGGCCTTCCATTTGAAGGGAATAAGTCATGACGTGTTCACTGTTTCGGAATTGATCAGAGACAGTTCCTTATAGAATATGTCAGGAAGCAAGGATCTTTTATGTTTTCCTGAAAGAAGGTGTAAACTTGCAGGAAATTGAAATAAAGAAAGTAAATACTGATAATTACTGAAGAAAGATCTTCATTGTTGCTAGAATTTGCATTTGTTGCCTAGTGCTTCTGCATATAATTAAAACAAATAATCCTACTTAAGGAGGGAGATAATAAGGATTTTCTGTTGGTATACCTAGATGCATGCTGCACAATCTTTTGTTTGATATTGTAGAGTTTTACTGCCTTACTATCCGCTGTTGACTGGTAAAAAAGGGTGAACACCAATATTCAGATTCACCAAAAATCCTATTAATTTCCCACTATGTATTAATCAATACCATGCTGCTGTCAATAGCATGAGATATGGAGTTTGTTAGCAATCAATTTGACACAAAAAAAACCAATATGAAGATAGTGGTACAGGTAGAAGAAATTTCATTCTTCAGTTATGGATTCTTCTCATTGAGGTTGATGACATGTACCAGATGCATTGTGAACAAATGTTACTTGAAGCCTCTGGTGCAATTTATTTCTTTTTGAAGTCAATGGATAAGCTAGTTTTATATCTTTGAGAATATTGCTAAGCTTGTGGGATATTCCAATTTCAAATCTTCAAACCATCAATTTATATCTTCATACCTTATTCACTAAATCGTATTGGCTGCTCACAGATTACTCAATTGATTGACTATCTATTTTTCTCCTAATCTTATGTTTTCATTTTAATTGTGTGATTATTTGTATTGTTTTTGCTAGTAATGAGTGATTTGGTGTTTATTTGTTATTATACGTAGGTGCAGAAGAGAAGAGAATCATTGGCAACGGAATTAAATGGAAGGTTTCTGGAGAGAGGGAATTTAATTCCTGCAAGGATTGTGGACTATGTCATGGAAAGAATACATGAGATCACTGACAAGGGAATTATAGATTGTAAGATGGTTTCTCAACATATGTCTTTCAGCATGTTGGGAGCCTCGATTTTTGGAGATGAATTCTTGGCTTGGTCAAAGGCAAATGTATATGAGGAACTACTCATGATGATTGCTAAGGATGCTTGCTTTTGGGCCTCATATAGGGTTACACCAATCTGGAAGTGGGGATTTTGGAAATACCAGCATCTGTGCACAAAATTGAAATGCTTAACACAAGATATTATCCAACAATGCCGGAAGACCTGCAAGTTATTTTGTTCTTTGGACCAAGGCTCCCATAATGAAACTGCAAATAAGGGAATGGAAGCTGCATTTGGTGGACCTACTTGTTCTGATATTCTGGTCGTAGAGCCCCATGGACATCTTCATGCCAGAGAAGAACCGTGTGGGAATATTATGGGTGTGATGTTTCATGGATACTTAACTACAACTGGTTTGGTTGGTAATATCCTGGCCAGGCTCGCTGCACACCAGGAGATACAGGATAAGGTAGCCATCTTTGCTTTGAGTTTTTAGGTTGTATCTGCTTAAATTTGTCATGTCAGAACTGATGTTAGATATCTACTTCCAGGTATTTTGGATGCTGACCCTTTTATTCTTCTTTCTGATATACTGTGCTGAACTTGAATCTGTTTATTGTGTGTGATATCTTCCTTGAATGTTGACTTCTTTAACTTTTCTTTTTCAATGTGTGTTATCCAGTAATTATGCTTTTGCATAATCAGTAGATAAACTGTCTTTCTTTCTCTTTCATTAGATTTCTGTCTTTACTTTTCCCTCTTATTCTGTCTCTTTTAAACATTAGAACTGCATATCTAGAAGAAAATAAATTTGAAATTAAGATATGATATAAACTGCAAACTTGGCAGCGCTAAGCATGGCATATGCCTATAATGCCTATGGAATGTGAAAAGAAGCATGACAAATTTACAAGTGCTTATAAATACATAGCCAGTTTTCTTTCTGTGTATGTATGCATTTGATAATATATTCAAATGAATTGAATAACATGATGATCTCAATTGGTATTTAATTGAGATTTTACATGTTTTCTATGCATTTTTTAAGATTAAATCAATTGTGCACCTGATTAGTGCACCTCCTGTAAATTATAATTGAGGATCCTGGATGAATGCTTATGGAACATGAAAAGAAGCTTGACCAAGATGTTAAAAGTATATAGCCAGTTCCTTCTCCGTGTGTGTGCATACTGAAGTTTTGATTGTATTCATTGAATTAAGTTATATGCGGGTATGAATTGGTGTTTATTTAGATTTTAGACATTGTTGTTGCTATTTGTAAGATTTACTTCAGTTAACAATCCCCTTTTTTGTGGCATTCTTGCACTCTGGGGATATTGTTGTTTGTATTTATATTGTAATTTTTACAGATTTACTTGGAGATTATTATGGCACGAAAAGGATCAGAGAAAAAACACCATCAAAGGGTTGATAATATGCCTTTGTTATTGGCAACCATTTATGAATGTGCCCGGCTTCTGCCTGCAGGACCTTTATTACAGAGATGTTCTCTGAAACATGGTGAGTCATGTCTTATTTTGGTGAGTACTTAGTTGGCATAGTAGGATATAGTTTTTAGACCTTTTTCTAATTTGAAAGCACATGCTTTAAGGCGGAATGCGTAGATGTCATTTTAGACATTTAATTTGCAAATGCTTCTCAACAATGTTGAATGTTGATCCATCATTTTTTAACACCATTATTGCAGTGTATCTGGCGGTCATGTATCTCGTAGCTTTGTTGTTCCAAGACCTTTGCTCATTCCCTTTCTAAATCTGTGAAGAACTTTAGAAATTTATCCTCATTTTTGTGTGGATTTTTGTATCAAAGTGTATGTGGTGATTTACACATCTCCAGCTGCCTCCTTTTCCTGTGTCACTTTGCAAATGTTTTTACATACCAGTCTTGATTATCATTGCTCATAGTGATTTCTTTACTACTTTAGGTGAGTAATCTCTCATTGTTTCTTTTTTTTTCCTCATTTGCTTCAAGATTTCACCCTTAAAAACAGGGTAACCATACCAGCTGGAGCAATGTTGGTTGTCCCTGTACAGTTGGTACAGATGGAAGATTGTAGTTGGGGAACTGATGCTGGGGAATTTAATCCTTTCCGTTTTCTGTCAAAGACTGGAGAAGAATCTGATCAGGCATGCAGTATGTCATGTACAGGTTTTATTCTTGCCCATTTTTAGTTATCAAATCTTTATTGAAGTTCCTTACTACTAATTATACACTGGTTGTGCTCTCACAAATACTGTAAATGATTATAATTCATCAGTGCCTTCCTTAACATGCTCCTATGTAGCAGCAGTGGTTACATGCATCGCATTACTGTGGTTTTTGGTAAATCATGAATCTGTGGTGCACTGGGGACAATTTAAATTATTTCAGCTATCCTTTGAAATTTTAGCTTGCATCATTTTCTTTGTGTCTTGCAGGGCACAATCTAGGTTTGCATTTCAATTACTCTCACAATCTGGTCTGTATAATGATCAGTTAAAGATCTGCAAAATTATTGGTTCCTATTAAAATTTTATGGCAATGATTGTTCGCAGGGGATGCTGAAGGGTATGTTGGACCAAAAAAGTCCCCATTTGTTTTGAATGATCCAAATGACAATTCAGCATTTCTTCCCTTTGGTTCTGGTAGCCGTGCCTGTATTGGCCAGAAATTTGTAACTCAAGGAGTTGCCTCTTTATTTGCATCATTGCTTGAGCGCTACAAGGTTTGTATTAGTATTTTTTTAAAATTATTTTCTGATAATTCTTTCTTAGCATATATCTGGAGCTCTTTGTTCCAATTATAAGGTGCCCAAAGACCAGATCTGTGAGAACAGTTTGATGCTTGACTTGATCATTCAGGAAATCTTATGCCAGAGAAGAATTAGTATTTACTAATGCCAGAAAATTGGGATATGGTTTTCATGCTCATAAAAGCTGCATCAATGACATAGATTGTTTTAGGGCTAAAAAATTTTGTGAAATTAGCCTTGAGAGCAGTCGAGGTAAAATTTAGTGGCAAACTTGGATTGGTCCCACAAGGTCTGGGCTTTGAGCCCTAGGCCACATTTTCTTCTTCTCAAAGATTGTAATGTTCAGGCTGCAATAAATCAACTTGCAACGCCATAATTAATGGTTTGTAATGTTTTGTGGGTCAAGACTTACAAAAAAGAAGACCAAATTATGAGTGTGTAAACTGATTAAAATTTATAAAGTTTCTACCAACAAAAAACAATAGCTGGCTTATCCTACATAGGATGAGTTCTGAAATTGGGAGTGGAATTGAAATTTAAGTTTCTGAAAGTTGTAGTACAGTAATTATAATAGTACGGTAATTTTATCCTATTTTGCTTCAAAATCTTTGACTTTGCCATCCATTTCTGAAACTAATTTTTATTTTTTGTTTGAATGGAATAACAGATAAGGCTGCAGCCAGGATCCGAAAAGAACCCGAAACCAACAATAAAGAATCATGTTTTTCAGCTTCTTCCTAGTCCTGAGATAGTTTTAGTGAAAAGGGATACCTGAAAGGGAGAAGAAACACAGGTTACAGTGGATTGGTGTGTATTTTACGGTCATTTGTTCATGTGATCCCAGGTTTTTGATGGACAAGACATTTTTCCTTTTCAAATTTGACGGGGAAGCTCCTCTGTTTTTGGCTCAATAGCTGTCAAAGGGGGAGGATGTTACATGAGTCCACTCTGCAACTCATTTTTTCCCCTCCTTGTTTTCAGTAGGTCAAGTGCTGTACAAGTGTCATTTGACAGTTTCTCAAATTAGTTTTTTTAAGCACAGGTGGTCTATATATTTGCAGCTTGAGCCATGTGCTTTTCTTCCCTGTATGTGAGCTTAAATATTCTCTCTTCTTGAACCTTTTTTTCTTTCCCTCAACAAGGCAGTTTACAACTGTATTGCAGTAGTCAGTGATTCTGCATGACTAATAGTCTTGCCAGTTGCTATCTGAAACAAACTGTGTATAATCATATATTGTATTGAAAGCGTTGCATTGTGTTATATTTAACCTTTTTTATTGATGTGAATTATTAGTCATGTGTGTGTGTGTTTATTGAAATAAAAACAGGAGAAAGAGTTAGATATTACAATGCAAGTGTTAGGTATTGGAAATAATGGAGCAAGAGATGAAAGTATTACAGTGAAGAACTGGGTTTGTGACTGCTTCATAATTCAATAATTCCTGGTCTACTTTGATTTTATGTTTTCTTATTTTATTTTCTTAAACACTGTGACAGTCTCCTTATCAATAAAATTATTTGTTTGCTTAATGTTCAATCTAATTAATTAATTATATTTGTTGCAAATGTGATTTATATTGATATAATGTCTTTCCTTCAACTTGTATGTAGTAGGTAGCATTTAGCGAATACACGTGGTCATCCTTCCATGCAACTGCTCCACGCGTGTTTCAGGCTAAAAGCAAATAACAGCGGCTCTCGGCTTTTCCATGCTGAAACCATTGCTTTCCAGATGTGTGTGTGTGTGTGTGGAGAGAGAGAGAGATGGATTGATAGCATAGTCACCTGCACAATTACACACAACAGAATCCATGGCTTTCCCAGTACACCTGCTCACATTATTCTTTGTCTTCGTTGCCCCTCATGCCCGAGGCCAGTCGTAGGAATCTTCTACCACGTCAAATCGGTCTGGATCAGGTGCTTCGCCTTGTGGGTGCAAACCTACGGGCCTATAATGTTGGTCCGGTTTGGTTAGGTTAGACGTCAAACTTAGCTGTGTGTAGCTCAGAATTGGCCATGGAAGTATTAAAAGAAAATGACGAATAATTAGAAGACAGGCAAGCAAAGAAATAGTATCTGCGAGGTTTTGGTAGAGACGGGAATGACCTTATTTGGGCTGACTGTGGCCCTCGTTATGTTAAGGGTACAAGAGTTTGTGCTCTTGAGCTTGTGTTCCAAAAAACTTGAAGCTCTTAAGGCCTATTAGAGAAGATGAAGTCACGGCCATGGTAGAATCTATCAAGATTCGAATCCCAAATATTTTTCAATGGAGATGACTTGATATTACGTATCTGCAGATAAGAAAGGGAAAAACATGCAAGTGAGAAATTACACGAGAGCGTATCATTCAACAACACAGCGAGACTTGTTCTTGGGAAGAGGTTTCTGACTCCAGACGGAACTCATGGCAAATTATTGTCAATGGAGTGAAGCTCGGAGGCTCATTAAAAATGGCGGAACACATTCCATGGCCGAGATGGATGTTTCCGCTTGAGGAAGAAGCATGCGAAAAACATTATACACGTAGAGATAAGCTTACGAGGAAAAGCATGGAAGAACATACACAAGCTCGTCAGAAGGCTGGTGGTGCTACTAAACAGCATTTTGTTCGATGGATTGCTCAGTTTGCAGAACAAATATGACCTCAGTGACGAGAATGTTATTGGTCTTCTTTGGGTATATCTGTGATTTACTGTTATTATTATTTTTTTCAATCCAAGAAACAATTTTTGAAAGTGTTTTTAGAAAATGGTTTCGGAAATATAATTTATAATTGTACGAGACATGATAATGGCTGTCATGGACACCACCACAATTTCTGTAGAATGGGCATTGGCAGAGCTCATGAAGAACCCTAGAGTTCAACAGAAAGCTCAAGAAGAACTCGACCGTGTCATCAACGTCAATCGTAAAATGACCGAGTCAGACTTTCCAAACTTTCCTTACCTCCACTGCGTCGCCAAGGAATCTCTCCGGCTACGCCCGCAAACGACGTTTATGCTTCCACACCGAGCCCATGCCTACGACGTTAATGGGCTTTACTGGGCCTGTAATTTCTAGTAACAAGGTTGAGCCCATTCTGGGCTTGACCACAATTTTCTAACCTGATCGGTGTCGTCAACCCAGTTCAGTGCACTCACATTGCATAAATTCTTTACAATCTACTGAAGCAAAAGTATGGCCCACTCTAGCTTAAGCAATAAGCAAACATATGTCAACTCCAGACCGTAGATTGCCTTACGTGATACGTGTCAAAATCAGAAGCACTCTGTGGCACAAGAAAGAGTAGAAGAACGAGAACTGAACGCAAATGGCAAAATCTATATTAAAGCCATGAAATCCCATCCCTTGCGTTCAGAAAACACTTTTTCACTTCTTCTCCTGGTTTCGTTTGTGGTTACTGTGTCTGGAAAATTCAAGTTTTGCGACGAAGAAATGGCGACGCTGGGAGGAGTTCACGAATCCCGAGGAGGATCCGAGAACAGCGTCGAAATCGACGGCCTTGGTCGTTATGCCGTCGAAGAACACAACAAGAGAGAGGTTTGATTTGACATTCTTCTGTTAATGTTGTTTTTTTTTGTGGTGTGTTGTGTGTTTGATTACGTTGAATGTTTGCGTGTTTGCAGAATGCGCTGCTTGAGTTTGCGCGAGTGGTGAAGGCGGAGGAGCAGGTGGTGGCTGGTACTTTGCACCATCTTACAGTGGAGGTGATTGATGCTGGTAAGAAGAAGTTGTATGAAGCGAAGGTATGGGTGAAACCGTGGCTGAATTTCAAGGATTTGCAGGAATTTAAGCACGTTGGTGATTCACCCTCATTTACCTCTTCGGATCTCGGTGTTAAAAGAGGTAATTCCTATTTTGTTTTTTGAAATCCGTGTTAAGTGAAGAACTCTTGAAGTTCTATGAATTTTATGTTTAGAAAGGAAGAACACATAACAGTGAAAAAATTTATTTGACCATAAATTTTCTAGATTATTCCGATGATATTACTTAGAAATTGGGAAACGGAAATGGGTGTTTTCTGATGTGATGCTTAGAAATTGGGAGAACTTCGTGCTCCTTAGCAAAAGTGGATGATGATCGAATTTCTGAGCTGTTTTTAAAACATGATAATTGGTGATATTTTGCTTTTGTTTCTTTTTTTTTGAAATAATTGCTTTTATTTTGGCCACAATGGAGATTTAGTAGGATAGGATGGATCAGTTCAAAGAGCCCACTTAGGAGCATTACTGTTAATTCCTTGTACTTCATTCCATTTGTATGGTTCACCTGCTCTGGGGAATGCATGCACAAATGGTAATAAATCTATCAATTGTGGCCTTGGAATAATTGTTAAAGGAGAGCAGAAAACAATTAATTGCTAGCCTAAGTTAAGTCTTAGGCTTTACTGTTTAGTTATATTTTTAACAAAGATCAGAGTTTGTAGGAACCAACCATTGTTGCTGTGTTCATGCTATAGTTATTAATTGAAACGAGAATAATCATACTGTATAAATTGCATCCCCAGTACATCTTTATTATAAGAGATTTCAATTTTGGGTTTCTTAGTTAAATTGCTACTGCTCAAGGTTATCAATCGAGTATCTTAATTTTTCTTGCTGACATGGGATTCTAAATCAGATGCTCATGGCCCTGGATGGAAAGCAGTGCCAGCACATGATCCTCAAGTCCAGGATGCAGCCAATCATGCTGTCCAAACTATTCAGCAAAGGTCCAACTCCCTGCTCCCTTATATACTTGAAGAGATTGTTCATGCTAAAGCTGAGGTCAGTGCTTCATTCTTATATGGTTTTATTTATTTCCTTTTTTTTCTCATTTATGTGATTCCTCATATAATTGATAGTTGGGAGAACATGATTGCATATTTATGTTGTATAGTAGTAGTTTTTTATGGTTTTTATCATTTGAGTTTTCATTATAGATTCAAGTATTTTGAGAGCTTAAATATGGTTGTGGTTGATTCCTTTCTGTCATGAGTTAAAAAAATTTTATCAGCTGCCTGGCTATTTCCTTCAGTGTACAGATCATGATCTCTATCAAACAGATTTTTATATATGCATTGAAAAACAGTAGAGGCATTACAGGTCGCAATGTAGTTGCTTCGCCATCAGGCAATGAAGATTTTGTGCTTTCCTTTTCCTCATAAACTGATTCAAATCTCTTGTCCATACAGAAGGACAAAGAGGACTATATGCTATATGTTGAGATGGAATCTGTAATTTTTTTCCCCTTGTTTCTTGTGCTCTGCCTCTTCATAAACTCGCGAACCACAAAAATCCATGTCTAATAGCTTGGGAAGTCAGAGACAGTTAACCATACCAAGCATATGGGGAACAGTGTCCTTCTTTAGATGTTTAAAAACCAATTTCTCCATGTGTAAAGAGCTACACCATCTGCAATCATATTTGTTAAAATCAATCTTCAATCTGCGAAAAAACAGAGTTAAAATAAAAAGATGGCAAGTAGTGGTGTATTAAAAAGTGCTGGAGTCAGTAGTTATGTACCATGTACTGATGGTTTTCCGTTGCACAGGTAATAGAAGATTTGGCAAAATTTGACCTGCTACTGAAATTGAAGAGGGGAGAAAACAAAGAGCATTTCAAGGTCGAGGTACACCAAAAGAAGGAGGGCACTTTCCATCTCAATCAGATGCAACAAGATCACTCCTAATATCAGGAGGTGATTGCTTATATCAAACCAGTTGGGTTGTTGACACATTTCTCTGTTTATATGGTGTTGTTGCTACATATTTAACTTCCCTAAATGCAAAACTCTACACCAATGTATGACTATAGTTGCAATATAGAGGATATTTGATCCTCTGTTTTTACCATCTTTCACTTTTATGTAGAAGGAAAAACAGCAATCCTATAATAAATATCCTTTGTTCCTTGAGTAAAGCTTGTGATATAAATATTTTTTTGCAAACTAATGGGAAAAGCTATGTGATATAAATTTTTTTCTTGCAAACTAATGGGAAAAGCTATGGCATTGTTGCATGTTTAAAATAATTTATTTTTAAATTTTTAAGAGAAATAATTTTTTAAATTTTTAAGACATGTTGCAGAGAATGATCAAACTAGAAACTGATTTTATGTTATTGGTACACTGCTTTGAGACAAGTGAAGCAGATAAATTACAGAAGCCTAATTCAAATTAAACATAGGCTGTTTAATAGGCCGGGTTGGGTTGAGAGAGGTAAGAAAGCAATCACAAGGACATTTCCCAGCCCGTACTAAGTTGTAATTTCTGCATATTTTTCAATATATAATGCAAATAAAAAAGCATGACACACTCGAGCTTGCAATAGCTGACCAAATCTAATGACTAAAAGTAGAACAGGAGTGAAGGATTTTACTTTCTAACAAGGCTGCAATTTTCTTGCTACATTACATATTTGGAATTGTACAGACTAGCGTTCTCCAACTGTCTTCTTCCAAATCTAGGTTCAGAAACATGTAGTTAGAAAATGGTATCGGTGATAACAAGAACAAAAAACAGAATTAAAACATATGCAGCCATTTCTGGGGGAAGTGGGGTGTTGAGGGCTGTGAAGGGGAACTGAACTATATATCCTGCAGCAACTATTGTTGCGTCTTTACTCCTTTTGTCCACTACCATTAATCGATCTGAATTACTAACTTTCTTCTGAAGCTTTGACAACTTCATTACTATTTACCCTTCTTCATCATAATCTTCATCTTCCTCATCTATCCTCTGGCTGAAGTTTGCGAGCTGAAGTGGGTCAATGGCCATTCTATCCATCTCCGAAAAAGACCAACCTGGATATTCTTCATGTTTAGTCTCCTGAGAAGGCCCTGCCAATGGAGTCTGGGTTGGTGCCACTGGAGCCGCAGTCTTTGTGCCCACATTCTCATCTACATCAGCATTCAGATCAAAATTTCGTGTAGCAGGATTAGCATCGTTGCTACTAACTATGACATTTTCCTTTAACGGGTCCTTTGGCTCAGACACATGGTCTACCAGCGTTCCAGGGTTTGAGTTACCACTGATACCATGCAGAGGAGCCGTATGGGGTTCAGAATCAACCTCACGAAGAGAAGCCTCTCTTTCTGAATGTCGAGCACCTCGTCCACGGCCTCTTCCTCGACCCCGGCCCCTCCCTCTGCCACTGCCACTAACATGGGCCATATCTTGCTGTAAAGAATAAATAAAAAAATTTTTAAAAAAATAGAGTAGCTCCAGTTTCTCTCCCTTTGTTTATGCATGCGATAATATTATGATTATAAAAAACCAAAGCTGGTCAAAAATATAAATAAGTATCGATAACAAGCTGCAACATAGAAAAGAAATATTCTAGTTTTGTGAATTTCAAAAGGAGTAGCTCACCGTCCTGCTCCGCTTTGACTCTTCATCACTGTCATTGCATTCATCACCAGCAGCTTTCCTGGGAGAATGAATGTCAATACACAAATCTACAAAAACTAACAAGGGCAAAGGAGAAAGAAACCACATTTTTCCTAACCTTCTCTTTGAAATGGATCGATCCTCTGCACCAGCATCAGAATGACCATGACTATAGTCGGGAACTCTGCTGACAATATCCCTCAGAAAATCAAACACATTATAGCTCTGTACACAATGTTTTCTGCAGTTTAGAAAGACGGTTAAGATAGAGCAGATGGTAAGAGATTATTATCATAAAGAGTGTGTGCGTGTGATCTTTGACAAATAAGCTTGACCAAGAACAGTATAAATGGGAAAAACCACCTTTTGTTACCCTATGGGACAGGGGCTTTCAACATTAAACACAGGAGTTGCAGAAACCATCAATCAGCTGTGTGTGTGTGTGTGTGTGAAACCTGCTCTTCCCTAAAGCCGTCCTCTTCATGCAAACTGCCTTCAATACTATCCACGCACTAATAACCGGTTTCTCTTCATCAGTGAATATTTTACCCCAAACCTTTAGGCCAGCCTGCTAGAATTTCCTTCCCCAGTTTTGTTTTACTTGAAGCGGCTGGCACAATCAGTATTGATGGTTATGGCTGCTTATTGCAATGATTGCTACTACCAAAGACTGGCACCATTTGGTACACTCATTGAGGTTATGCCTTTAAACTGAACAGTATGCTAATTTACAAGGCTTCTACTGCTCAGTCAAAGTTCATTCTCCATTTTTGGGTTGAGCCTTCAAGGTAAGTAAAGGGTTGATGATGTAGAACATTATTTAATTGTTACTGTTACATCATATTCTAATTTTGCGGTTACTTATATTTTGTATCTCTATAAAAGTGACCCAAATTATATCACAAACTCAGAACACAATGTCTACAGATCACAAAAAACCAGCTATAATAACCTACTAACTCAAGCAGATGCAAGAATCAGAATACTTCTCATACACAGATTTTTTAAGACGTGTGACCTTTAAGAGCATCGTGGAAACACACCCCATACGGAATTTGCATAAACAATCGTGAGTAAGGCAATTTTCAGATGATATTTTGAAGACACGATTAGGTGGCCGGAAAACTTTTTTGAAACAGACAATAAACTTCAAAACTCTCTCAAGAAATCCTTTAAAAAAAAGATACTTTAACTGTTGAGCAGGTATGTAATAATTTTGGATTATAATGTAATTGCAAAAAAAGCTAAAAGAATAATTCAACTGCAGCAGGTCTACTAATCATTCTTTTCCATAAAATGGAAACCATTGTATCATAGCTCTTGATTGTTGATATCTTCAGAAACTACATACCAGTTGAAGTTCACGTTTAGTTAATCATTTTCTCTAAAGCGGTACATACCGAACAAAGGGAAAGTAATAATCATCAAACCCCAAAAAAATTGAGTATTGGCAAGTAAGGCTACAAATGCAAATACAGAGTCTGATTCAAATTGCATGTAAATTACATTTCTAGTCTACAGAAGGAAAACAAATTGAGCAAAAGAAGGTAATTTGTCACTTACAGATGCAATGAATTCATGGTCTTTGCTCCTCTCTGAAGAGTTATCTCATAGGTACGATCACAAAGGTCTTGCAAAAATAATTCCAATGCTTTTGCTACAACAATACCCAAAAAGAGTATAAGTAACATAGAACATTGACAACAGAACAATAAAGATAATAACTAAGCAGTTAGAGCTACTCACAAACTAGAACAGGCACTGCCAATGCTATCTTCCCAACGTCTTCATCAGCTTGCATTATCTTTTTAATTCGAGCCTGTATAATTTTTTTATTCTTTTGTAAGATTACAAGACTAAGTCACCCATTAAAAGATATATATCGTCCCAAACATTAGAATAAAACAGCAAAGAGCATTAGTTAATTGTCCACATCCACTAAAAGCAAAAGTAGAAGAAGAAAATTAAGTGAGACATTAGGTATTTAAATATTCAACGAAAAAAGCAAACAAAATTTATCAATGCCTGGAACGTCAGGAGCCTAATCATGTGTTCTAAAAGTGACTTCATGAAGAACAAACATCTAATTGACACCAGCTAATGCAGATAACTTGAACCTCTAGGCATTACAGTAGATACCTAAGTTCAAAACTTGTCCACATACTGACTAGTGTCAGCTAGTCGTATGACGTGGTTCATATATCCTCAACATGACAAAATAATCACCGCCCACTATCAGATGTGTTACTCTACAGTAGAGTGCTCACATGATCATTTCCTGATAATTTCTGGATTGGTAGCCAATGTTGAATTTCAATTCAATCGCAAAAGCTTCGTCATTTTTAAAAATTCAATGAGGCCAGACTAACCAAAAGAAATTAAAAAATAAACAAAATACTATTCCCAACAACTGAAGCCCTAAAATAAAATGTTGGATGAATATTAAATAATATCTTAGAATACATACTCCATGCCTATGTCTAACATAAGAACATAGTCTCTCATGGCAATCTCCATTTAGGAGCAACATCCCAATTCCGTCACATTGGCAAATAAACAAGAGAATATTTGTTATCCAAAAAAAACACAATAATGAAAAAAATAATCAAGTGAAGGGATCACAATGTCTCAAAATCCTGTCTTCCAATCAAGTAACTTATTTTTACATATGCCACTATTATTTCCCCACCATAACATCAATGTACTAGGAACCCAGCTATCCAAATGACTTGCCAAAAGTGATGAAGAAAGACCAAGCTTACAAGAGCCCATACCATAATGGAAGCCATACAAGACATGCAAATAATAATTAACATGATTACAAACCTGATGAAATAAAATGATATTTCACTATACAGCTTATCAAAATATTATGTGAGATATCGCTTGAATACAGTTCCCACCAACTCTGCATTGAGAGAGTATTATTTTACATGGATTTAAAATTAAGACTGGTAGATAAGTGAGTAGTGATGCAAGTATTTAAGAAGTCACAAGAAAAGAAACTTCCACACTACTTCAAACATGGTAAAAAGATCAACCTATCTCAAGGACAAACCAATGATTATTACACGTTCCAAAATTTCCATTTACATTATAATAGCACTGCCTGAGTTACAATTTTTTTTATTTAGTATTCGTTTTCCGCTGGGTAAGGTGAATTGAGCAGTTGAAGGGTTTGAAAACAACCTTAGCTTGTCTATGGAAAACAAGGTGATGATGTACTATGTAAAATATAAAGTGAGAAAAGAAAAAACCATTCAAAACAAGCCAAAGTGCTCAGATCACAAGTTACCCCATGCATGAAACCTAAAGCTAATTTAACAAATGAAAATTTGATCTACTCTAAATCCAAAATTGCCAAGTCAAGGTACACACAACTATAGCAGAATATGCAAATCTAAGATGACTTCCTCCATTCTGTCATCAAAACAAGAGAATGGCAAGAATGACATACAAACAGACTTCTTACCACAGATCTATACAGATATCTGTATCATCAATGGAAAGAAGCATGAACAAGGTTCAACAGATGAACCATCTATCCAGCGAAACTGATATGTCAACCACAGTTATGCAAGCAAAACTTTTATTGACTATCCAATAAACATAAGCGAATCACATAACCCATCTGATCACCAAAATTATAACAACTATCCAAAGATTTCGGAACTTAATCACCAGATCAAAAGAAAAAGCCCAAACCTAATATAACTACCACAAACGTATAACCATCAATTGACCTTGAAACACTTCGCTATCATGGATCCTCATTAACAGCTGAAATGTAAACTAAATAGTAACATCATTTCGTCAGAAACCACAATCCTACGAAGCAAATATCTGTAATAAAAAGCAAAACACCTGAACATTTTTTCAAATAAATCTCCCAGAAAGGACCTATCATCAACCAAATTTTACTAAACATGAGCATCGAGAGGAACCAGTATGTCCCAAATTAAGGTCAACCCATAACCTAGATCGCGTGTCTCATAAATTCCCTAAAACTGACACCCACAACTAACTTTGGGCAGACATCACAATCCAAGCATAGAAACCAATCTCAAATTAAGAAGAAAACAGAACCCAGATCAAATATTCCGACAAATATGCAAGAAATGAAATACGTATCAACTGAATTTCAGTAAAAATCAAGAACCTAACACAGCAACCGATCCAAAATCATTAACCGATCAAGCAGTAAAATAATCTACCAGGTAAAAACAATTGAAAGGAAGAGCAATAAAAAGAAGAGCTCACAGCTGGGAAGCGGGTATCGAGCTTCTTCCTCATAGTGTCGAAAACGGAGCATTAAAGTAAACGTATGAGAACAGAAAAAACAGAGTCGATTATTATTTTTTTCAAAAAAAGAAAATAAACTGTTATTAAAATTATTACAAAAATTCTAGCAAACAAAACCCATCTCAGATCCGATACTATTTTTTTTTCCCAGAAAATCCCGTTGCAACGGAATATCCGTCCGTACAACTTTGAGAACAAATAAAAAATAAAATAATATTAAAAAGTGGTGCTAAGATAACCTGACAGGAAATTCATTAAAGTTTTGGTACTGCCCATTCAGTGAACAACACGTGTGCAGATGATATTGCCAATAATTTTCTTAATATTTTTTCCATCTTGACATAATAAATTCACAATTATTTTTTATTTTTTTCATTCTAATTAAATATATATCATGTATAAAATATATTTATATATATATATATAAGTATATTAAATTTTAATTATTAAAAATATATTATTTTAATAATTAAAAACTTACGTAAAATTAATTAAATTTTCAAATTTTTTTCTATTTTTCTCGATTAATTACTCGATCACAAAAAAATATTTATACTTAAAACTAAGTAAATACGTAATTTTTTGATTAATAATTTATATTATAAATATTAATAATATAATTAAATTATTAAGAATTATAAAAATAATAAACTTATTCATATGTAGTGAAAAAAGAAAATATTAAATAAAAAAAATGTGTTGTACTCTTAATTAAATTTAAAATAAAAAATAAAAATAATTAATGCTTGATACGAAGGATCAAGTAGTCTATTGTTAAAGCTTGAGGGGCAGATCAGGTCCTGTTGCATCTTCTTCCTCTGTTTTTGAAGCCTCGCCCCGTCGGAGAATTTCAGTTCTACTAGGCATGTTTGGTCGGATATTTGTTGTACCCGGGACTTTATTTTCTTGAAATCTCAGCGACACCCCGGAAATTCCAAATCTAATTCATTTTCATCCTTTCTGTGGGAGGTTGAGGAGTCACCTTGCTGCTATTGTTTTGTCTAGAAAACCAACCGCCGCGGCCGAAACGATAGCCGGATGAGGATTGGCATGGATATGAATTCGTACGGGGTTTGTGAATCATGGAATCCATTTTAATCCGCAAGTGGTTTGTTGAATGAAGTACTGTAAAATTGATGAGGGTGGGAAATACTTGAATTATGAGGAGATTGATATGGAAAGTTTTGATTTCCAATACCAAAACTTGCAGCAACTTCTTGGTATGTCCCTTGGTTATGCCGTTTTGCTAGTGGCCGCTCTTGTTTATGTGCGTTTTGATGACCGCCTAGGGCTTGGGACGTCGAGAATTCCCTCTTGCGGAAGTTGCATGAGTAAACCCTAACCTCTGGTTGCTTCTCCTCGAGAGACGAATCATTTCCGCCGCTGATGTTGCCAAGAAGATTGAGTTCAAGCCTCGAATTACCACGACGATCATCGTTACCGAGCTTCAAATCCAGAACACAATCAGAACTTGAATCTGCATGCGGCTTGGATTCGGGTGCTTCGACAACTCCTCCTTCCATTTTCCTGCATGGGCCAGTTCCTCCTTCCGACGTCGACGAGGCCCACCACTAGATGCCTCGGAAGAAGCTGCTTTCACGAGGAAACTGCTGGAAGAAGAATTGACAGAAATCTCCGTCCTTTTTATATCGAGACATGCACGAGTGAAGATACCATGTCGGATATCGTTTTACTTCAGGAAGGAAATTTCATTTGTAATAACTACATGCATATCAACTTAGCGGAGGATTGAAGTGATGAATAAACCATGTTAAGATTTTGTTCTACGACGAGCCTTGCCATGCATTAATTCCAAAAATGCTTTCAAGTACAATACGAACACGTGACTTAATTAATTACTCACGTGGTCAAATTCCCAAAATGGGTGTATGCACAAGATAATCCATACGACAATCCGTACGTGATTTTAAAACATGGAAGAAAATTAATGTAATTAATTATATAAATGGAATGTTTAAGACAATGGCATAATTAGACATGTAATATGCAATCTTTTTATTGATCTCGTGTCTTATACAAAGCCTAGAAAAAACAATGGCATGGTTGTTGAGTAATTATGGTATGCAATTGTTATTGAAAAAGAATGTTAATCTCAAGCAAATTGCTAATTATAATTATAGATTTAATCAAATCTTAAAGATATTTAAAATATCTCATTTTGAATAATTGTATGGGGCCATTACATGTAGCCTTTCAAACAATGACATTAACACATTGGGCCTCATGATTTTACTTCAATTTTATCCATTTTTAGAACATTTAATAACAAGTTTCGACATTATTAGAATCATAATGCAACAAAATTTTATATTTTATTAAAACATAAAAGTAAAATTATATTAACTTGAATTTTTTAATTAAATTTGAGTCATTTGAGATTCACAAGTTGCTGTAATAACGAAACTTGATAATATTAAATACTATTTTTTGTGTTTGTATTTCGAATTATTTAGATTAATGGGTGAAAATTTCAACTTAAATTGGGCAAAAAATAATTTATTTTTTTATTAAATAAAATTTTTATCGATGAACATTTATTTTCAATTAAATTTAAAATTGTAAATTTTTATATAAATATAATTTATAAATTTAAAAAATATTAATTTTATTTAAAAAAATATGAAATAACGAATGCAAATTTAAATTTCAAATGATAAAATTATTTCTATAAAAATACACATTAATTAAACATTATTTTGCATTTTTTGTCATTGTAATGAAATATACATGAGAGAGAACGGCTGCTACTTAAGTTTTGCATGGCGGACAGACAGACAACGTGTACTTCGAGTTTGGTCCGGTTTGCGAACCGACATGTCATTTAAGTCGTGCATTAGAGTTACGAGGTGTTAAAAGTTTACCAAATGTAAAATTGCTGTTAAGTCGGTTATTGATCCGGGTCACACATCATTTCCTACCCGGCGGCCGTACGGAATTCCCGGGATTCTAACGGTTTCCGTCATCGCCTAATTTCCCGTTCTACTCTTTTTTTTTGTCTAAAAAAATAAAAACGAATGAACGAATTAAAACCAAAATCAACTGCGCACACAAAAGAAAATAAATAAACAAGGGGATATTACAATAAAGTCCCCCATTTTATTTATAATTACATTAGAGACCCAAAATATATGTAAATATAAATAAGTACACAAGTGTTTAATCTTCTACACATATTTCTACCACTTAAGCATGGTTACTTGAATTCACCTGCCTCGTTCATGAATATTAAATAAATTCTAAAAATATAATAATATTTAAGACCGACCCAATCAATTAATCGTGTTAAAAGTTTAGATGTAAATACGAGACAAATGTTAAATGTATTCGGTTAATCATTATTCGTTAAAATATATTTTTAAAAATAATTAATTTATTATATATACAAATACTAATATATTTTAATCTTAATTAGATCATAAACAATTCAAAAAAACATAATTATTAGAGTAATTCATTTGAAACTTTAAATTTAAAAATTTGAATTGAATACAATAATTAAACTCGTAATGTTAATATAATATCATTAATTAATATTTTATTTTAACGTATTTAGAGTTAATTTTATACCATTTTAGTGTAAAAATATTGAGTTATGTCATAATTTGTCGTTTTTTTTATTATTACGGTAAAAATTTGTTAATAAAGATTAACAATTTGATTGTTGTACTTACGAAATTAGTTCGTTAAGATATTTTGGCACTTCAAAGTTATCAGGGGCACAACAAATTGATTATTAATTTTACGGACAAATTCTTAATAGAATATGATTTGGAAGGGGCTAAGAGAAAATGTAAATCTTGTAATTTGTCTAAAATTCAAGGACGTGGGTGTTATTACCCAAATAAATAAATAAATAAATAAAAAGGGAAAAAGAAAAAGTAAAAAAAAATAAAAATGGAGATCCTTATTTTAGGGCAAAAACAAAAATCGAAAACTACGGAACTGAAACCCTACATTTAAATACATCTAATTCCAATTTGACGTACAAGAACGGAGTTTCTAGAGAGAGAGGGGGTGTATCCGTAAATAAAAACAAAAAAATAAAGCAAAAACAACGAGCGATAGAGAAGCATTAAGCACAGACACACAATCATCTCTTCATCTTAGTTATCGTCATTGAATTCTTCTTCGTTTGAGGTTTGTGCTGGGATCATTTCTTTCTCGAAATTTATTATTTCCCGTAAAGTTTTTTTTTGGGTAATAGATCTTTTACTTGTGTAATTCATCCTCTATGTCATGGGGGCTTATTATGTATTCAAATGATATTTGGGTTTCTTGTTTATTGTTTTGGGTGTTATATGAGGATTTTGATCTGTTTCCTAATTTCTTCCTGTTGTGAAGAATTTAACTGTGGGAGATCTGAGCCTTTTGGGGTTTTTATTTTGCGATCAGATTATGCATTTCTTTTTGGAATTTTTCGTTTATTATGCCTTTATTTTATCTGGGCAATTGCTTTTTCTGTATAGAAATGGGGAATTGGCGTTGGATTCTAATTTTGTATGGAGATAATATTTATCTGTTTTTTTTGGTATTCTTTTAATTAATTATTTTCCTCAATAATAAAATGGTTTATAATATGCAGTATGTTGATAAATGTTACTTGACATTGATCATTGAATTTGTCGGAGCAAGTTGTATGCTTGTTAATATCTGGACATGTTCTGAATGGTTAACATTTTTGAGTTATATCATTATTATCTTGATTATTTGAATTATTTTTCACAATGTCGAATTTGGGTTTGTATTTATTAGTTCTGTTTCTATGTTCCAATAGAATGGCATGTCTACATGGCCATTTGTTTTTCTTATTGGTTCGAGGGTGTATGGAATTTAATATTTTTGACATATCTGATGCTTAAATTGGTTGGCATGGTTGCAAATGATTCTCATTTGGTTGATAGATTACATGATTAGTTGGGTGCATGTAGAGTAGATTTGAGGTTCATATCTCTCCCAGCAGTTTTAGCGGTTATATTATCTGTGGATGATTGGGATGTGCTACATGTTTTGTTGGTGATGTTATCCAAAGCATTGTTTCATCTGTTCCCAAATGCAGATTGTAGATCTAAATACTTCAATTGGTACATACATTTTTCATTTGGAATGATGACAATGTGATCTAGAAGGTGGGAGTGTATGTGTAAATTATTGACTAACAGTTTGAATGTTTCTCTTTTTCTTGTTTCCTTTGTATAACAGGCCTCGCAGTTCAAATTACCATTAGGTATTTTTGATGCTTGCCAATATGGCATGCTTTTTACTGGATGTATGAATGAAATATTGAGATGGGAAGGATTTTCTGCACTTGCAGATTGTTGCAATAAGGACATGGTTTCTAATTTTTGGTTATCAAATTGTTATAGAGTGTTTTGAATTAACAGTTATGTTGATTTTGATAGTTGGTTTTTATTCAATATCTTTTCAATTGATTTTTGATTATTTTTTTTCAGAGTAGTACCTAATTTTGTTAGGGCAATGTCTCCAGCATCAAAATCCAAGTCTAAGTCTGCTGGAAAAGCTGCCAAGGAGCTGCAAAAGGCTCCTACTAAGCCTTCTGGATCTGCCAACACAGGAAATGGAATTCCGGCAAGTGCTTACAATCCAATCTCAGGGACATTCCATACCCTAGATACATCTTCAGTTGTAACTTCTCCCCCTTACCATGATAATGGCCGGTTTCGAAATATTGATGAAACAGATGAGCACTCTAGTAGCCCACATGGAGCTTTATCTGAGTATGATTCAGTTTCCAATAATGGCAGCTGCTCTGGTGAGTCAGAAGACCCAAAAGAGAAGTTATCCAATTCAACTGCTCGTCAAGACCCAATACCGGGTTCTGATAATGACAGGCGAGAAAAGATTCGTGTGAAAAATGAGAAAAAGCACCAGCGTCAGAGAGAGAAGCGGGCACAGGAGTTGCACGAGCGCTGCTGTGGCTATCTAATGTCAAGAAAACTGGATTCACTTTCTCAGCAGCTTGTGTCAATGGGTTTCTCATCTGAGCGGGCAACCTTAGCTCTTATGTTGAACGAGGGTAGGGTGGAGGCATCTGTCAACTGGCTTTTTGAGGTGAGTGAAGAAGAAGCTCGAAATAAGGAACCTAAGCTTGAAACCGGTGGGAGCCTGAAAATCGATATTAGTGATGAGCTTGCACGTATCATGGAAATGGAGGTAAGGTATAAATGTTCAAAGCAGGAGATTGAAAGAGCTGTTGTTGCCTGTGAAGGTGATCTTGATAAGGCAGAGGATAGTATAAAAGTGCAGAAGCTGGAATCACCTGCTACTCCACTAAAACCAGAGGACACTGCTGACACCAAGAATGTGGTGAGGCCACAAGAAAAACTTTCAGCTCCAGTTACAATACAGCAGAGAAGAAATGAACGGGAATTTAACTATACCAAGACAGCAGCTACAGTTCCATTGGCACACTCAGAACCTGGAAGTAGAAACCTGCAGGCTCCTGCTCCAAATCAGTCAAAGTCACTTGCGGATAAACGGTGGGCTGCTAGTGGTTCTAGCCCTACTGTTTCTTTGACATCATCTGCATCTTTGCAAGCAGTATCACCCGCAAAAATAGAAGTTAGGCAGGCCGTTGTTGTAAGTGAAGGGAAAAGTGTTCAGCGTGTAAGGGAACCTGTGATTGTGATGCAGCGTTCTCAATCTATAAATGCGAAGCAGATTGCAGTCTCTCGTGTAACTGCCTCACCTTCAGTGACTGCTGGATGGTATGCAAAAAGTGTTCCTGCTGTTGAAAATGTAAGGCCAAATGGGAAGATGCTGCAAGGTAGAGGAAGTCTTGGCACGGAGAACCAGAGCTCAGAGCAGTTCTACCGACAAGCACCTTATAAAGAAATCCCATATGTGCACAACCCAGTAGATTCTTCATCGGCAGGTTTGGGAGGTTCTTGGAGCACAATAGGTTCAGCATCTCCTTCACTTACATCTCCATCCAAGCCTCGGGGTTCATGGAGCACAATGGGTATGCCTTTACCTTCACTTGCGTTTCCATCTTCTCTCGGTCTTTTTGCGAGCTGGGGCTCTGCTGGGTCTTTGGGTCCAGCTTCTCATGTAGATTGGAATACGGGGGGCTTGATGCCAGAGTGCGACTACACTAGTATAGATTGGACTTTGGACACGAGCCTTGCTTCATCCAAAACTAGTGGGTTATGGTTTGGGCTTTCTTCTCTATTGAGGAACGGTTCAGGCGTGAGGATGGGCAGTGCAAATGGCTCCTGCTCACCGGGATTGCAGGATAACGGAGTGGTTCCAGAAACATCATCTACTGCTGGCTTCCGCGAGTGGACCTCGCCCTTTGCAGAGAAGGACATATTTAGTGTGCCTAGGCAGTTTGTTACTTTTCCTTCTCCTTAGTACCAGTCACGGGAATATGGGAGAAGAGGAGAAAGAAAAACACAGATTCCTGGTCTAGTTGATGTTTGGTTGGCTGTGACGGCTTCACCAATCAAAAATGAATCTAGTTGTTTCTGGCTTATGAATATGCAGTTATTTCATTGTCTTGAATTTCTGTTGCATGGCTTTGAATGTGCAATTATCTTGAAGTTGGCCCCCGCCTCTGTCACCATTGGCTGGTTGCGGTCCAACAAGTCACGGCGCAGAGAGGTCGGAGTCAAACCTTAACATTTGACTTTGTCATAGCGTTTACCATTAAAACTCAAGTGATAAGGGGGTGAGATGAGATAATAGTTACGGTTGAATAGCATCACTCGATTCCGTTGGTGCCATCATTGAAAGATTAAAGGCTTCAAAAAGAAAAAGAAAGAAAAGAAAAGACAACCACCCATTAGGTAAGCAAGCAGTATTTCTATTGTCAGTGAGCTGCTTTTGCTGTTGAATTCACCTACAGAAAAAGTAACCTAACGGTGAGAAAAAGCTGGTTCTGTTGCCTCGTTTGACCTTATTGGGGAAAATAGAATGCACGAGCCAGTTTGTACATTCTCTTAAGTCCATCCACGTTCCACGTGAATAACAATTTGGATTTGGTTATCTTGATCTGAATGACCCTAGTCTGGGTTTAATTTTGAAAGTTGCAACACATTTGTGAACTATTCATGATATTTTAGCAATTATCGGCTTACTCCCAACATTTTCAAAGATAATCCGTATAATCCCAAACTATTAATGCATTCTATGAATTCATAGTTGTGGCCGCCGACTTTGCTCCATATAAATACTATGCTCATATCTCAGATTAAAACATAATTTCATAAACAAATTCAACTCATCCTAAATACTTCTTTCACCCCTTGATATTGCAAAAATTTTGATCATAATGTTATGTATAACAACACTACATCCATGTGTGAATCCTAAAATGATGTTTCTAAGGATATCATTCCTAAAAACTGCGTAATAAAATCCAATAGTGGAAAAATATTGAGAAATATTAAAGAGCTTAATTCCCCAACTTATAGCCTTGCAATGCCTCAAATGGGGAACAAGAGTAGCAGTATCCACTTCACTCTTCGCCTTGCGGTCATAAACTGGAGGAGCATGAAAACAAGGCTCCATTGACAAGCCTCGCCTACGAACAGGCTCAGGTATTGTTCGATTCTCCATCTTGTACAGTATCCACAGCTTCTTACCTCCGAGACCTTGAGCCACGTAGTCAAAGGTTGACCATGTGCTGGAGACTAAAACATCTGTCATACTTAGCAGATTGATTTCAGCCCATGCCTTCTGGTTGTGCAAATTATTATAGGATTGTTGTTCTTCTTCATGACTAGGCTGATAGACAACAATCACTTCCCTGTTCAAAGTTGGATGCTTCTGATACAGATTCTTCATTTTCTGAAAGTAATCAGGGATCAAAGATGTTATAAGAACAGCCTTTGATGTCCGTTTTCCAGTCGGAGCAGCGACAGATCTATCTAGATCCACTTCAGGTATCAGCTTTTCCTTATGAGTACAGGACAAAATTTGATCCATAACATACTAAATACGACTAGTTTGTTTATCAAACACTCTTATTTGGATGCCAATCCGCTCTTCGGCTTTGGCTAGGAACTGCTCGTAGTATCGGGTGATTAGTCTCCATGCATGATTAGAGGGATGAAAAAGATACCTTCCCAAAGTGATGGAAAACTGTTTCTTTGTCTCGAAATAGCTTGTCTAATTCTTCCTCAAGAGAAGACGTCAGGAAAAGAGATGGAAGGAAGTAGACATTTGATTTCATAACCAGCCAAGGAATTTTTCAAATTTTTCTTAGAATAATTTGATCTTGATCACAGAAAAAGAGCTTGTCACGATGATTGTAATCATGTGATAGATAAAGATGAAGATATGATGGCAGTAACTCTGTTGAAGCATTTATTGTATTGTTCTTTAGCATATTTCCATAACTATGAGCATAATTCTGCTCGAAATTGTAAAGTTGATCCTTGGAGGGAAAGTCCATAGGCAACAACCATGATGAATCGGGAAACGGTTCACAGAAGAGGTCAGCCATGTCCGGTTCTTCATTAATGAGCAGAGCTCGGCTTGTAAGAAGGCCATACAGTAAAGCTGAAGTTATGCTCAATATCCTGTTTCCTAGACCATAGAAAGCTACTCAAACAACATATTTACACTCTGAGGAACCATCAATTTGACCAGACATAAGTTGTTCTAAGCCACTTTAGTATGCCTTGGTGTAAGGTCCACAACTTTTATGAAACTTTTCATAATCTTGTAACTTGGAAACAAAGTAGGAAGATGGCTTATGTGGTGAAGACTTGTGATATAAGACAGATTGGTACCTGCTTGAGCAAAATGCTTTATGGAAGTCTGGTGCCAAAAGTCCACCAAGCAATTTGTCACTGGTAAGTTGAGAAGAATTGTGCTTTAAACCAGAAAATTAGGAGGAAAACAGGGTACAATTAGCAGATAAAAGATTGCAAGGGATACTAGATACTCCAAGTTCTATGAGAAAATCAAACGCACTTCCGATTATAACAGGAGCATTGAGACAAGGGAGAACACAAGAGCTTAGCTCTGCTATCATTTTAGTTAACCACTTGAACCAAAGGTTCTCCAACATAAGCATTTAAAATTAAGGCCTGGCATGAAGGATATGTTTGGGATTGTTGTGCTTTTACTTGTACTTGGTAACTAGTGATTGCATTCTTCAGCAACCGTGGATTAAAGTCACAGCACCTTGACCCCAAACATACCCCAAGAATAAAACAGTGGCACAGATTTATACATAGAGAACCTCCCTACACTATAGGACTCAAAACACTTTAAATTAAATAATATAAAAATTCTCATGCAAACTATGAGACATATCTGATCTGTATTGGCTTATTTACCAAATCGCAGTTCCATGCTTGAAGATTCATTACTACTTGTTAGGCAAATATTTCCCAATCATGACGACAATCTTAACCTGTAAAATCCTTGGTGGCTGATTTTATTTTCACATAGTTTACTCTCCAACCATCCATTGCAACATCGTAATAAACAGCAAAAATTACTTCAACCAATAAGTTTATAACTTACTGTCACTGATACAGCTTGCAAGTTGTATTTCAAGCATATTGCAGGAAGGAAATGAAAAAAGAAAAAGGAAAAACCCAAATCACTTGAAAAATAAACTGAATCAGCAATGGACTTACCAGCAGCAGTGATTAGATTAAGTCCTTCATCTCTATAAATCAACAAGACCAACAACAGAACAGGCAAAGCAATTAAAAAAGCTCTAAGTTTTGGAAACCATCACAAGCTGAATCCGTATCGCTTTAGCTGCAACTTGAAAGCTCGTCGCGATTGCTTGCGGCCTGAGCTTTGATGTAAACCATCCGAAAACATTTGGGTGCCTCGAAAACATCAACAAAAGCTTAATTCATGCATATTTAAGATAAAACCCAGACCACCGTATCCGTCAACTGAAAATAATTTCGAAAAATAAATGAATTTAAAAGCAGAGAAGTTAATCCCACGTAAGTACCTGTAAATGGAAGAAGAGGAGATGGGCAAAGCGGGATTTTCTGATACGTCCGTCATAAATTGTAAGCCCATAATTTTAGCTTATAAAAATCTCAACTTCGGCAGCCTGCAACTTGACAAAATAATATTGTGGAAAAACCCGAAGAAAATTCCAACATGTAGATTGGAATTTTGGGGGCTTGATGCCTGAGAATGACTATGCCGGTTTAGATTGGACCTTGGATACAAGCTTATCGTCATCCAAATCTAATGGGTTGTGGTTTGGGCTTTCTTCTCTATTGAGAAACTCTGGCGCAAGGATGGGCAGTACAAATGGCACTTACATTTCGGGGTTGCAAGACGGTGGAGGGGTTACAGAAACATCATCTTCATCTGGCTTGCGTGAGTGGACATCTCTCTTTGCAGAGGTGGACATATTTAGTGTCCCTAGGCAGTGTGTTACTTCTCCTTCTCCTTAGGACTAGCGATGGGAATCTGGAGGAATAGAGAAACAGTGTGTTTCTGCTCCTTTACCAATCAGAAAAGAATCTAGTTGTTTCTGGTTTGTGAAATGCTGTTATTTCCTTTTCTGGAAACAATCTTGTCCTATCACATTTCTGGAGTAGGATCCCTCAGCACTTGCCGGTTGGGATCCTCCAATCACATTTCTTCCGGAATTCATGTATTGAATTCAAATTCATTATTTATAAATTTTATTAAGATGCAATTTAAATTATTCATTATTTAGTAGTTTACATGTCATTATTTGATTAAAAGATAATGAAGAAAGAAAAATTTTAAGAGAAAATTCAAATTCATCATGGTAATAAGTAGGAAAAAAAATCTTCATGGCATGTCCAACTGAAAAAACATGCCATTACAGTGACTAGGATAAGAAATCCAACCTTATCTGGTATAAGGAGAAATCCATGAAGATCTACTTCAACAAAATTTGTGAGCAGAATTAGATGTTTCAAGATCTAGAGAGTAAACAAATTATTGACCAGTATGAAGGGTTTTCCTTGTGTTTGTGATTGATAGAGGTGAGTTTTGACAATCTGAAAATTGTTTATTGAAGCCATAAATGATTTGGATGAACACGTGAATCGACACAGACTTTACTGGCAATTTTGAAAATGTATAAGCAATTAATTTCATGAAACAACGTCTGGAATATAAAGACAAAAACATTAAAGACTGCTAATCCTGTTTTAACAATATTAATGATTAACAAATTGAGTACGAAGGACACCTGCATGAAGTGGTAATACAAAATTGCTATTCCGGCATCCAGTCGATAAGACAAACTTATAAATAACCCAGATGTTTAAACAAACATAGATGACTTTAAAGCTTAAACAGCTGCAAATTATTCAACATCTAGTGGTTTCAGCTCTTCAATCCCAAACAAATCGCAAGGCAGGAGATTAGATGGTCAAAAATTGCAGGCATACTGAAATAAACTTGATAATAAGGAAAAAAAAAGTGTCATTTAACCCGCATGGCACCAATTTCTGTCGCCTATAACATTCAGCTTCGAAGAAAGATGGAACAAAAATAATAATAATTTGAAGTTTCATTAACAAAGTCGGGAAATTATTGCTGACGAAGAGAAGAGAGGACAACATCTTGGAGGGAGCTGTCTCTTTTCATGGCAGCTTTGAACTCATCGAAGGTGACTTTCCCATCACTGTTTGCATCCATCAGATCGAATATTTCGTCTAGCTTTCCAGGTTCTGTAATATCTACTGGGAGACAGTCGTCCGGCAAAGCCTGCTCAGTAGTATATAAATTGTATGTCATACCCGTATACGTTTAAAGCAATTATGAATTAAGCTACTACTAGTAAGGGAAGCAGATGAGTTACTGTAAGCATAGATGCTACTTCTTCCTTTGTAATGCACCCAGATCGATCTGTATCATACATCTGTGCGCAAACAAACCACAATTAGCTCAGAATTGTTAGCAACGGCTTTTCGGAGAGCTCGAAAATATGAATTTGAAACAAGACATAGCTTTATTGCCATGTTACAATGCAGAACTGAAGTCGTTAGTTTGGGACTATTGTTGTTAAAAGTGTCTGATAAACACCCGTTTTTACCTCAAACTAATGTTTATCACTCGCATAAACACTTGTGCTTGACCACCTTTGTGGTTTCAAAAAGGCTCCGAGCTTTTAATTTCAAAACTATATATGGCTGCCCGTACTTCAAAATATATACCTGGAAACAGAGACGAAGAGCATCATCTCCCTGAGAATTCCTGAGGCTGGAAAATCCACAGAGTATCTCTCTCATGTCTACCGTTCCATCACGATTGTTGTCGAATAAGTCGAAAATGCGAGGTGCTAGAGGAATTAGAGATGACATATTCATCGCTTTCAGCACCTCCCCAAATTCGGATAGAGTTGCATTGTCCCCTTTTGCACATCTGCACTTGCCAAATAAATTTCCTATTAGAATCCGGAAAATTAAATAAATATAAGTTTTCCGAAGATAGAATCATGCACGCTTGAAACTGAAAGGATTTGCTTGTTA
The DNA here is from genome assembly GCA_019650275.1 of Xylocarpus granatum. Taxonomy (NCBI): domain Eukaryota; kingdom Viridiplantae; phylum Streptophyta; class Magnoliopsida; order Sapindales; family Meliaceae; genus Xylocarpus; species Xylocarpus granatum. The sequence goes on along the minus strand of BNST01000281.1, from coordinate 449,313 downwards.
AGTCATTTCTTAAATTCGTTGGTCTTATATTGAATCTTAGTTGAGTAGATCATTTCTTAAATTCGTTGGTCTTATATTGAATCTTAGTTGAGTAGATCATTTCTTAAATTCGTTGGTCTTATATTGAATCTTAGTTGAGTTTACTCAGTATTGTTGTCAGTTTACCGTGTCAGGTTGCTGAATTTATGTACTTACATTTGCTTGAAATGTAATCTGAGATTCTCAATTTCCTGCTCCGAAAGATCATGGGAACCTAATAAATTCTTCAGCTTCTTTGATCTCAAGAAAATTGTGCTGCTTAAAACACTAGCTATTGCTGCAGCACGAAGCTTGCGACGAGCATTGAAGCGCTGCAGTCGGGAAACAATTTCCGCATCCATTTGTTCCTCCTTGGCTGAATCTCCGATTACCCATGGATGGGTAAGTAGCTGTTTTATAGTACATTAAATTGAATCAATGTTATTGGGGTCCCTGAATTTATTCCAAATGAAGCAATCAAGTACGAAACTACTCAGAAGTGCTTTTCCTGGTACTAGAAGCAGCTTCAGAAAACATGAGTCAGTCAAGTTGTCCAAAGAAGTGAGCCAAGCATACCTCTTGAGCACTGGGTCTTCTGTTGGGATCAACGGTAAGAAGACTTGAAATCAATTGTTTTGCTGAAGAAGAAATGTTTTTCCAAGTCTTCTCATAGAAGCTGAAGTCTCCCTGCACACAGAAAAGCACTTTCGTTGCCACTTAAAACAAACATATAATTATACACACAGCGGCAATAATGCATAAATGGAGGTATAAACATACTGCCATTATCATTTTCTGCTTTTGCCGATTTGATTGGGCAATGAAAGGCGGATACCTGAAGACATAATACAAATTATCCTAAAAATAGTAAGAATTTGCAGTGACCCTGATTAAAATACTAATTGCACTCAGGTATGGGAATTGAAAGCTGTTTAAGGGATTTTTACATAAACTGAAAATGAGTAAACATACCCAGATAACAAGATATAGAGGATTACTCCCAAAGACCACATATCACTCTTAGAAGTGATTCTGTCCTGAGCAAGAGCTTCTGGTGAAACATAATCTATGGAACCGAACAATCCAACAACTGGATCGGTGTATCCTTCCACAGAACTCAACCCAAAATCCATTATCTTCAATGGAGAATCCTCCCTTTCATCCAAGAACAAACAATTCTCTGGCTTCAAATCCCTGTGTACTATATTTGCCTGATGCAAAGCTTGTAACCCTTCTGCTATCTGCCTAATCACAGCCGCCGCTCCGGCCTCCGAGTACCTCTCTTGTGCCACAATCCGATCAAATAATTCTCCCCCGGAACAAAGCTCCAGCACAAGATGCACCCCGTTTTGGTCTTCATACACATCACAAAGATCAATAACATTCGGATGAGGAGAAACATTTTCTACAATTTTCCTCATAACCAGGATTTCATTTGTAAGCAAGGCATCCGATACTGAAACCTGCTTCCTTGTTGGAAAAATTCCTGGGGAAGCTAAGCTTTTCTGGCTGCCGCTGCGACTGCCTGGAAAATTGAATGGAGTTGTTGGACCAATTCTTCTGAGGGTTTTGATTGCTACATGGTTGTTTTCACCGGTTTTTTTTATACCTCTTCTTACAACCGAGAATCCACCTCTTCCCAAAATGTCTGTGACTTCATATTCATCTGTAAGTTTCTTAGTTTCCTGTCCCATGGTATCAAATTTTCCTGTAAAATGAGCTATGATTTCAGAGAAATTGAATAATCCCGGAGGAAAAGATAATGAAGAAATGGGCAGTTGAATTTAATGACAAGAGTAGAGTAGAGAAATCGGAACCTGACAAGGACTGAAAACAGATTCTGATTAGTTTATAGGATTAAAATAACAGAGAAAATTCAGGTGGAAACGAGAGAATATAATTAGGTAGGCAAAGAGCTAAGGAAGAAGAGACAAAGACAGAGTCAACTGATCTTAAATTTATAAATGAAGCTTCCATGAAATCCCTCTGTAAATTTTGTATGTTCTTCTCTATTTTATTGAATGTTTGATTCATAATTCTGTAGATTTTGGAGTCACCGTGCAATTTGTGCAGTAAATCTCAAGATTTATAATTAATCATGTATATATTTATTAATAAATTTTAAATTATCATAAATATATCATCTATATCTATATATTTAATAACACGTATAATAATAATAATAATTATTATTATTATATAATTAAATAATAATAATATAACGATAGGATAAAAATTAATTTTATATGGTAGTATTATGTAATATAATGGTATGTTTAAATAAAAAAAAAGAGAGAGAGAAGATAAGAAAGTTTGAAATTTTATATTATAAGAAAAATATTTTTACATGAATAAAAATATTAAATAATTAATTTTTTTTAAAAAATAAATTATTAAAAATATTCGACGGTAGAAATATATTTAAATATACAAATTAGTTGTATTTAAAGAATATTTTTTTAAGTATTCGAACTATTAATTAATAATGGAAATAAACACACATATTATATATTTATTAAATTTTAAAATATTTAAATGAGGGAGAGTATGGGTAGAAAAATATTTTTACATGAATAAAAATATTAAATAATTAATTTTTTTTAAAAAATAAATTATTAAAAATATTCGACGGTAGAAATATATTTAAATATACAAATTAGTTGTATTTAAAGAATATTTTTTTAAGTATTTGAACTATTAATTAATAATGGAAATAGACACACATATTATATATTTATTAAATTTTAAAATATTTAAATGAGGGAGAGTATGGGTAGAAAAATATTTTTAAAATAAAATTATTAAATAATAAAATAATATTTTTTTTATAATCAAATTTTACCTGATTATTGTTTAATGGTTAAAGTCTAACTTCTGAGCCCAGGCCCAACATTCAGATATTTTGGGCTTGGGATTGGGCTTGGACCGGGTCGGAATAATATCACATGTTTTTTGATTCCTTTGTTTTCTCTGGTTGGTTTGTGGATAAGACTCTTTTATTTGTTGTAACATCAAACATTCTCATTTTCCGAAGAAGGGGAAATATGATTTGTCTACTAAAGGCATCCTTCGTGTACCCAACTTTTGAAATTGCCTAAAATTATTGTTATGATTATGCATGCCGACACGAGACAAGACAAGACAACACTAGACAGAACCAGAATATCACTTCGATCTGATGACACTGTTTTGTCTTCATGAGCGACATTTTATGCGGTGATTGCTCGTCGGATGCTCACAATTTCACCTCTCAAAAACCCACGTCTGGTTAATAAGTTTTCCTGACGATTACTCTTCGAAGAAGAGGAACCATACCGATTCATCTCGAACTTGCTGGTTAACCTCTACTGCGGTGACGATACTGTAGGAGAGGTCCTGCAGAAAAATAGCTCAGACGCCAGTAAGCTGTTGGGAATGACCTATTTTCTCCATCTTCTTGCCTCGGTCCCCAAAGAACGAGTCAAGATGATACAGTAACGATTAGCAATTCTGATCAGTGCTAAAACAAGGTTATACGGTGGTCAGATGACCTCGACAACAATACTAAGTAAAAATGCAACCTTTATGGATAGAAAACCAACATATATAAAAAGTTCGTCTACAGGATGAATGTATAAATATATATATAAATACATGCCAATGTCAAACGCAACACCATGAGATATCCTAAACTTCGACAGCAGCATTGACACTGGGCTAAGGTTCCTTACAAATTCTTTATTGCCCTTATTCAATGCTGCAATGGACTCAACCTAGATAACCCTCTACTCGAAACAGACCCAAGTTTGCATTGGGTTTTAAACATCTAACAGCTTAACATGTTTAGTAACCAAATTTAGAAGGAAGAGAGCCTCGCGCCTTCAGAGCAGAACTGTGTAATCTTAACCTTCCTCCAATATTGTACAGCCTTTTCCCCTTCTGTAGAGTGGAGATAGAAGGTCCGCTACATTCTTCAAAGGTACCACATCGGTAAATCTTGCTTTGGAATAGGATCCACAGCATAATCAACTGAAGTCATGTTGAATGGAGAATTAAATTTGAAGTCAGCCATATTATCGCCAAGATTGGCATCAAATGGTGAGTCAAATGCTTTGCACTGGTCAAACCCAATTTCAGCCGAGGATAAAACAGAGTTGTTCATCGACATGTTGGTTTGCTCGACCATGTTGCCTCCAACCATAACACCTTGGTTATAGAAACTATTATCCAGATCAAGTTGAAATTTCTGCTGATCCTGCTGCTGAGTCCGATCTTCCATAACATTTAGACTCCCAGGACTCATGCTCTTGTTTGGCTGATGATTTGTATCATAGAATGACATCAGATCAGAAATCATCTTTTGCCCATCATCAGGAAGACCGAGTCCTGATACATCAGAATGAGGCTGAGTCTGATTCTTTACCGGAGTTACCAGCTTAGGTTGAGTTGGTTGAGCGAATGGTAGAGAGAACACTGCAGGTTGGTCATTGTTAACTTGAAAATCTGACATCCCAAACCCTTCAGAAGAATTATTGCGATATTGGCAATTCGACTGGTGATTGTTTCTTGAGGTCCTGTCAAGAAACCCAAAGCAGTAGTCACTATAGGGGCACTGGGAAAACTCACAGGTATATATCTTTTGATCCATTATCATATGTGGCTCATCAGCTAGCTGCTTCCTCTTCTGAATAAAATCTGAGTTGGTCTCAACAACCTCTCCCTTAATTTGAGGAACCGCAGGGGGAGTCATCATAACCCTATCTCTTGATCCCACGGCACCCATGCCGAAGAGATTAACATTGCGAGGCTTAAACTCCTCTATTTCAACATTTCTTTCATTGTCTACTCCTTCGACATCATAATCACTAGTATCACCAATGACAAACGAACCACTTCCACCAGCAGACACAGGAGGGCAGCTATCAGGATACAGTTTTCTGGACAATGATTCTTCCTGATTAATTATTGCCAACCAAGTGGCACTTTCCTTGGCAGTCATTTTATCCTGCAAGCATTTAGACTGACGAACAAGCTTTCGGATCTTGGCAATATCAGGGGACATGTGCTTGATCACTGCTGTGAGAACGCCCACTTTCCAAGCCTTCTTCAGATCATGAGGTTTCTTGTAAGGGGGAGGACCCTGATCCTTTGGCAAACCCAACTGAGGCCACCACTCCTCATTCCCAGATGGCCACCATGGCGGAGCAACACCTTTCTCTAGTGGGAAACGCCTTTGGGGTGGATCACAGTGCTGCATCAGGGCCGACAAAAGAGAACCAAGAGTAGTGTCCTGCAGCTCTTGCAAAGTGTGAGGAGTAGACACCGCAGTTCCAAAATCTTCACTTTTTCCAGGGATTGCATGATCTGCCCGATACTTGGCAATTGCGGCTGGGCCATTCCGATCAAATCTAACTTTTTCCTTCCACCAAGCACGAAGATTATCAGATGCTCCAGTTACGGGCTTTCCCTTCTCAGGAATAATTCCATACACAAAACCCTGAGCTTTACAAACTTCCATCATTTTAAGCATATATTTCAGGATGCCATCTTGTGCCCGAGACATTTTCTTCCTTCGGGCTTGCTCCTGAGATTGACGCTGCTTAGCACTGTCAGCTCCTTCCTTGCTCTTGTTCTGCTCCTTTAGCCGCCTCAGGAGCATTCGGTCTCTCCACATTCTCCTCTCGAGCTCATCAACGTCCACTTCATCGTCACTACAATCCTCTTCCACCACTGTCTCTGTTTCAGGCCCCAGAACTGACTCTCCTTCCCCAGGTGGAGCTGAGAAGAACTCAAGGTTTCCATAGATTCCCATTTCTTCAAAGATTCCCATTTACTATAGACAAAAAATGAACCCTTATTCCAATCTAAATAGAACCCAGATCAATCAAAATTTTGCTTTTCTTCCCCTCTGCCAACATTCACACAATATTAGAGCTCAAGTATTTTGAAAAGCTTCACAATTTAGAAAATTAGATCAAGCTCGTGGACTCCTGCAAAATAAATAAATGAATATGGTACGCCAAATCTAGAATCTGTAACTTACACTAATTCAATAAAACACAAACCCAAGTACAGAATTCCCATGAAGCCATAAATTAGACAAATAAGGCAAGTACATAACAATAAACGTAACATAAACCAATACCCGCATAAACTGGCTACAAAATTCCAAATTAACAGTTATGATTAAAACCAGTAAAAATTAAGACGATTTACCACCCCCCCAAAAAAAAACAAAAAGACGACAGGATTACCAGAGCCCAGATCTGCCTACACTGGCTAGAGAATACTTAGATGATAACTAAATTAGTAATAACAATATTTGTTTTAGCTTATAACACAAGCTTGCAGCCAAATTCCCCACTAAACAAAATTAGTAACAATAATATTCGTTTTAGCTTATAACACAAGCTTACGGCCAGATTGCCCACTAAGTAAGCAAAAAAACACTTTTTTTTTACCACAAGCAAAACAAATAAGGAGCTACATATGTATACAAATCCGGGAATTGCGGGTTTCAATCATAACAAACCCTGTATTTACGAGATCAAAACGATCGTCAATCGTACTAAAATCAAAAAAGCAAAGAAAAACTTTGTAGACCCAGGAGGGAAATATAAAAAGAGGGAGAAACAGACAGAGCCTAACTAAAGGTTCAGTAGGTAAAAGTTGTCAGATAATTAGCTTTTACATAGATAATTATGCTTACAATTGTTTCAGCTTTTCAGCCAAGTAGAACAAGCAACCACATGCTTATTCTTACTACTGATGTTGATCCTATGTTTCCAGTAAAAAGAACAAAAATATAAAAATTCAAAGCAAATAATCTAGAACTAAACATGAAGCAGAGATGAAACGTTCTAATAGTAATTGTACCAGCTGATCATTTGTTCGTTGGAACCAAGGGAGCTTCTTCTATCGTCGTCGTCGTCGGCGGCGGCGGCTGAAGCTTCTCGGCTTGAATAGAGAGACAAAAAAAAGAGAGAGAGTCGATGTATTTTGATCTGGTTTTTCTCCAACAGTGAAGAAGAAAGAAAGAAAGGAAGAGAAAGATAAGACAACGAGGTAAGAGCAGTAAAAACATTTTTGTGGTGACACATGTAACCATGGTCGGGTTCAGTTTTAACCGCGGTTAAGCCGTGGTCAGCCGTTTCATTTGGATTGGATGTACAGAGTTTACTTCATGGGGTTCACTTATGTGTGGTTAGTCATTCTCAAACTACGGTTAAACAGCAAAACCAGATAACACGTGGAACGATATTAGCGGCTAAGATTATCATAATAAATGCCCACTGGTTGGAAATTAGAACGTGCCAAAACTAAACAGTAACTGCTTGAGAAGACGAAAGACCAGACCAAGCATCTTCATTGCCGTTGTCGTAGTGGACATTGATTAATAAAAATATTTTATTATTTACCGTTTTACCCTTGATGACTTAAATTATTCATTTATACAGTTAATTAATAAAGTTTGTAACGATGCAATTTTGTTTCAAGAAAAATATAATATATGAAAGAATTAGTTGATAAAGTAATTGGTCCCTTGGACATTTAAAAATTAGGGTTGTCTCTTAATCAAACTTAATTAAGTCAAATGCATGGCTTAAACAAAACCTCAACCTTAACCCTAATGATAATTGCTTATAATACTATGGTTATTATGGTCATTTTCTAATATTTTATAAATTAGTATTTCGTACAAAATACAAATTTACTTTTTAAAAAAATAATAATAATAAATATAGTAATAGAAATCAACTAACATAATTAAAGCGGTGGGGTAAATTTGACAAGAGAATTTCGCCCTTCCATTATTGTTTGACCATAAGTCTTGGCACGACGGATACATTGACTCACGCGGGGATCACAATTTCTTGTTTCTTTTACTAGACTTTTTGTGATTGCTCATGCATGGTAAGCGCAAGCAACTTGATACATTTTTCTTATTTTTGACACGGTTGAAAAATTATGTACTGATTTCTGATGTTGGGTAATTAATTTTTTAGAATGACTTTATGAATTAAATTTTGTGATTTTATGTGTAAAATTATGGTTAATAATATTTTTATTATTTTTAAATGAGAAAATTATTTTAATTGCTTCGTACACTATAAAATAACGTGTTATTTTATATAATTTATTAAATTAAATAAATATTATTTTGTTGAAACATTCCGTTTTGGAAAAAAAATATTGTAAATATCTCGTTTTGTGATTTATGAATACGAGAAAAAAAGGAAAATATAAGAGGGGACAGTTGTGTAAATTCACAAGGAATTTAGGGCATATTATAATTAAAGTGAGCGTATATAACGGGTTAAAAAAATTAATTAAATAAATAAATATCAAAGTCCAGAGCCGCCGCATTTGAAGATTACCACACGTGAAGATGTCTGCACAGTTAATCCACTCACGCCTCGACACATATACTAAAAAAAAATACAAAAGCCGGGTCCCACTTGTCCACCTTTAACTTTTGTCTTTTCAATTTTGCGACAGGACACAAATTGAAGTCACCCATCGGCTTTTCATTTTTTCCTTTTTTTAAATATTTTATTTTAATTAGTAAAAAATGCAATAAATAAAATGAGTGGTTGTGTTGTGTAATAAGAAATGGAAACAGCTTGTGAATAATTTTATTTATTTATTTTATAGAATTAAAATATAGTAATACAGAATGAATATTCGAATGGAAACAAACATTTGTCGGGGGTAGCATGCCTTGGTGGGCAAGAGAAGAGCTGAGCTGAGCTGAGAAATAACCTCATGCCTAACTTTAACTGAACTATTAGTTGACCGTGGAAGGACATTGGAATTGGACCTTTCGAGTTTGCCGAATTTATTCGAATGCCAACTTCAATTATTTGATTGGTTGCTGCTTTCCAGAACAAGTTCCCCTTGCGTGCTCTTCATTGGTCGTTTGTTTGACAACTCCAATAGTCCAAGATTGCGAAATCTTCCTAACTTGGATGTTTTCCTTTTCAATTGTTAATCAAAAAGATAGTTCAATTTCCAAAAACAAAGCGGGTGGTCGGCCATTTCAGTGTTTGTTATAAAGCAACAGTGTGTGCACTGGAGAGATCATGTACAGCTCTCATAATCATACATTGAAGTAGAAAACATTTTGAACAATTCCAATCTCAAACACATTCAAAATGGAAACAAACTACTAGTTCCTTCTATTCATCATATAGAAGAATCGGAATCAGATTAAAGATTCCAAACTGCAGTTATAACACCTGGGAACAAAATAACATAGAAAATCAACCTAGTAGAAGTTGGGCAAGTTACAGACTTAAAATAAACATACATGAGAATACGTGTACATAATTAATGTCTATGTATATACATATCAAACTACAACCCAATATCAGAAAAAGTTCCTAAAACTTTAACAGCGGTATTCAGTAGTGTATTGGGATGGATGGTGGCGGCGGCGAGGGTGTTCAAAATACTACAACCTAGTACCTAGATAACCCTAGACTCGAAAGAAACCCAGGTATGCATGGGTTCTGAACATATTTAGCACACAATTTAAAAGGAAGAAGCCTCGCACCTTCAGAGCACAACTGTGTAATAGTAAACTCTCCACTCTTTTACAGGTTTCTTCCACTTACGTTGGGAGGCACTTAGAAGCAAGGTATAATTCGTTCTTCAAAGGTACCAAATGGATGCATTCTGCTTTGGGATCGAATCCATGGCATAATCAACCGATGCCATGCTGAATGGAGAGCTAACTCTGAATTCAGTCATGTTATCACACGGATTGGTATCAAATGGGGATTCCAATGCTCTGCACTGATCAAACCGAATTTCACCTGAGGTGAAAACAGAGTTGCTCACTAGCATGTTGGTTTGCCCAGTCATGCTGCTGCCCATCATAACTCCTTGGTTATAGAAGCTATCATCCAGCTGCAGTTGAAATTTCTGCGGCTCTTCCTGCCGATTCTGATCCTCCATAACATTAAGACTCCCAGGATTCAAGTTCTTGTTCTGCTGATGAGTAGTATTATAGAATGACATCAGATTGGAAATCATTTTTTGCCCATCATCAGGAAGTCCAAGTCCTGATACATTAAATTGAGGTTGAGCCTGGTTATTTGCTGGAGTCGCTGGCTTAGGTTGAGTTGGCTGAACATAAGGTTGAGAGAAAGCAGCAGCTTGGTCATTGTTAATTTGAAAGTTTGGCATAGCAAACCCTTGAGAAGAATTGTTGCCATAAGGGCAAGTCAACTGGTGATTATTTCTCGAAATTCTGTCAAGAAACCCAAGGTGGTAGTCACTATAGGAGCACTGAGAATACTCACAGGTATACATCTTTTGATCCATCATCATATGTGGCTCATCAGCCTGTTGCTTCCTCTTCTGAACGAAACCGGAGTTAGTTTCAACCACCTCTCCCTTAATTTGAGGAACCGTAGGTGAAGTCATCATAAACCTATCTTTTGATCCAACATCATCACGAGGCTTAATCTCTTCAACTTCAATATTTCGGTCATCATCTATGCCTTCAACATCATAATCACTGGCATCACTAATGATGAAAGAACCACTCCCACCAGCAGATACAGAAGGGCAGCTATCAGGATACAGTTTTCTGGAAAGTGCTTCTTCCTGGCTAATTACTGCCAGCCATGTTGCACTTTCCTTAGCAGTCATCTTATCTTGCAAGCATTTAGATTGACGAACAAGCTTTCGTATCTTTGCAATGTCAGGAGACATGTGCTTCATCACTGCTGTGAGAACACTCACCTTCCAAGCCTTCTTCAGATCATGAGGCTTCTTGTACGGGGGAGGACACAGATCCTTCGGGAGACCCAACTGAGGCCACCAGTCTTCCTTCCCTGTTGGCCACCATGGTGGAGCAACACCTTTCTCTAGTGGAAAACGCCTCTGCGGAGGATCACAGTGCTGCATAAGAGCCGACAATAGAGATCCAAGAGTAGTGTCTTGAAGCTCTAGCAAGGTGTGAGGTGTAGACACCATAGTACCACAGTCTCCATTCTTTCCGGGAATCGCATGATCAGCTTGATACTTGGCAATTGCGGCAGGGCCATTTCGATCGAATCTGACTTTTTCCTTCCACCAAGCTCGAAGGTTATCAGACGCTCCACTCACTGGCTTGCCCTTCTCAGGAATGATTCCATACACAAAACCTTGAGCCTTACAAACTTCCATCATTTTCAGCATATACTTCAGGATGCCATCCTGAGCCCGTGACATTTTTTTCCTTCGAGCTTGCTCCTGAGATTGACGTTGCTTCACACCATCAACTCCTTCCTTACTCTTGTTATGCTCTTTAAGCCTCCTCAGGAGCATTCGATCTCTCCACATCCTCCTCTCAAGCTCATCAACATCCATTTCTTCATCACTATAATCCTCCTCCACTGCAGGTTCCTGTTCATGTGCCAGAACTCCCTCTCCTTTGAGAGGAGGAGCTGAGAAGAACTCAAAGTTTCCACAAAATCCCATTTCTTCAAAGATGCTCATTCACAATAGCCACGAAAATAAATCCTTATATAAACCTTAATCGAACCCAGAAAAATTTCACTTCGCCTCTCTACCTCTTTGTTTACGCTTGCACAAAATTACCAGTAAAAGACTTCAAAAATCTAGAACTTCGCAATTCACACAATCGATGCAGAAAATAGATCAAGTGTGAACTCCTGCAAATAAATTAAACAACAAAACCATTTCCCATTACATAAATCCGGCACATCGAATCTGGAATCAGTAATAAATCCTATCCAAGAACATACAAATCCCAGTACAAATTCACATAAAACCATAAATTCGACAAATACAGCAAGTAGTAAAACAATAAATGTAATATAGATTGACATTGCCTTGATCCAAACAATTACAAGCACACAAACAAAGGCAACTGACACAAACGCTGTGTCATAAAAACAACATAAGCAATTTCAAGTGAGTATAAATTTCCAAAATTAAAAACAGTAAAAATTATACAAACAAACATGTTAATTTAAAAAGCAAACAAAATAATAATAAAGTCTAATTGAAAAAAAAAGTTGCACAGAGGATTACCAGGGACCAGATCTGCATACATTGGAATAAACTAGCTAGAGGATACATAGAAAGCAGGACAAGTTTACATGCCAGATTTCCCTCTGAATAAGGAAAAGAAAACACGTATTTTTTCAGCACAAGCCAAACAAACACGGAACTACACAAATCCGGAAATTACGGGCTTCAATAATTACAAAAGGTGTCGTTATTGGATAAAAAATGATCATTAATTGTTGCAGAAAACTGAAGAGAGAAGACAAACCGAGTAGACCCAAAAGGAAAATATAGGAAGAGAGAGAGGAGCAGACAGGAGGCTAAAAAAAAAGAAAAATTCGGAGAACCCAGCTAAACGCCATGAGCTCAACACATGAAACGCAAGGAAAAATTTTCTCGTCGAAGTTTTTAGCTAGAAAAACCACATGCTCATTTGTAATCCTGTTCTTCAGTCTGGGTTCCCATTGACAAACACTGACCAGAAAACTTTAGATCATTCACAAAACATTAAAAAAAAAGAGGAGAAAAAATGAGAAGAAAATTATTGTACCAGGTGGTTATTTAATTGTTAGAGCTATGGAAGCTACCGTCGGCGAGGCTCTGACGGCTGCTCTGTGCACGAAGAAGGAGACCCGGAGAAGAAAGAGAAGCTAGCTTGATGATTTAATTCATGTTTTTTGCTAGTAGAAGGAAGAACAGAAGGAAGAGAGGGAGTGAAAGAGGCAAGCAAATACACGAACAGTTCGAACTTTTTGGTGGCAAATTTAACCACGGTCAGGTTCAGTTTTAACCGCGGTTAAGCAGTGGGGTGGCGTTTGGATATTGCCAAGTGAGTTCATGGGAATGGAAAGGGTAATTACTTTTGTGTAATTACACGTTGCTTAGATGACACGTGTCAAAACATTATTCGCTAATAATTACATTTTAATATTATTTTTTTATATTAATCTTGAACTTTGTCTACGTTCAAAGAATTTGTCATTGCCAATGAGAGAGAGAGAGAGAAAGCTTATTGTCATTATTAAATTACTTGGCAGTTATAGGGTGTTATGCTCTTACCGTTTCCTAACTGATACAACTCTGCATCACTCTACAATCGTCCGCAGAATTGAAATTCTGTATGATTACTGAAATCAAGGGTAATACAACGTTGTATGATGTTCAAAATGGTGTGAGAAACGCGGCGTATAATACCCATAGAATTTAATACGTGCAGCGGAGTCGGGACGGCGAGAACATGCCAAAGGGCAGTTTCAGCCTAGCTTCGCGGAACGAGGTCAACTATTCAGTCTTATTTATCTGCAAATCGAAATTACAAATACACCCTTCTGGACCTTTACACCAACCTTCTGACATCCGTTTTCGTGCATCCCGTGAAAGTTTCTCTGCTTGTGATTTTACTTAATTGACCTCACTTTGCATCAAATGCATTTTTTTAAATTCATTTTTGTTTCGCAATTTAATATTATAATTAATATGGATTACAGTTTTATTGTGATTTATTATTTATATATATATATATATATTTAAAAATAACAATAATAATAAAAAAAAGGATTCAAGCAAGTCAAATACTACGGGGCTTAATCAAAACGTAACTTCACTTGAACACCCGCCGAGTAAATGACATTCACTTGACAGTAGTAATAAATAAATGATGGAGTTGAAATTTTATTCCGTTATTAAAGAAGGGTAAAATTGAGACAGGGGTCTTGTATTGACCAATGACTCATCGAAATGTTTGACCCACGTGGGGATTTGCATTCAGCCCATTTGTTTTACTTTGTCATCATATTTTACTGAAAATGGGAAAGAGGAGTGTATCGTTGTCAATATCATATAATTTATTTTATTATTTAAAATTTTTTATTTTGTATTTTTAATATAAATTTTTTGAGACTGTTTATGTTTTTATTTATATTAATTAAAGTATTTAATAGATATTAATTTTGAATAAAATTTTTAATTTTAATAATACGAAAAAAAAATAATTAAAGTTATTTTATATAATTTTACTAAAAAAAAAGAGATTTAAAGTCCATAGCCGCCACACGATAACCAATCACTTGATATTTGACACGCTCGGACCCGACGTTGTCGTGAGAGCGGAACACGCGTCAGGTCTCGTCCTTTTCCTTTGCGTCAATCAACACATTTCAATCTTATCCTCCCGTCTTTACTTCTACCTTATCGAAAAGGACAATGTGATATTTGTATACGAGGAGAATTTTAATTGGATAAATTTTATTATAAATAAATAAATTTAAAATACATTATTATTAGTATTATTATTATCGATAATATAATTTTGGATCGAACAGAGATGGGCTTAGATGAATCCAATGTCACTTTGTTTCCGGCCCAAAAAAGAAGAAACCCATGATGACTAGCCCGTGAGATCGCGTTGACGAAGTAGTGGATATTAGCCCCTGCCTGCTTTCCTTTCTGTATAAAACAAACTCGCCCGCCAAACCAAACTATGCAAAAGCGAAAAAAAAATTAGTTAAGAAGAAAATCAAATGCTGAGCATGTCTTCCTTCGGATTGTATGGCAAGGTCAACGAAGCCGAGCAGGCGAGGATCGAAGCTCGCCGGAAAACCAGAAGAAGAATCGTCATTATAAGCTTCTCTTCCATCGTTCTCGTCGCTGTTGTACTTGTAGCGGTGGTGGAAGTTACTCGTAATGATAATTCTGATGATAGAGGTTTAAAAAATGGCGGCGGGAGTAATGTTTCTGCATCATTAAAAGCTGTATGTGATGTAACGTTGTATAAGGATACGTGTTATGATAGTCTGAGAAAAGCCGCCGGTAATTCAAGCGATTTGAGGCCGGAAGATTTGTTGAAATTGGCGATCAAAGTTGCGTCGAATGAGCTTTCAGAAGTGTCTAAAATTTTAGATCAGAACGGCACTGCTTTCAGCGGGGTTACTGATAAAATGACTGCTGCAGCTCTGAGAAATTGCGGCGAGCTTTTGGGTTTGGCGTTGGATCATCTGCAAATCACGTTAGAATCCGGTGCTTCAGTGCTGGAAGCTGTTGATGATTTGAAAACATGGCTGAGTTCTGCTGGAACTTATCAACAGACATGCATAGATGGCTTGGAAGAAGCAAATGCAGGAATAAAATCTAATATTTCTCAGTATCTGAAGAATCCTAGTGAAATGACGAGCAATTCTCTTGCCATTTTGACCTGGATGTCAAAGGTTGCAGAATATCTTAATCTCAGGAGATTGATGAATTATTCTCCGTCGACCGACGAGAAAGTTCCGGATTGGCTGCGACGGGAAGATCGGAAGCTGCTTGACCAATCGGATAGTTTCAAGGTGAAGGCCCATGCCGTTGTGGCAAAAGATGGCACCGGAAAATATAAGACTATCTCTGCCGCACTTAAAACTGTCTCGGATAAAAGCCAGAAAAGATTCATCATCTACGTCAAGAAAGGAGTTTATGACGAAAATGTTATAGTTGAGAAACCGAAGTGGAATATCCTGATGATCGGTGATGGAATGAATGCAACCATTGTTTCCGGTGGCCTGAACTTTGTCGACGGGACACCCACATTTTCAACTGCAACATTTGGCAAGTTCTCAAAATTCATCAATTAGTTGAAGTTTAATATAATTTTGCTACTATTATTATTATTATTATTCATACTCTACTTGTTAGACCATTCTTTAAACTTTATTTCAAACATATTCTAAATCCTTTTTCTCGCAGCTGTATTTGGTCAAGGTTTTATAGCTCGAGATATGGGATTCCGGAATACGGCCGGACCAAGCAAGCAGCAAGCGGTTGCCCTAATGTCGGCCGCCGATTATTCAGTTTTTTTCCGATGCAACATTGATGCTTTCCAGGATACTCTCTACGCACATTCAAATCGTCAATTCTATCGAGAATGTAACATCTACGGCACAGTGGATTTCATATTCGGAAACTCAGCCGTCGTCGTCCAGAACTGCAACATATTACCCAGGCAGCCGATGAGTGGCCAGAAAAACGCCATCACCGCTCAAGGAAAAACTGACCCGAACCAAAATACCGGCATTTCCATACAGAATTGTACCATTTCGCCGCACGGAAATTTGAAAGGCACCGAGACATATCTCGGACGGCCCTGGAAGGATTACTCGACGACTATTTTCATGTATTCTACGATGGGAAGTTTCATTCACCCGAGTGGATGGCTACCTTGGGTTGGAGATTCAGCACCAAACACCATTTTGTACGCTGAGTTTCAGAACAACGGGCCGGGATCGTCGACGAAAAACAGAGTCAAGTGGAAGGGATTAAGAAGCATTAGCATCAAAGAAGCTGGTAAATTTACAGTGAAGGAATTTCTTCAAGGGGAAAAGTGGATTTCGGATGCCGGTGTTAGCTACAAACCCGGACTCTGAATCTGATCAATTATTTATGATGGTTTTTTTGTTACCAGAAATTTCTAGTTTTGATTTGTTTTTCCTGTCCGTTTCCATTTTCATTACGCTGATAAAATTATTTTGTTTATTACACCTCTAAATTTATGTATACATGCGACACACTGACATTGATTGAAATTGGTACTTTGAAATAGAAGACAAATTGCTGATTTACGAGGTATCCACAAGTCCGGTTGTGTTGTTGTTGGTCATCGCTAGTTTGATTAAATTAAGTCAAAATTTTCATCAGAGATGAACACTAAACTTAGCTGTAATCTAGCAAAACCTTACAAGATTATCTGTCTGTTGGGAGTTAAACATTCACCCTAGATTCATTCAAGAGTGATGTAACAGGCTCTTCTTTCCGGGCTTGGGCGCACCATTCAAATGAATACATATTTGAGAGTCAGATTTATACAATTTGTATATTACTGATTTTGACTTGCCTTGATCTCCTAAAAATGATATTTCTAATTTTTAATCAGTTTTATGTTAAAGATGGTCAAATACTCCTCAAACTTTAAGTAAATTAGAACGTATGAAATTAGGAATATAACAATATACCAGCATTGTAGAATGAAGTGGTCTGAAAACCTTGACTCGGATTCTGAAGGTTAGGCCCATCTGCAGATTCTTAGCCTAAAATTAAACACTAACACGTTGACCTGCTGATGGAGATGGACCGAGCGCAGCAAAACTGAGAAGTCAAATATGGTGAGCCTAGCCCCAGACAAGAATCAACTCAAACCTGGGTAGGTCACTTATCACAACCTGAGTACGTAGTTGGGTTGTGCGGGTCTCGTCCGAGTATGTTTTGACTGACTTGTGTGGTTTTGACTTGATCCGGTTAAACACCACTTTATCAAATTACATAACGTGTGTTGAGTTTGTACCGAATTTGGCATTTCTAAATGAGGTAATTAATGACTTCCCACGGTTGAATATGTTTACGGAATTAAGGTCTCTAAGATAAGGGGATTACGTTGATTCTTTCTGCATTTATGCTTACACTTTCACTGCCTTGCGCAGTTGCTTCTCTTCGGTGAGTGGATGTTGGACAAATGGTAGATGTTCCTGTACGTTCACTGGTTTTGTTCAGGATTACTCAGGAATCATGCCCTATTCATTCTGCTATTTTTTCTGGCCGGAATTGTACCGAGAACAACTGTATAATAGAATCACAAACTGTTAACATAACAATGAGTTCACGATTTGTACACTCGAGAAGGCTACGAGTATTGACACAATGCATAGAATATAATCAAGCAGCCAGCAGCAGATAAAAATATGAATTAGTCCCCAAAAATAAAGCACTGAAAGCAAAATCCAAGCATAGTTTTGTTAACATTTTGTAGAGTTATTCTCATATAATTCCAGGATATTTTTTTATTGCACCCTTAAGAAAGGAATATTTGAGCCTTACAAGGCAAGTTTCATAACATATCAAAGAACAAGAACAATCACAGAAGCCGTTGCCTAAGTTAAGAATCTTAAGTCATTCCTATTCCCTGTCCAAGGAAAAAAGATTAAAAAAAAAGCATCTACGTTCTTTAGGGATGATCTTCTTCATCAAGAATTGAACAAATGCCGCTATTTTCACACTTTTGAATTTTTTTTTCTTGTTATCCACCTAGATCAAAGTTGTCAGCAATGTCATGCACAGGTCAGTAAACCAGGGGAGTCAGTCTGAGGCACCTGGTTATTGAGTCATCCTTTTAGCCAAATACTTAAACAAAACCTTCAGTCTTTCTTCATCACCAATGCTTCATAAATGTTCATGTGACCTTGACTGTTAATTATGAAACATACCTTGAAATATTTGATACTTAGTACGCTTTATACAGTTGCAGAATGCTCTGTATGGACCGTATGAATTGGATCAAGGACTAAGCGCCATGGGAAGCAACAGAATTCAAAAATCATGGAGGTAAATTGATTGAAAGACAAAGCTTACCACTCTTTCAGCCAAAACTCTTGCCTTTTCAGAATCAACAGCTCTGAAACGTGACACCTAGTCCTTGGATTCCACCATTATGTAATTATCATAAATCTCCCCCAAAGGCGACAACTCACATGTTATAATGAAATTATATCCTAGTTAGTGGCAAGAGCTCTTCGATTCCAACTTTCATGTTTGAGCTGGATAATTTCTTTCTTGATTCACCCTCCATGACCTCAACATCCACTGAGAAGGTTGCATGCACAGGCCGGTGGTCAGAAAAACGGGACTCCCCACGTACGTAAGAAAGCTGTTGAATTCCATTTCCATGCCAAAGTATTCTGTCACACCTGTAATTCTAAACTGTTAAAAACATACTTCTGACTTGTGCAGTTAAGAAATGTTCACACAGTTTAACTCAACATACCAAGCTGGAGTTCTCCTTTTGTTTTTGGTTTTTATAGTGTCTCCAGCATATGTATCTGAATTATAGGAGTATTTGTATGTAGGTGCAAAGTAAATCTTTCCCTCTTGCCATCCCTTGAATACTCGGCCAGCATCCTTCTCAATCTTGAGCTGTCAACCAGAAGCAGACAACTCCATGAGTATACAGCAAAGTGCATAAAGCAAAAGAATCAGAATTAGGAATCCCAAAAAATGCCACTACCAAGAAAAAAAAGTGCAATATTTTCAAGCTGACCCAATAATTTTTTATATAATATTTGTAAAACACTTGTAAAGAGAAGCAAATTCTTTTATTTCATGGTATTTGTTATTTTGCCTGGAAAAGGATCCTTTCTGGTATTCTGAGTGACAAAATGCAGTAATTAACTTTACTCTTCAAATTGTTACTGGAAACAGAAGAATGATCTCATATCAGCAATACATTCAAATAGCTAACATATTTATTTCATTCTATATGTAGAAAAAGAAACCACCTGATCTTTGTCGAACAGTGCATCCCAGTCATTCTCTTCCAGTAGCTTTCGTGTGTGAGAGTAGCTCAATGCAATCCGGTAGTTCAAATCCCCCAACCATATAACCCGACTAGGTCAAGTTTAAAGAAAAAAAATAAGAGATTCATACAAATTGATATACTAAAAAACTTTTCAATAAATTTTTAATAAATTCAAAGATGCTCACTCATGTTCTAAAATTTTCTCAGGAATTCTGCTGGTAGGCATTCTGCAGATCTTGGGGAATTGTGTATTTTTAAGTATCTCTATGACATCTAAATTTCTCCTAAGTTCATCACCCTCTTTCTCTCCGGATGCTAAATGACTGCAAACAAAACAAAAACTTGTCCGATGGAAAGACATGCTAACAGAAATACACCCCTGCAACCACAGAACAAACAATTAACTGACTTGGTCAATATGGTAAGCAATGAGAAATTTTCTTATTTCTAAAAAGATGTTTATATGTCAACATGCTAACCTTGTTTCCAAGGTAGCCCATGATTCCACGACTAATACAAGAGATCCTCAAGTGACGAACATGCTGCACTAGTTCCTTCCTCATCCAAACAGTGACAAATATTCCCACCATTTGCTTACTCGCAACAAGGTTATATTTCATCTGGCTAGTGCTGAAGGGGTTAGAAATATCCGTCATATCTAAATTGCTAGGCCCGTCTTCATCCTCTTCTGAGGATAAGTCGTCTTCGCTTATGTTATTAGATTGTTGGCATGGAAAACAAAATTCTTTGCTGTATTTCCTTTCAAATTCAGAAGTGCAGTTGCATGTCTTCAGCCTCCGTTTACTCTCAGACCTGAAAGTCTTACTGATCTTTTTAAGAGAAGGTTTCTGGAAGAAGAGTGAGCTTCCAAATGATGGAGTAGATTTCAATCCTCTAGAAGCCACGCTATGTGATTTGTTCAGTGACTGGTTAATTAACGTTAGCCATCTTGCAGCAGGTTCATTGTCCTCTATAACTAGCACATTACCAGCATTTAATGGGACAATTTCCTGAAAACTGATAAATCCGAATAACAATTTAAAATAAATAAGGAAGAAATCTGTATGCATATTTTGTCAGAATAAACTAATGTACCAGATAAATATGCAAATATCCAACTTCAGTAACATTTTTTTTTGTATTTAACTATATTGCAGTATAGCTTCTTCAGAATAAACAATAATTGCAATTTTCAAACAGAGTTTCCTTGCTTAACAGGTGATCAAACTTCTTGTATAACTTTTTTTTGTATATAACTATATTGCAGTATATTTATCATAAATTGAATGTGTTAGGCGGTTCACACAGTACATATCTAAGCCATCATTGAGAATAAAGATACAATAGGAGAATTAGGCAATAGAAAGCATTTGAATCGATTCAACTTCAGTAAAAACTTATGTAGAATGTGATTTTTATGGCGATTGAGTTTTCTCAAAGCAAAGAAGAAATCATCAGCATCCAAAGGAGGGCTTTAAAGTATAGCATTATGAGAAGGCAATGAGAGAGTGAGCATACCCTAAAACATATATATCTGATTGATTGTTAACCTGAAGAATATCATCTAGGTTGAGGTTGCTGTGAGGAGTTTTCCCTCCAACATTCCATGTTGCTACAAAAACTCTGTCAGAAAACAAACAAAAAGAAGAGTTCAAAGAGATGTATCAAAATATAAGTTATGGAATGCTACAGACTGAGAAGAAATAGAACTGTTCTGTTACCGAAAGGACTGGATATTGTGACCACTTAGCATCGGTACACCCCCAAAGAACAGAGAATCAAGTGCCAGATCAGGATCAGGATCACGATGAGCTTCTGCAGGTAGAAACAAGCTGAAAATTAAAACCAGTAAACTAACAAAATACTCTTGAAATTTCCACCAGAGACATTTTCTTTAAAGACTACTCATGCTAGTGAAAACATCTAATGCTTATTAACTCAACCATTTCCTCTGCTATCAAGAATTTATAAGCACATAAGAAAGAGAAGGGAAAGATAAATACCATCAATGCTATCGAATCTGAGAGAGAAAGATAAAGACAAATTATACCATTCTTGCTTCTTTCCTTACACTAGATAAAAGTTTAATGCATGAATATATTCTCAATCTAAATAACAAATTGGCATTATGCTCTCAACCCACTTTTTCCTTGTCATTATCTTTCGCATTTTTTTTTATCTCCAATCAAGCTGTTTGACAACTTAATATCAGTGAATTCAATCGTCCAAAAGAATTTAAACGAAAAAAAAATTACATTCAGTAAGCAGTGCATTATCTGTCTTTGAACAAATAAGGAATGGTATCTTCACAACAAAATAAAAAGTAATACATTTCTATGTGAATCTCCCGTTACAAAGGAGGGAGAACATTCCCTTTCACTTTGTCCATAGTTTATTAGGAAAGAAAAAATGCTGATAAACAATCCCATCAAAGAACAGAATATATGCACTCAACAGATATACCACATTCAACTGTACCTTTTCCAACCACTTTCCTGCCATTTTTCTCCCTCGTTGAAAGTATTTTCTGGAACATGGACTGAAATCCCAACAAATTGGTTAGAAAAAACCACGGAAGAACACAGAAAAATCAAAAGCAATAGAAATTAGATGATCGGACCTTTTTCTTTCTGTCTTGATTAATTAAACTTATATCTGAGATCAGAGAAATTTCATCAATGGTGCTGACCGTAAATCACAACCTTCAGACAAAGGTTACATTCATCAATTAGATCACAAACCCATTAAAGAAAGATTCAAACAATGACAATAAAGATAAACATTCATAACAAGATTTACCAAAAACAGAATAAAATAAATCAAATTACCGAAGAAAAGAAAAAACAGAGAACCCCACGTTCATGAAGGAGGCAAGAAGATCCCAAACATAAATATAAGTGGCAAGCCATGATAGAATTGCCAGTCCATATGGTTGTTCTCGAGAAAGTCAACCATACCAATGACAAAAATGGCCGAATTATAAAAAAAAATTAAAGTAAAAAAAAAGATAAAAAAAGAAACCTGAACAATGGATATTCGATATTCTAGAACTGAGGAAACTGTCTGTGGTCACAACCATTGTTTTTCCAAGAACTGAAATGTTTATGTTATTGAAGTTCCCAAAAGGATTCTTTGTCGTTTTCTTTACCAAGAGGAGACTGAACGAACGAACGGATGAATGTAGTATAAGTTGCTTGATCGTGCAACTATCATATGGGTTTGTTTAGTTATTTATCATTGTCTCGAAATAAAATAAAATGAAAAAGAAAGTGGCCAAAAGTGGGGATCAAATCTAATATGTCTCTTCAGAACTCTTTTCTTCGAAGCTCGTTCTCCTCCTTCTTGTTATGGGGAATTGTGTGCTTGGGTTCGTCCGTCAGTTTCCTATACTATTTGTTTTTATCAAACTAGTCCCTATATTTTGTAAAACTAACAAATTAATCCACTAAATATACAGCTTATCTGAAATTAGTCCTTCAACAATATGCAAAGACCAACAGAGATTGATTGATTCTCTCACATCTTTTGTGTAATAAAACAAGGGCATAATACTAAAAACTTTACAAAGTAAGGTTAACATAGATAGCGGTGGCTAATGTCGTATCTGATTGATTTTTTTTCTCATAATTTAATTTAAAATGAACTCCAAACAATATTTTTATATAAATTTCAATCGATTCTTATAAATTGTTGAATTTATTTATTTTTTATTTTTATTTTTAAAATAAATAAAGTTTCTATTTTATTTAATTTTAATAATAAATTATTATTGGAATCAAACAAATTATTTATGAAAAATAAATTAAAACAACCCAACTCTACCGAATAATGGAACCAAATCAATTGGTTTGGTTGTAAGAATGTTTTTTCAAAAGATAAGTGATATAGTTTGAACTAATTTGTTATATCCATCAAGTATGGGGACTAGTTTGTTATTCAATCCAAACGGAAAAGTTATTGTCCATTACCAATTTCGAGTAATTTTTTTGTTATTGGATAAATAAAATGAAGTTTGAATGTAAAGAGAACGATGGGAAAGAGAGAAAGTGGGCCCCCACGTGTGTGTCTGTAAAGTGGTGGCCAGAGAATGCAAAGTGGTGGAAAGTAGTGCTAAGAGCAACCCCAAATCATAGAAAGTAGTCCTTCTTGTTTGTTTGATGTAGTTTCCTGTCAAACCAATTTCATTAATTCATTCCATTCCAAAATCATCAAGGTTTAATTTTAGGGTAATATTGTAATTTCCCATATTGCAGAAAGTAGTCCTTCATGTTGACAACATGGTTGGTATTATTATTCCATCCATAGTAATCAAAAACTTGTTGAAGGAAGGAGTTTTCAGAATTTCCGGTCAAACTGAAGACTGAAGACAACTCAATCAAACAAGCCATTAGTTCATTCATTCCTTGGAGGCAGAAAGCAGCAAAAGAAGGAGCCATTCTCTTCTATTCTTAATACATCAACAACAACAACAACCAAAAAAAATGTCTGGTGCATGCTTTTCTTGAAAAGTGCAGGATCCCTGAAAAATGGAAGCCTGGTTGCTTTTTCCATTGCCCAAAGCTACTTTGAAAAAACAAAAACAAGCAAAATTTGGTGTCACAGACAGCATGTTTGGAGTTTTTATTTTTTGTGCTTCTAAACTTCTGATTCTTTGAAGCACAACACAACCCCACTTCTCTTTGAGTTTTGTAACGGCTCATGTGTATTCTTCTTTATTATTTATTTGTTTGTTTTTTTTTCAGTTGAATGTCCCATGAAATATATTACTCATTGCAGCCATTGTCATATACGGGAAACAAATTTTACCTTATTCATTTGGGAGCTTTTGAATTGTTAAGACCAGATGTTGTAGGGCCAGTTTTTATAAAATGTTCCTATGTTAAGGGTATCATTGAGCATTCCTAGTTGTCTTCTTAATACTCCTTCCAACTCAGAGAGACAAAAAGAAGTTTGTGTGTATTTTATACTAAACAGAGAGTCCAAAAGAAGTTTGTGTGTATTTTATACTAAATTGAGGGTCCAAAAGAAGTTTGTGTGCACTTTATATGTTAAGATGATACCTTACATATAATTTTTTTGACACTACTTTTGTGTTGTGTACACAGTACGTATCATAGAAGTCACAGTAGAATGCTTCAAGCAACAGTTTATTTACATCTGCAACCAAAACTCACAATGAAAGATGTCTATGCCAAAGTTTTACCTTCAACAGAGTACTTTGATGTCAATACAACTTTACTACCCACGGCTCAAAAACGTACACCAATTCATGTTCATATTTGTTTTGATAACACTAACATGAGGGAGTACAGAAATCTAAACAAAAGGGGAAAAATTATGCATCTAACAAGCAAAAGTTTGAATTAGAATCTAACCAGAGAGAAAAAGAAATACAAAGATGACAATTTCTACAAGATTGTAAACACATGGAGAGAGAACCTGATCATCAAGACTGCATAGGTAGCATGGAGACAGAATCAGGTTCATGACCGTGTACCCTCAAGCGATAAATGCAAGTATGGGAAGAACTTCCATGGTTTGATGTAAAGTCCAGCCTAACAGTGTCAACAATGCCAGTGCCAGGCAAGTCCAATACATTGAAGGTCTGTGTATTGCTTTTCTCAAGGTCGTATGTAAACTCTGCAAAGAGAAACAACTTTTCAGCACCAACTGATAAATCATTATTATGCCCCTGCAGCCATCCAGAGACACGGCAATCCTTGGGAGCACTGGATCTGTCATAGGCAACACTCTGCTCACATTACAATGACAAAAGATTTAGTAAAATTAGCATTGTCACTTGCTTGCAACAGTGAAAAATTATAGATGGATAGTCAACATCAATGCAACTAATAATAATTCCTTTCCACCAGCCAGAAAAGCAAAGGCAAGCAACCACTTCACTTCATCGTTAAACGAAGGCCTAAATACTTTTAATTCATAAATTTATGACAAGTGACTAAAATGGAGGAGAAGACAGTAGACATAAGGCACAATTAGAGGAAAGACTAAACAAAAATAAGTCTTCCCACCAACCCATGTTTGTAAAATGTATTTTACAAATAATGTAAGCCGTAGGCAGCAGCAATTGCATGGAAAAATAGAGTAAGAAAAAGAACGAGAAACTACAGAAGACTGTAGCATGAGGGTGCTAGGTCTCAAATCTTCACCACCTAATTCCTTCTTCATGAAAAGGTCAAGAAGCATCTAACACTACCTAAGCCATATCACTCCCCAAATATTAAATGGGAGTAATCAAGACTCAATTATCAAACTTAGTTCTTTCTTTCACAATTCACTAAATCAAGTTACGTAGTAGAGCTGATATCTTCTAACTTAATAAGTGGTAACCATCCTCCCTATTTTATGAAAACTCAAACAAGATAAAGCAAAATAAAATCACCTTCATAAAGTAAGTAAAACACATGAAAATATAAATTCTGCATTCTTTGCACAAATGATGCTACAAGACACTAGCAATCCAAGAAAGAACTTTTATCCTCATTTTCCCTCCTACAAACACGCTTTAAAGGGATAGCATTGGGAAAATGAAATGAAAAATGAAATTACAAATTTATTCATATTTTACATTATCTGATGACATTATCTCAAGATTCTAATTTATTGCATAGTATGAGAGAGAGAGAGAGAGAGAGAGAGGAAAAAAAGAAATAAATAAGGTTATAAACAAAAAGACTAAAGTGAGATGATATGTAATGTTAATGCATCACGAACCCATTAACATTTCATCATCTTGCATCCATTGGTTTATAAGAATAAAACAAAATTTATTTTCCCAAAGGAGGACAAAAGAACTTAACCACATTCATCTTGACCCGCAATCGTTATCTTTCACCAAGGATAAAAATCCAGTTAACAACCCCAAACAAGATAACCATACTATTTCATTGACACTGTGAAATTTAAAGTTAGCAAAAAGTGGTTATATGAAATAACTGCAGAAAGGCCTAACAACCTCTGCATATTAGAGACAAGCCCGTTGAAAGAGATGATACCTTATAAGATTTGCAGAGAACAAATTTCTGCTTCACTACACATAGAAAAGCAGACAGAGCCACAGTTTCATGGTACCATCATTGAAGACGGATCATTTGATATATATAACAAAGATGTGGTTTAGTACCAGTTTGCTACTTGTATCACAAGCAAGCTAACAAAAAATCCTTCCCCTTTCTTGAACTTTCATTTTGTTCATCTATCATTATGTCTAGCCACTATATTGAAGATAGAAAAAAAATACAAACTTCTTAGTTTTTACAAATACAGGAAACACAAAGGAAATAAAATCCATCAGAACTAGTGTAAGTTTTCAAACCATCTTGTTTTCAGCATATTTGAAGAACATGAGATATTTGGCAACTTCATAGGTATAATAAACAGTTTTAAGTATGTTTGTCCTAACAATCAACATTGCTTAAAATATTGCTTTGCAATTTGCAATAGACATACTCTGATCTTAAAATGGAGAATGATCTTCATTTTAGAAAAGAGTTTTTTTTTGTTTCCTAAAACCTTAGAGAGCACAGTTATTGACATTCATTAAGATTGGAACTCTTACTGTCTTCCTTCAAGCTTACAAAACCTTGGAGACCACAGCCAAAGCTTCATCCAAAAGTCTAAACTAGTGACGACCACCTTCTCAGCAATAAGAATGCTTTCTACACCTCACTCAAATCACTTAGAGAGTCTTGAACTCAAAAGATCTTAGTTTTTAAGGAACAACCGAAGTAATCCACAAATCCACAAAGTGACAGGTCTAATCCAAAAAAATAAATATGATTACATTAGTCTAACAAACTAGATTCCTCACCCCACAAACATGGATCGCTTGTTTTCCTTTAACAAACTAGTTTTAATTGCTAAAAGTACTATAACTTGAGGGTAGGCCTTAAAGCCCCTGGGCCCAACTTAGTATAGTGAAAACAGATTCAATGTAATTGAGAACAAACCTTGATTCTAAAATCAGTAGCCATCAAATCTCATAGAGGTGCTACTAAGATCATTTGCACATAGTCAAGATGTTAGGTTAGACAATATCGTAAAACTTCAAATTCGGTATCTAATATAATTACATTACTGAACTAAATCATCCAACAAACCCATTTGATATAAACGAAGCAGAAAACAGTATAGAACAATAGAAAACATAAAATCAAACAAGTAGACAATAAGTTCAATAACTTTGAAATGCAAATAGATCAATAGATCGCGAGACTTCACCTTTGCAACATGTTCCAAAGTGATAGCCTTGGGTATGATAACCGTCCTCAGCCTAATCTGAACAAACCCACTACTGCCTTTCAAAGGAAAACACTGGCCTGGCTCCCCAAAACTTGGTTTCAGCATCTTATCAGCATCACTTTGTACCCCATTTCGACTACCAAGCGATAACCAATTACTCGCCTTCCCAACCAAAAAAGGCTCTGAATGCTTCACAACCATAGCCCCAGCAGTTGCCAATGCATAGTCAACTCTACCAAGCCCATCTGCAGCATGCTTCTCAATCTCCTTCTCAACAATCTCCCTTGCATAAATCCTTATATCATCCAAACTCACATCATGTTCACTCAATTCTCCACTCTTCCCTTTCTTCAACTCTTCAAAAAGTTTATCAAATTCCTCTTTTGACAACCAATCCACGGCCTTCAATTCATTTAACTTCTTCTCCAATCCTTCACCCTTCTCCTCCAATTTCTTCAACTCACGCTCTAAAATTAAACGTTTATCCTCAATATCTTTACTCATTTGTCGTCTCAACCCTCCAACTTCACTCTCAACTTTTCTATCCACCACCTCAACTTGAAACAGCATCGTTTTCGTCGTAGTTTTTAAAAAATCCTCAACTTCCGAAATTCGCCTCTCAACTTCAGAAAATCCCAATTGCGCTCCAGCCGAATCCCCGGATTTTAAATACACTCTCCTAATAATCTGACCTAGCCCTAACACGGCCACAATTAACAATAAATTCTTAGTAAAAACACCCACCACAGTCAGCCACCGTGGCTTCTGGGGCTTGGGCACGGCTTTCCTACTCCTCCGAGGCAATACCGTAGAATTAGCCAAGGAAATCTTCTTGACTTGCACCAATTCTTTATCAACAACCGCTTCGCCGCGAATCGAGTGGTGACTCAGATCTTTGCTGTGAGCAGCATTGACTTTATCGTCGCCGCCGTTGATTTGGGGTTCAGCGGAGACAAGGTCTATGTTGTTGGTGATCTTCTTTTCGATGACCACCGCCGGCCTCCGACGAGCGGCTGTGTTGGCCGTGATCGAGACCGCTGAAGCGGACATTTTGGTACGAACCGTTAAAATCCTAATTTTACAGTTGAAAATAAGATTCGGAGGGAGGGAATGTTATATTTTTTGAGTAAAAGAGACATAAAGATTGAAGAAGATCCGAGACAATAATGAACAGGCATGATGATGTGTTGAGAGCGCTTCTGTCATTTGAATCTCTTGGGTTGTATTGCGCGCACATGGGGACGCCGCCAGTGACTCTTGGACTTTTAATTTTGACCCAAGATCTCTTTTCATTGGGCCTCGGCCCATTTTGAAAGATCTCTCACTGATCGAAGCCGACACCGGCGTGTACGATGAGACAAATTGATAAGACTGTATAAACACCGTAATGGTGCGGTCGGTGATTAGTCGGAAAGACAAGACACGTCAGACTAAAAAGATATTTTATTTTATTTTTTAAATATAAATAAAAATTAAAGCAGTACAATGGGAGAGACTTTAAAATAATTCAATTTTATATATGGAATATAAATATACAATAATTAATAAATTAATTAATTAATTTACATTCACATAATACTAAAAATGTAAGAATGAATTGGTGATTGGGTTACGAATTATTTATACAATTTTTAATACAATAAACTTATTTAAAAAATAATTTTTTAAAGAAAAATAATTATCTTTTTTATTAATTTAATTAATTTTACAATTTTAATTCTAAAATAATATTAAATAATTAATAAATATTATTTTACATAACAATATTCATTGTGACTCATTACCCATGGGGTATTGTCTTGTAGTTTTATGACTTGAGTTTTGATTTTTTAGCATTTATAATTTATTTATTTTTTATTTACAATAAACAAGTTTACAATTTTATTTTTTTATTATTTATTAATTTATATTTTAAAATTTTAATTTACTTAAATATATTATTATTATTATTATCGTATTATTAAAATTTTAACGTATAATTATTTTTGTATAAAAAGTAATTTTCATAATAAAAATTAAAATATATTATTATTAATTAATATTATTTTTTATTAATTAATTTTTAATATAGCTTATAAATTTTATATAAAATCAAATAATTATAAATTAATTTATTAAAAAATTAATGCTATAAAAAGTATGCATAATAAAATCAAAAAATTAAATAAAAATGGATAAAATAAATTTTATTTATAATAAATAAATAATATATTTATTTTTAATTTATTTATTTATTTATAATTTAAATAAAATTAAATATATTTTTTAATAAATTTTATCATATATTTTTTAATAAAATCCTGTGTTGTGATTGATGATATCAGGGTGGGTGGGTCCACAGAAAAAACGTTTGAGAAGTTTCATCACTATAAAATGAGCCAACATACACTAGATCAAACCTCCTCTCCCACTAATAATAAAAATGAGCCAATTAAAAACTTTATTTAATATATAAAAAATCTGGGCACACGGTCTTTGGGACTTGCTCTTGTCTGTTTTGTCCCTTGTCTCTCAGTTCTCTTTCTGCAAATGCCCAAAAGAAGGAACAAAAAAAATCAAAATAAAAACATCAAAACACAAGCTGGTGACAGTTTCATCTGAATACGTTCTTTCAATCCCAAATATTGAAAAAGAAAAATTCTAAAATCCTCTCAGTTTAAGACCTGATTCTCAGCTCACAAAGTATGCATTTTTTTTTCATTGTTAAACTCTTTTGTTTCCTTCCATTTTCATTAGCTCGGTCTCTGTTACATTCTGGTATTTTTACTCATCAGTTACATTTGGGAAATTCTTTTATTCTGATCTGTTCTGGGTTCTGATTTTTATTTCATGGGGATTAATGGGTGGTAATGTTCTTCTGCTGATGTTTTAAGCATTGATTTAGTTTCATGCAATTTGTTTTTTGGGATTCCTTGATCTTGGATTACGGTAATGTTTATTGTTTGTTTAATCTTTTTGTATTTGGGTTTTGAGTTTCGAGACATATGATGAATGGAGGCTGTACTTTCACCGTGTGCTTTTGCTTTTGCAAGGGATTACAACTTTCTAGCTCTTGTGACATTTTGCTTTCATTATTTTCATCCCTAGTTATTTCCTTCGCACCATCTGTGCAGTTAGAGTTACGTTCTTCCTGGATTTTACTTTAGATTTAATGGATTTCTTGGTCTGATTTTTTTGTTGGGTTCATCAGGTTAAAGTGTGTCTTTTCATTCCTAGATTTTTTTTTATAAAGAATTTGTTGTCTGAAGAAATTTACATTGAAATAATTTTAAGCTGTATACTTTTTGATGGGTTTTCTTTTTATTTTTTTTTCATGTTACATTGAAATAATTTTAAGCTGTATGCTTTTTGATGGGTTTTCTTTTTATTTTTTTCATGTTTCTGAGTGAAATTTTCTTGTCTTCTGATTGCAGTTCTGATTTTAGGGTTTCAAGCAATTTATGTTCCTACTCTCTAATACTGCCAATATAAAGTTCTGTTATTGAATAGACATAGTTTCTAAGAGGATATGAAAGAATTAAGGCCTGATTTTGAACCGGTTATTTCAGGTGCTGATTTTAAAGATTTGATTTATTTATTTTGTTGGCAACTTTTGGGCCATATAAATCTTAATTTAAGGGGGCTGGAGATTGAGCTTTTGTGATGAGCGTTGTTGGTGAAGGTTGTTGAAGGGGATGCAGACGATGGGGTCTCAAGGTGATGATAGTAGTAATGGTAAACAGTCTCTGTTTCAACCGTTGGTTCGACAAAATTCAATGTATAGTCTCACACTTGATGAGGTCCAAAATCAGTTGGGTGGCTTGGGAAAACCACTTAGCAGCATGAATCTTGATGAGCTTCTCAAGACTGTTTGGACGGCTGAAGCTAACCAGTCTATGGGTATGGAAATAGAGGGCACAACAACATTGGCCAATCAAACTGCTCTGCAGCATCAGGCTAGTCTATCGTTAACAAGTGCTCTAAGCAAGAAGACAGTTGATGAGGTTTGGAGAGATATTCAGCAAAGCAAAAGTGATGGGGAAAAAAAGTCCTGGGATAGGCAGCCTACACTTGGAGAGATGACTTTGGAGGATTTCTTAGTGAAAGCGGGAGTTGTAGCTGAGGCATCTTTGGATAAAAAAAGGGATAATCCTGTTGTTGGGGTTGATCAAAATTTATCACCACAGTTTCCTCAACAAGGTCAATGGATGCAGTACCCACATCCACAATATCAGCATTCACAGCAAAGTATGATGGGAGCTTATATGTCAGCTCAGCCTATACCACAGCCAATGCACATGGGAACTGTTGCAGTGATGGATGTCTCATACCCAGAGAATCAGGTGGCCTTAACTTCGCCTTCAATGGGAACATTGTCAGATACACAGACGCTTGGAAGGAAAAGAGGCACCCCTGAAGAGATGATTGAGAAAACTGTTGAGAGGAGGCAGAAGAGGATGATAAAGAACAGGGAATCTGCTGCCCGTTCACGGGCAAGGAAACAGGTCGACTTTGAGTCTTTGTCATTCTTAAAATCCACAATGATTTTCCTTTTTTCGCTTGCCTTTATGCCCAATATTGATTTTCAATCTCCTCTGATCTCGTTGAACAGGCTTACACAAATGAACTGGAGAACAAAGTTTCCCGTCTGGAAGAGGAAAATGAAAGACTGAGGAAACGAAAGGTTGGCCTTGTCTTTTAAAAAATACTTCTTAATTGTTTTCCTTTGTGTTAGGTTTTGAAAAAAATACCTTTAATCTTGAAAATGGTTCAGTAACATGCTTCCTCCCCTCCCCTTAACTTCATCCAAATAAGATGGAAGAAATTTCTTAGTTTCAGTTCATAAACACTAAATTAGACTGAATGTATAACAATGGTGCATGATTTTCTACTGCTCAAATAGCATAGAGACAACTGTGATCATCATCTGTGCAAGGGATGATCTGTTGAAGAAAGTTTATTGATCTTTAATTTGTATGATTGTATCAATTCTCAAACCTATGTTTAATTGGTGGGAAACTAGGAAATTAAATGAAGCTGAAGAAAATTCTCTGCAGAAAACTTTGAGGAATGCTCTCCCTGTATAGGGGTTGATGGGAGGATGTGAATTGGAAAATGCTTCCTGTGCTTTTTTCTCCTTTTCAACAGCTTCTGTTGCCAGTTATTTTATCATAATTTCAAGTGATGGAGGAATTTGTGTCAAAGAAATGTATTATATTCATTTTCTTAGATGCCATATTGTTGTACTCCTTATTTTTATATAAAATTATTTGTGTGTTGATGCATCTCTGCTACCAAGAATGAGATTGACTATTTTAGTATATTTTCCTTATTTTCAGTATGAAATTTCTGGAATTACTATTGTACTAGTTAAATATCTTGAGATTGTCAAATTTGTTGTTACTATTATGGCTTCCTTGCATATATGAAGAAAGTGGATGATGATTTTATATATGGATTGGTACTTTAAATCTTCCATTTGTTTACCTTTGAATATGCACTATTATAGTTAGTAGTGAACAATAAATTTTGACAAGAGCCATTCTGTTCAGACTTTACCTGTATGAATTTCCTTGCATTATGAATTTTAAATTTCTTTTGTATGCTCATGATTGAATGCCTATTTCATCTTGTAAACATGATTTCGGCCAACCTTCAATCCTGACTTTAGTTGCAGGCTTACCTTTTCAATTCTACTCAACAAATCTCACGAGCAAAACTTCCTACTCAAACTGTTATTACTTCACTTAGAAGTAGTTAGATGCTTTAACTGTTTTGGTGGTTGTTAAATTGATCTTCATTTGATGTTTAGCTTTATATCTAGAAGGGTTAATAAATCAGTTTTATTGGAGACGTGACTTGATTTTTTAATCTAAAGGTTTAACTGAGCAGACCTTTGCAATAAATGTTGCAGGACCAAGTGTGTTCACATTCTTCCAATAGTCTCTAGATCAGATTATTGTTTCTGCTTTTATAACAGAAATTGTTGTTTTTGTCAAATCTCTGTATTTTGGTCCCAAACCTGCCCTCATTTTGTACTTTGCTCTTTTTATCGAAGCGGGGTAATTTCTTAATATATGGGAACTTGTTGTGGCATAAACAATAAGTTGTGAGAAAGATTGAATAAAGTGTGTCAACCTGTATGAAACTGAGGTTTAGGCTCCAATGGAGTGAAAAATAGACTGAATAGCATTGAAATGGGTTGCATGGGCAACAGCCTCATACATTCTTGGCCCTTGTTCTCTCATACTTTCTCCCATAGAGGATGGCCTAGTTGGTTAGGTACTGTATCAGACCAAAAGGCAGACCGATTAGTTGTGGTGTCAATTGACAAGTGGACCAAATTGAATCCATTATATAACTCAGGATTAACTTAAATCTAATATTTTCTGTACCTCTTTGTGCAGTGTTATTTGAAATGCCTCCAAAAGACCGTTGGATTCAACCAAGAGAAACTGTATTAAATTTCTTTTTCTTTATTTTTGAAATGGAAGTTCCTGTTCTTGAAAGGAACTTCCCCGCTATCTGACTAATTCAATTACTTTTATTGATTTGTCATGTTATTTTGTGATCATACAAGTTTAATGTACGTTTGGGATTAGCCTAGTTAGGTACCTAGCTTTTATTATTACCAGGTCCATTTCTGCTGAGGTTGGAGTTTAATACATTTTGGGCATTCTTAGCTCTTTCTACCTGGGCATCTTTAGGTTCTCTTGGTCATTTAATTGTTTATGTGCACAAATAATTTGAATTCTTTATCCTTCTGTTTAAAATTTTCTTTTCCTAATTTTTGTCTCATAGGCATGCTCTGCTAATACTACAGACCACATATTTTTATTACAGCCAACTTGATGAAAAGTTAGCCGTGTTTTACTTGAAACCTACTTTCTTCCGAGGTCTACGGCCAACACACCTGGACTTTGGGTGAGGGCTTCTGTCACTCCTACATCAGTACTTCGTAATATTTCATTCTAACATGAAACCCAACCCATTGGACCAGTCTCTGTCGGCTAATATACATTTATACTTCATCCAATTGATGCATTCTCATCATTAATTTGTACATCATTTTTTGTAATCCTATACCGGAAAGTAGGGTTTATAGACACATTATGATTTGTGAAAGGGAATTTCCTCAACAAAGTCAAGTTTGTTAGTTTAGTCTTCAGAAATGCTTTATGCTTTGCATCTGTGACTTATGGTAGCATCTCATTTTAGTTATCAATCTGAACTGCTTGTCTGGCTTACTTGGTATATGATAATTTCATGGCTTTTCCTTGTACATTGATATTAACTTGCTGTTTTTTATTAACCTGGTCCAACGTTTGCATTTGAATCGGTGTTTCTTATGCTAATGCTAACTGGTACATTGACGGGTTTATGAAACCTTGAGTTCCTGCAGACTTGAGAAAATTATTATTTGTCTTCCTTCAGTGTTCCATCTTCTCCTTTTGGTGTTTGTAACAAACTATGCATTCTCATCTGATTCCTCCTGTCTCGACTAACAATTGTTTTTTGTTCGTGTAAATTATGTTAAAACATTACCATGATTTAAATTGATATCAGAGTAGAAAATGTATGTTTTTGATGCCCATCTAAATATTCCAAATCCATTCCTCTTTCAATCAGTAGTTTATCACTGTATATATTTTCATTATGGATTCGTTTCATTGACTTGCAGGAGCTGGAGAAGATGTTGCCGTGTGCTCCACCACCTCAGCCAAAGTACCAGCTTCGCAGAACAACATCAGCCCCATTCTAACTTGGTTTCTCTGCGCTGAAGTTTTGTAGATATGACACATTTTGGGTTTGTTTCATTTAGTTATACTTTTGAGGGTGAAAGTTAAAGGAAGTACCTATGAATGGATTTTTTACAAGCAGCTGTCTGTCAGTTTATGCCTGTGCCCCCGACCGCAGCCGATGGTTTCGGTTCTCCCTATCATGAAGTTTTTCTTGTGATCTCAGTTGCATTAGAATTTTCATGGTAACTTTGTACTTGTCATCGCCATTGTCTCTTAAGATTTGTGGAGAAACAGTGTAGTTGAGTTCTTACAAATGTTTAGTATAGTCTTTTCTTTTTGCTGTCTTCATCTAAGCTTTTTCATTTGGTCAATGATGATGTTGTCTTACAAATTTGTGCATAGTTCTAGAAGTATTTATACAAGTTTTGGGTTGGGTATTCTTCTCTGTATGATTTGAAACATGGGGAATTATCAAACATATCCCTGTGGTTTGCAAAAGTAACAAATAGGTCCAAATTATTTGCTTATTGTCTCATATTCGTTCTCATTAGCCACCTTTATTACCAATAAATTCGATTATTCTCCTTTAGAAAAAGTTGGTGCAGAACAAATGCTGATCAGAAAGAAAGAAGGGCACATTACTGGGTAGTCCTGTGAACATTTCTTTCCGGGAAAGAAAAATTTTTATTCTCGTTTGTTCTGGGAAAATTTGGCCTTCGTTTTGTACAAAGTAAAAAGCTCTTGGACTGCATTATCCAATCTCTCAGATATGATTAAACAGCTATCAAATAGGTATTTGTTTTTCTGGGTTCATCTAAAATCTGCATAAACTCGAGTTGATTTTACATGAAGTCTATTCTGTTTTAAATCCAGCAATTCAACACTGAACTACCCAATTATAAACACTGACATTTCCCAATGTTCACGTACTTAACAATTTAAACCAAAAAGAAGGAAACAGTCAAGGTATTTGATAAAGTTCACGGAAACTGTATGTCAATTGAACATCTACTCTGAAGGCTGTTAACGTTGCTTGGTAGCTTAAGCCATACTCTTAGCAAAAGAACATTGAATTGCACACACCATTATGTAGCTTTGGCAGCTCAGGCACTGGGATACTACCGGCAGCTGTCACGCCATCGTGTCTAGATGATGTGTCTGACATTTCATCAAACTTGATGAATTGCGACATCTGAGCAGCTGCCAAGTGGGCGTAGCATATTGGAGCAACTACAATGACACAAAAACAGAACAAAACAATTTAGAGCTTTGGGAAAAACAAGTGAAATAATGTTAGTTTAGACTGCAGAGAGGAACATATTACCTACAGAAATGGCAGTGGTGCTTCTTTGATACCTGCATGATATTAAACCAACGGTTATTACTGTTCTGATTGGATTAATGCTTCCGTATAAAACCCCCATCTCTAGTGTGCAGATTTAATAATAATACGGTGGACTTACACATATGATAAGGAATGAACAAATTCCTGCAAGTCATCTGCTGAAAAACCAAGCTCGTCATACAGAACATGATAATGTGCAGGCCGGGATGTGCCCTATACAAACAATAGAAAGTTACTAGTTAAAGCCAATTGTAAACAGGATGAATCCTCCAAACATAGTACTTGGTTAGCCAGATTTTAGACTACAGTTTATCAACTATAGCGAAGGTTGAGTGCAAACAATGCTTACAATCATCCCAGCATGAGCACACAAGTAGAAGTCATTGTTCCTTGGATGACAAACTCCTTTGTCGACAACAGTACCTGGTGATGACGGTGAAAGGTTTTATGTTCAGTAAACTATTGAATGGATCTTCCGGAAGCTATTTATTTAGTTGTTTTTCTTCTCTAGAGTTGTGCAAACTGATTTATTACCCGGTGGAACGTTATCAGAATTTCCTCCAGATTGGAAGAACCTCGTGTGATGATTCTTTTGCGCAATAATCACCATGAACTTAGGAGACCATTTCTCATCAAGGAATTTGCAGGCCTGAAGTAAATCATGATCAGATCAAGAATAGCAAGTGTAATCTTAAAAAATTAAAAATTAAAGCAAGGAGGTTTTGTGATTACCTCAATGATTTGGTCCAATTCTGTGCTCAAGACCTGGTTAAACTGCGAGTCACTTACTCCATCCCTGGAATAAATAGATATCAACTAATAAGCACAAAATAACATGAACATGCTCAACATTTGAATTGTTTTTATGAAACAACCTGTATGACATTCAATGAATTTTTTTTTAATTTCATGTTAATTGCTAAAAGCATGCTGTAAATTGGGAATAAAATAGAAATCTGAAATCACTCAAGATGTCGAAACTTCACATTTGTAATAATTACTTCTTCAGTCATAGGAAACCGTAACTATGAGACTAGGTATTAGAAAGCTACCTGAAAATAATGATATTTTCAGGCTTCCTTTGCCCTGAAGTTGAATAAAACTCAACTAGTAACTCCCTGAAATGGAAGAACATGAAAAATTGATCCAGGTCAAGTTGCTAAACAGAATGTAATGTCATAAAAAGTGTTTTGAGTATCGAACAGGTGACATTTGTTTCTTCACCTCATGATGCCATAGTCCTCAGTTCCGGATCCAGGCTTGAAAAGATTAGCAATCATTTCAACTTTTGGTGATTGAGTGCGAACTGAAGCTCTATAACGAGAAATTGATGGCCAATGTCTGGAACCAACCACCTTAAAGTTGCAAACACATCAAACAAAGAAAATGCATCAGATGATGAAAAAGTAGTACAAAATTGAGGCTTTTCAGCAAACCTTTTAGTAGTATTTTGGTAATTACGAGCAGATAACTAAAAATTGTTGAAGGAAAATAGGTAATACCGCAGCAATAGATGGCACGTCTGATTGGCCAGGAGAGCCATGGTAGACATCCATCCCCATAATCATGGTTACAGGCTTAGATACCAAGGGTATTGAACGAGAATGTTCAAGAGTCAATAACGAATTCATTCCTCCAAGCTGTAGAAATTTAAAAAAGAAAAACAAGCAACCAACAATACTTGGTTCAAGACCTGAAAAAACTAAGAATATAATAAAAAGAATGTTGAGAAACTATCATTACAAGAATTCACCTTGGCATTTATCTTCACGAGAACATTTGTAATGTATTGGTCATTCACTTTAGTGGGTGCAATACATTGTGTGACAATACCAACTTCAGCAAGATTTTTCCTTTTCCAGGGACCTTAAATTTGAACTAGTAAAGTTGTTAAAATCAAAATTTCTTGGCCATGGGAATAAAAGAGGAAAAAGGAAATTAAATAAGAAGAAGTGAGCCAACCGTATAAGTCAGAGTTCTTCCTCTCTGGTAGAATACACAACAGAAACTGTGGTGGCCCAGGTAATCTTTCCTTGACCATTTCAAACATTTTCTCAACTCTAGTTGGAGCTGCCTCGTGTCTAAATTGAGGACTCTCATCGAAAACATCATATGGATTACTTATTGACTACAAAAATTGAAAACAAGCATTTAGTCTACAATATAAGAGAGATGACATAGGAATGAGTTTAAAAATTGTTGAAATATATTTCATTGTATAGAGTTCGTGAAAACACTCACAATTCCTTTCATTTTTCCACATCTGATCAAGTTACTACACAGAGCATGCATATCACAACAAGCAGAGAAGTTTACAATAGCCCAACGTTCAATCTTCACTGGATCCAATAATTTCTGTAGAAATATATAGCATTAGTGTCAGCAACCTTGCACCACTGTTTAAAATAGTAAGCAGAATGGAGAAAATTTGTACCTTGTTGTTGAAATTCCACCTTCCATTTCGAGGATAGAAATCTTCTCCATTTCCCACTTTCAACTACAGAAGGAAAACAACAGAAACAAATTAGAAGCAAGCTAAAGATTTAAGCAATAAGTAGTTCAAACATTGATCATGATGAAATGTGTAAAATACAAGGAAAAAAAATGATTTGGCACTTAACTCTAGGGACTGGTAAAACACGACCTTCAACCATTGTAAATTGATTACCAATTGAAACGCCGAAAGAACGAAGCAATGGGTCAGCGGCATAATTGTTATTCCTCATTGCCTGTCAGAGAAAAACATGTTAAACTAAGAAACCAGGGTAAGTATAAGAATTATGTTTATTTATAGGAATGAAACCTACATCTGTCAAAACCCTCATTCGTTCCCGGGGTTTTTGCCTTGATTTTTCCACAAGTGAAGCTCTTTGCTGAGTGGACAAGGCCTTCGTATAACGTTGTAATGAAACCAATGTGCAAAGCTGCACAGACAGGAGGAGAATTACACAAATATAATATAGTTCACTTCATAGACAAAAAAGGCCTTAAAAGCTCTAAATATATCACCTCCAAAGGGATGTATGATGGACGCTTTGGTTTCCCAACATTGATGCAAGGTAATTCAGCTGAATACCGCAACTCTATATGGCGATGATGAACAAAGTAATCATTGACTGTTATTTCAAAAGGCCAAGCTTCATTATTATCCCCTTCCTGTCCACTCTTACGTTTCAACAAAAACCTAAGAGAAGTTAGAAGTATATATAGTTAGCAGTAACTGTGTCGGTTCTTGGGAATTCAATAAAACCATGTAGAGAAAAACACAAAAACAGAAAAAGAAACTAACGTCTGCTCTTTGCAAGGTAAGTCACTTAATCCAGTAATTTTGTACTCTGTGTTAGAGTGATTAGTCTTTATCCTTAGATTTTTCAGCATCCTCTTAGCCTAGGATCAAATTCAAGCAAAGGTAAAAATTAAGAAAATATGACTCCGAATATGTATCAAGATTGATAGGAAACCATGCATACCTTGGTCCAATCAATATGAAAAGGATTTCTAACATTTTGATTCACGATCAGAAAATCCACCACTGGCCCTGGTTGCACTATCATAGTAGTGGATATGTCTGCCGAGAAACAAAAAAAAATATCGATGCCAATAAAGATGGTTTTGTAAAAAATATCAGAAAATTGAAAATTGTTGTAGAGCGACTAACCCATGTTCAAAGATAGACCCTGTTGAGTGGCACGGAAACTTGAATGGAAACCTCGACATCCCAAGACACCGCCTCCTAATCCTGTGAAATTTCTGTGATCATTGTGGAAAAAAGACTGCCGGACAATGAGACAACCCCTGAATACGAAAATGAAGGAATTAAGTTAACAATGAATAGAGTAACGCATGAAGTCTACACACAAAAAAATTAACAGCACAGAAAAATATTAACTTACTGATTTGCAGCATTCTGCCGCAGTATGATGTCCAGAACTCTCATAGCTTCTTGAGAATGCTCTGATTCCTGACCTCGTAATGCATTTGCAACTGCTTGCACAGGGATTTTAGCAGCATAATTAATTTCAACCTTTATTACTTTTGAGCTGGTTGAACGCTTAAACCTCTTTTGATTACCCTCACTGGGACTGCCATCATGCCTAGGACTGTCGTTCCTTCCAACCCTACCAATACATATATCGGAGTCGATAACTTACACCAATATGACAAACAAATGAAAAATCTAAAGCATATCACTGCACGAATTTACCTATATGAGGTGAGATCATCCAATACAACTGTAAACTGAAGCTTCTTACTACGAAATGAACCAAGTGTAAACAAGCTCTTCTCTCCATCATAAGCAAAGTGTTTTCCTTCAAGGTCAGAACGATAGGTCTCCTGAACTTTATCAATAACTTTTCTACCAACACCTTTCCCATCAACAGGCCGACCATCTTCATAAAATAGAGCAACCTGTACCAATAGTCAGTGAACAAAAACAAACCTCTATAGTGGCCACTCAGAGCCAGATATAAATTCACATAAAGAGATAGAGATAGAGAGAGAGAAGAGAGATACACTATAATGGCAATAGTAACCATCTGTTCTTGACATGCTGACTTTGAAATGATTGGTTTGCAGATGAATCGTCTGCCCTTTAGTTCCAAAACCCCGCCTTGCCATTGGAAGGCGTTTTGGATCCCTCACCTTCCTTAATGATTCATGAGGATGGCCGAACTGAAGAGGAACAACTTTTGGAGGGATAGTGGATGGAGGGAGTGGCAACAATTCTGATTGTTTAGCTTCATCAGATTTTTGAGATTCCATTATCAAACAACCTGTTTAGCCAGACAGTGTAACAAAAAATTGTTATTTAACTACATATACATATGATAGTTTGAAGAAGTTAAAAATATGCAATATTTTATGCTGTTTAACTACAATCACAATCTGTGAACTGATAATAAATTCCTCATTTCTCTCAGCAACTATACTAAATTCTTTTTGCTAATTGACAAGTTGCAAAATAACATGAATTTGGAACACCGATATTAGAAACCTACCATATATATGATAATGAAAAATAATGTAGGTAATCAAAAAACTCTTCTCCCTAGTCTAGAACTTGGCAAACACAGAAAGGTCGAGGAATATCCGATTATCAAAACAAGGAAACTAATCATTTAAATCTCTCACATACAACAGACAAGAAAATGCACTTTAGCTAATTCCAAAAACAAACAACCAAAAACAGAGTAACGAACTACTCTAAATCATTATCATGAATATATTTGTTGACAACAGTTATATTAAAGATGGCATAAAATACCATCATACTAAATTTTTGAGTAACACTTAATACCATTATGAAAATCATTGAAGGTGGTCCTTAACTTAACTTTGAATGAGTTAGAACACAAATTAAGTGACAGGATCAAAAACCGTATATGCAATATTATTGACTATATAGTTTGCATCCGAAATGTTCAGTTATAAGTGAAACAGAACTACCCAATCAACTGTAAAGTATCAACAGTTAAAATCAGCACGCTAATTTGCATAAAATTGGACGTCCGTGGAAGATTGTGAAGGACCAACTATTATCGATAACAACTGTTATTGACAAAAAGAAAAATAAACAAATAACAAAATTATAACTTTCTTTCTCAAGAAAAAAGAACAATCCTTGTCACATGCTCGGTTTGGATGCCAAGAACCCAACAAAACTTAAACCCATGTTCATTGTCATTGGCTCCCTTAGAAAAACCAGCAAATTCTAAGAGGTCATATTCGTTGTTCATGTTTCTAGTTTAGATGTTCCAAACAAAGCCTAGACTATCAGAGGATATTCACCAAATAAAAAATGAAAATTTAAAAAAAAACTGACTTGAGTTTTATTGACCATAAAAGTATATAAAATCCATTAATCGTTTCAAAATTCGTCTGGGAAAAATTCTGAAAATTGTCGTGAACCTATAACGTGTGAAAATCGCCCGAAAAATAATTTTGAAAAACATTGAAGCTAGAAAGCTTTCTAAAAATTTCATAAAATTGTCAACACCATTCTGTAGGCTGTAGGAAAAGTTGAATAAAGTAAACGAAGAAGGTGTTCAGCGGAAAAAAGAAAGAGAAATATTCGTTAAAATAGTAGGCATAAAAGCAGCAACGTAAGACCTTTCAGTGGGAGTCAACTAAAAACTCTAAAACATGGTGGATAGAACAGGAAAGCAACCACAAAAGATACCAAACTCTAGCGGAAACTGATAGCAGAAAACAGTCGCTTTTGCAAATGACATATCAAAGACAAAAAAGAAAAGAAAAAAAGAAAAACAGAGGAAAAACACCGAAAAAGCTCCAAAGCAGCAACTCGCTTCAGAAAACCTCAGTGAAAGCAACGACACACCCTCTAAAACCAGAGAAAAGAAAACCAACATTGAAACAAACCAAACACAACAAGCAACAAAATCATATACCCGAACAGGGAAACCAAAACAGAGAACGAACGAGAAAACACACACACACACACACTAAAAAAAAGATTTAAAAAATAAAAAACCTCCAAACTTGACAAACAGATAATATACCTATCGATTGTAATAATGTAGGAAGAACGACAACAAAAAACCCAGAAAGAAAACTGGAGGTTTCGGCTCTCTCCCTGGGTTAAAGAGAGAGAGAAAAGCGGAGAGAACGAAAGAGGCAAAGCACGCAGAGAAGTTGGCATTGGTTGCGACTCTTTGAGTCTCCTGTCTGTTTTATAGTTAGCTCGGCACTGTAACGTACGGAAAGAGGATTGTCCCTTGATTTTCTCCGTCTTTGCACTTTTAATTAATAATGTCTGCTTCTGTGACGGTGCCCATGATTTATTGAACTAATTATTATTATTGTTTTAATTTTCCCTAATTCTAATTATTATTTATATTTATTAAAATAATTCAACTTTTTTATCCCTATAAATAAATTTAATAATATTTATTAAAATATTAAATGAATTATTATTATTATATTTTGATAAATAATAAATATTTAAATACCCTTTTGAATTAATTATTATTTTGGGAATTTTGTTAGTAAAATTCTTCAAAGAAAGAGCAAGGGGTGCGAAATATCGTTCACGTCCACGTCTTTTCCAGCTCACTATTTCCAGTCCATCTTCCTCGCGAGTTCCAACGGCTATGGAATATTTTGTAGTTCCAATTGTACCCTTGCAGTTTGGACAATGGATTCTCTTTTAAACCAACCAACCAACCTAACTAATTTTTAAATCCCTTGTTTGGTCATAACACTGGGATCTCTCTCTAAATTATTAAACCATGAGGGTGGCTGGCATTGTCAAGAAAGGGACAACACAAAGAGAGGTTTAATATTCTTTTTGCCATTTTTGGAGAAAATTAAATGTAATTATATACGTGTTGCCAACAAGTTTCCACACACTACACTGCAGCAAGCAAAGCAGACAAACAAGCAACAATTTCATTTCACTGTAAAATCGTTCGTTTACAGAGACTTGGGACAACAATACTGCATATAATCAATCCACCCTTGCGCACACTGGTGGAATAATACTAATAACTCTTCCTAGACACTTCTACGCCAAACAACTTGGATGTATGTGTATGCTAACTATTTAAACTGCAAGTTAACAAATCAGGCTTTGGAGAGGAGATGGAACAACCTTTAAGACGGAT
This sequence comes from Xylocarpus granatum, assembly GCA_019650275.1. Classification (NCBI taxonomy): domain Eukaryota; kingdom Viridiplantae; phylum Streptophyta; class Magnoliopsida; order Sapindales; family Meliaceae; genus Xylocarpus; species Xylocarpus granatum. The sequence continues at coordinate 405,027 of BNST01000281.1, read as the reverse complement.
GCCAACTCCTTTAAGTCTCTGGTTTTTTCAATTTGTGGGATAGGACGGGAGGACGAACTATTCCTTCATACCAAATTTGTTTGCAATGATGGGACGTACATCATCTGCCTCGACCAAGGTCTCCAAAAAGGGAATTAAAGAGATTAGAGCTTGGTCTGATGGATCATCAAACCAACTCTTAATGGGAATTCCATTATCCACTTGTAACCGAAACACCTGAATCAAAAAAGGACTAATAGTTCAGTATCGTTGCTTTGATTCCTTAACATCTAATCTAAAAATTTGATGTTAGGTATTTCTTAACAGGTAAACCCCAGAGGGATATAACTCCAAATGAAACATGGAAAACCAACCAAAAAGAGAGAGGAAAAAAAGTAGACAGATACCTGAGGAGAGTTGTCAATTATTGCTACTTTTGCCAGGTCAACTCCTAACACTGTCAGATCCTTGGTATAGCTACCATCAGAAAATATACATGATTCCCGAAATGCTCGTTGAGCAATAAGCTTTCCTTCAGGATCCAGTTTATCTAGCAACTGTTCAGCATAAATGCTTTCACTGGCAGTAAAAACTATGATTTCAAACATCTCTGCCACTCTCTCCAAAAATGTCCTGAGGAAGGGTCTTTGCCTTACATACACAGTATGCTCTTTCATGTTGAAGAAAACTTGAAAGGTAAAGTCTGCATCATCACAGGGTTCCATAATTGAGTGGACAAGTGTTTCTGCCAAAATTGCAGCCAAGTATGATGAATCCAACCATCTTCAGTTAGTATGATCAAGCTTCAGAAGAATTTATATTAGACAAAATTTTGGTAAATGCTCAGAATAGAGATTTAAATCATGCTTTACACATTGGTACAAATATTCATCAAGATTGAAATATCATCCAGGTAATTAAGCTTTATCAAACCTAATAAGCTTGAGAAATTTTTCACATAACTATAATGACTTAACACATTTTGAACTTGCCAAGATCATGTCGGACAACCTGCCAAAACATACAAAAGGATAAAAGTTCCTTGGGGGGAAAAACAGTATTGCTAAATTTGAAGTTGACAACACAAGATAAAACACTCAATCACATCCCATCATGCCATAAAGACCATTTTACTCATTCTGAGGGCTTAAAATTAGTTTCACCAAAAATATACAATGGAGTTAACAAAAGACATGGTTTAATTGAATTCATTTTTCTGGCATGGAAAGAATGTCCACATATTCCAATTCTGACACTTTGAACTAAATAATCAAATTTAAATAACATAAATCAAGACCAATATGCACATGGAACTGAGATGAAATTCTAAATAAGCAATCTTCTTACCATCCAAATCAAGAACTAAGGTGACACTCTTCCTTTCGCTGGTTTCCTTTGGCACTGATTCTGGTAACAGATCAGGTCCCATGTCTGATAGATCCAAAAATTTCTAATGAACAACAGCGGATCAAAATCACTTCATCTAAATCTACATTGCCAGAGTTAACATCAACTTCTTGATCACAGGGTTTCATTTGATAGCTCATTAGATGAGAATGTGAATAATCAGAAATCTTAGATAGTTCTTCATAGGATCCTGCAAAATGGACATTTACCATCACTTCTCTTTCCTCAAGGGCAGGTAACTTCATCAATCCATTAGTCATATCAAACATCAAATTTTGCCCCGCAAAACCTGATTTAATGAAGAGATCATGATTTAGAATACCATCAAGACCAGTAATCCCATTGAGAACAGGAACATTCATGTCTGAGTTATAGTGATCCAGAACATCAAGGGTTTGGCAACCAGATGACTCACTAATCCAATTATCATAGTAATCTGCTTTCATATCTGGAACACCAGGACCATCCTCACACCCTAACAAAATATTAGATAAAAGTAAGCGTAGCAAAAGTTAAATATGTGCCCAAAAAAAAAGACCTGCCAATAATACATCCTCTTCTATGATATTTATAAACAAAATAACAAAAGAATCAAGCATTGCACCTGTAAACATAAATAATTTCAAAGTCACAAAAGAAATCATACTGTGTCATAGCTCTTAATCAAAAGCCATAAATAACCTGACAGTATCTAGGAAGAATACATCATTGATGACTATGACTGGCCTTAGAAGGGGAAATCACTAGATTTAAAAATATTTTAAGAAAAGGTCAGAGATATATAAATGCATGAAAAAGGAATTCTCCACCATGAAAGGAGGAACTACAATTTCACTCTTTAGAAGCTTAGAAATGCTAACATCCAGATAAAAATGATCTTATTGTAGGATAGCCTCAATGTTGAAGATTGCTAGCTGAAAATTATTCTTCCAAGTTTATTCTTCAATTGCAGCATATAAGATGACTCGGTAATAGAAACCATCTTTAACCTTCAACACAAGTATAAACTCATAAACTACAAGAACAACCTATCTAAACAACAGAACCCAATGAAATCACCAGGCCCTTGCCATATAAGCGGAAGTTTTGAAAAACTCACTTTTTGATTTTCCCTTCTGCTACTTCCCCTTTTGTTAACAAAAGAACAGAAATCAGCAAGGAAGCAACTAAAAACAACAAGCAGGGCTTGTCACTACACGACAACAACGTGTGTGTAACAACCATCTCTCTTAATCAGATGAAACCGCTGTTATTGTTTGTAAATGAAAATGCATGACTAGACTATATTTTCTCTTAACATGATTCTAAGCTGGTACCTTCATCGTTTTGAGTAATTAATTCGAAAAGAATGCCATTGCCATCAATAACAGGAGAGGATATTGCTCCAAAACATGCAGGAGCTGGAGGATCCTATCAACAAAACCATTTAAACATAATTAAGTAACTGGAGAACTACAGCCGCAACTGCTTTAATGGACTAGATTAATAAAAAGGACCCAACATTTAATTTGAACGAGTTGATTAATGGCTAAGATTTCAACTCAAAAACAAAGCATAAAATGGTGCACGACAATGAATTTAGAAATTTGACAGTTGATTCACATAAGGGTTTCTTCTTCTTCTTTTTTAAATCATAGATCAAGGCAACCTCACTAATAAGGCAGAGTCCTTGGGGCTGACACTGCTCACTACGATCATTCATCTAAATGTCTCTCTTGTGGGTCAAATGCTTCAATGCATTAATGTTTGAGCTTGTTTGCTTAAATCTACATAAACAAGTTTATTGTGCTTTCTTTTCTGTCATCATTCAATGCTTGAATGCCTCACTTGCCTGTTAATGATTCAATCAGCCATAGACATTGTTTGTTTAAAAGAATAAAGTATGCAAACTTGGGAAGAGGAAAGAGGAATGCATGACAACAAATGTCAAAATTTACAGTAGGGAACTATATCTACATATGGTGTCCATTAACCCAATAAGCTCCTTACCTTTTTGCTCATGAATATAGAATCCTCATCAGATGAAAAGCATTCTTGAAATGCAGGATATTCTCCATCATGCCACATTTTATGGTCACCAGCTTCATTACTTTCATTTTTTGAGGCAGACAATTCAACTTTGCTAGAACCTGCAACAATCAAGTTTAATCAGCTAGTGGAAATTTCACTTAAAGCACCTGAGCAACAACCTCCACACCTTCTTTTAGTTTCCCATTATAACTTCATACTGGGAAAGACTAACCTTGCTGGTGCTGCAATTTTGTTAATCTTATTCTAATTATTTCAGTGGCACATGGGTTTTCAAGCTTACCATTGTTGCAATTCTGAACTAATGTATCCACTTCTGCTGTTTCACAACATACCCGAACTAGAGGAAATGAATCCTTCGATATCTTCCTTGATTTCTGAGGAACATGGAGACAACTTATTTCTTTTATGCAAGTTGTGCTTGATTTAGCTTTCATTTTAAGGGCTGGCATTGGATCTAGACTTGTGAAGAATACTTCAAATCCAACACAAAACACAGCAAAAGATAGTTCCCTGTTCATATTCAAATCACAGAAGTAAAACACATGAGTTGAATATTTTTAATAATACTAGATACTGAATGTGAAAATTAATTATTCATGGATGCTTAAACATATTACTAGATCAGCAAGTAATTCAAACTGGCAATTTCAGCAAGGCAAGTTGGAAACTCTAATACTGACATATTTAGAACCATTTAGAAAAGAAGTAAAACTATGTTATAAAATTCTCAAATGTACCAAAAAATTGAACTTGAATCTATATCTCCTTTCCTTTTCCTTAATCATGAAAGTACTTCTTGTAATAGAATCCATAATTGCATATTGGTTCATAATAACTATCGTAAAAATTCACCCAAAAACAAATTAAAGAATAACTTCAAAGAATAATTATGGGGTATATAATAATGTAATCTTAAACATATTAAATCCCCCAATGAGCATTAGCCTTTGAAGCCTTGTACTCAACGCATATTACAGCATTTTATTACCTAAATTATTCTATACGAAGCCATCTTCGGATTCAAAACAGTAGTAATTGTCTTAGACGAATGGGGACTGAGCTGAATTCGATTCAACGATCAATGATATGATACGAAAGAATACTCGAGAAGATTCTAAAAATGAACATCTCAGGTCATATATTGAAATATCAACTCGCTGTAACTTTAATCACACAAACAATAACAATTCTAAGAAAACTCCAAACGTTAAATCAGTATTAAACTACAAAATGAAGCAACACCAGCTCATAACTGCAAGAATCCATTTTCCATAAGACAACGAAAACTAGAAATTCCACAATTAAACAATTGAAGCAATTACATAAATATATAAATGAATTAGCTCAAAAAATAAAGAAAAATGGTGAAGAAAATTCACGAACCCAACCGGACGGATTGCTTCAGCTAAAACCCTCTCCTTACAAATCACCCTCTCTCTCTCTCCGTGCTGAGACAGAAAGCGGGAATGGACAGAAAGATGTCTGGACTCGAGAAACCGAAACAAATTTATAGACGAAGACGAAAATGGAAGTCAGATAGATCCAACGGTCAATGTCATTTTACAGAGACAGCTGTGCACGGCTAGTGTTTGCACACGTGAATGATAAATATCCACCTCGGCACATTTCACTTGAGTGAAACTTCCTCTCCCCTAGCGAGGAAAATGCCGGCTGTACCCTCCTACGTGGCATTCGCTCATCACGTTGAGGAAGCTTATCTGATGTAATAAACGTATCCGGAACAAGTGTTTGGATACGAGGGAGAGAATAGCTTTATTCTTGTAACCAAACACAAGCTGTTAATTTAACAGTGCAGGCGGCTTAGGTGAAATTCAAAATTGGTTGATACTCGCTTCAAGCGTGTATACGAAGTCCATTACACCATTCCAAAGTTTCATACAATAAGTTCACCTATTGCAGTTGGATTTCTTGAAGTCAGGTGCGGCCATGCAAACTCCTTTCCATCTTGAAGGGATTTCACTCATTCATTCCATGGTAGCTAAAACTTGGTGACTCCGCCCATATTCCTGTAAATTAATTATGTACCAACACCAGAGTCAATCTTCGTGTAGTTGTCAATTAGTAAAGAATATTATCCATGGTAAACTAATTCATTTCCCAATGAACTTTCAAGAACCAAGGCTAGCAAGATCTAAAAACTAATGAATGACCCGAGTCTATGACACCAATGATGCTGTACCGCCAAGTGCTTCGGGTTGTTTTTGCAGCAGCTTCTGCTTCTAAGAAATCCCAAGAACGTGTTGTGTGGAGTTCAAGCATGGAATCCCAAAACACACTGACACTATCCCATCGTATCCTGCTTTCACAAATCCACGACCCATTAATTATCAATTCCCCTTCGTCTACATACTTAATTATCCATTACACCCGCCAATTGATGTTTCAAAGTATGTTACAAGTATCTTCTTTTCAGATTTATCAGAACTCTTTTAGTTGTATATAGAGTGAAAGATAAAATGGATTGACTTGAAGAAGCCCATGAAAAAATTTGAATAATTAATTGAATAAAATTTCAAAATAATAAGAAAATACGATTAATAATAATTTTATTATAACTGAATTTAGAGATTTTTTTAATTTTAACAATTATTTTTTTACTAAATTTAAAATTAATTTACATCTTAAAACAGTATTTATATATATATTTTTTATAGTTAAGTAAAAACACAATAAGATCAAACATACTTTTAGATTAGTGTTTTTCTAACTTCATTTCCAACTTAAACTAGAGTGGTGATTGTCCCTTGAGATTACCAGAGAGCACAGAAGCTTCTTCCTCGGTGAGCATGGTAGAGAACCCCTTGAAAGAATGTTTATAATGGTGGATTAGAGATATTCTTTCACTCTCTTCACTGCAAAAAATGATTGAATCCCATGAACAAAAAAAGGGCAATTAATCATAAATTGAGATCTGAAAAATCCAATAATTCATTAGTTGACGGTGCATGATGATCATTGATCATCTATAAAAGTGAAACCTTGGTATAATGGAAGATAATAATCGTAAATGAGCCAACTCTGCAACTTCATCATCTTCTTTACCGGCAATATTCGAAGAACTACTTCCCGCGTAAACAACATAAGGCTGCCAACACAAAGCATATATACATATAGATTAAAACGATCAAAGAAAAATACCCGTTTGGTTGCCAAGAAACCAGTGAAGGAAAAAAGGAAAAAAAAAGGAGTATCTTTGGGATTCGATTGGATGAAGAAGCAGCAATGACAAAAATGCAATGAAGTATAGTTCTACCTAATTACTGCGGTGGATAAGACATACCACGCATTTTATTACAATCCATGTCGTCCAAAACCAATTACAAGGATCTTGAGATTTCCAAATGTAAGAACATGCATGCTGACCGACATATTCTTCCCATTCTTCGTGTAAATCAGCATCAACTTATTCATCATTTAGAGCCAACACCGTTCGGAGAGAATGCCGATCGATTATCCAACAAGTTAGTTGTGTGCACAGGTAGTGTTTGAACGCTTTGTATGATAAATGTTCACCTCGGCACATCTCACTTGAGTGAAGCTTCCTCCTCCCCTCAACGAGAAAGCTGAACTCACCTGATGGATAAACGTATCCGGTTCCCGCGCAAGTGTTTGGATACGAGGGAGCGAATAGGTTTATTCTTGTAACCAAACACCGAGTAATTAATTTAATAGAGGATGAGTATGTATTAACATCAGATTCTTAAATCTATTACTAAGATCTCACGGTTTCCAAATGCATGAACATGCATGCCACCTTATTCGCCCTATCCTTCCGCTGATTCGTCATCAGCTTACTCAACATTCACAGCAAGCACCAATCGGACTGAATGTCGGTTATCCGACCAAGTAATCGAACCGAAATTGTATCCAGTAAAAGCTTGATTGCCGTAGAAGGAAACTCTGAAAGAAACCCTTTTGACACCACAAGAAATGCCTTGACTGATAATCCTGAAGGATCATTCACCCTGGAAATATCGTATGCTGCATTTGTCGATCCCCCGTTGATTGCCGTTCTTTTGACGGTTCTGACAGCTCCATGGCGATCAAGTTTGCTGATGGAGATTGATGGATGGTTAATATTGGAGATGAGTTTTTCCTTGGAATTCTTTGGACGGTTAAATTTTTTCTGTCAAAAGTTGAACTATTTTCTCTGGATATCCAAAATAACAAAGGAACCGAAGGTAATCTTCTATCGATGTTTGGAATACTAATCCCGGATTCAGAGCTCTCAGCGGACTGATTTCTCCAGCTTCCATCTAGTGTGGATTTGCATAATTGCCTGAGCTATTTGTCACGGTTTTCATTGTGTTGTCAAGAACGGTTGCTGCAGAGACCAAAATAGGATGCAGTTAGCTATCTATCTGTAATCCAAAACCATGACAAAATTTCATCGAAAGTCCAATCAATAAGCTCTGGTGAGTTCAGAAATTGGAATAGATGTGGATTGAATGAAGCCAACGGTTAAAACCTATGAAATCGTATAAAACAAAATAAAGGGCACGCGAATAAATTTTCGAGCTTTCAAATGTAGGAACCAGTAGTCATAAGAGCTGATTTGATCACGGAATAACTCCAATTACGGCGCACTGATTTGGGCACTTACATGTACAAGCCCACTTACATGTGGGCAAGCCATGGATGATCCAGAATCAAAGCCACATGTGGCTGGCTTCTCTCCCGAGGAGTACACCCAACAGCATTTGATTTGGGAACTATTGCAGCTAAAAAGGCAACTCCTCGAGTTCATAATTAATAATCTTATTTCATTACATCTGTAAGATTAAAATTAGGGCATTTTAGTTTAGATTATATTAATAATCTGAAGAAGACGTTAACAGTTTCAAAACATCTCCAGTGGAGGAGTTCCATAGAATAAAAGTACTTAAATCTGAAGTGAAAAGGTCGAATAATATCTTAACCCGTGTTTATAACACCAATTATGATATCACTTGCTGCTTTTATGATACTTGCGGTTGAACGAAGTGCTTCCGCCTGATTTTGCTGCAAAAGCTGCTTCTTCCAAGAAATCCCAAGAAAATGTTGTGTGGAGTTCGAAAACCGGATCAGGGAATAACAAGATTTGTCTTCCATGGAGCAATTACATTACAACTTATCTTAAACATGAAAAGCATTAACAACTCATTCCATATCATTCAAATCATCTTTCCCTTTTCAGTGGCCATTTTGCATTTCTTTACTTTATTTGCTTTAATCTCTCCACTTTAATTGAATTATCATCTTTGATCTGCCCTTTTACACTTCACTACTAGTTTACAATATGATTAATAATTTGTTGGTGCTATTCTTTTGCTTCACATGGCAATATTGAGTGCTGATATTGCTTTTCCATACAATGTCAAAACAAATTTAATGGCAAATCTTTATTCCTCTTTTGTATTGTTGAGTGTTTATCTGCTTTCACAGTGGCATGTTTTTGTATTGAAGAATTAGAATTTATCCTATCAGTTTTCCATGAAAAAAATTATTCATCATTCACAGCAAACATCATTCGGACGGAATGTCGATTATCCGACCAAGTTATCGAACCAAAATTGTATCCATTCGAAGCTTGCTTGCCGTAGAAGGAAACTCTGAAAGAAACCCTTTTGATACCTTCAACAAAAACGAGTTTCTGCGGATATACCTTGACTGATAATCCTGAAGGAGCATTCAAACTGGAAATAATGTACGTGGCATTTGGCGACCCGACGTTGGTTGCCGTTCTTCTGACAGTTGTGATAGCTCCATGGCGATCAAGTTGACTGATGGAAATTGATGGATAGTTGACATTGGAGATGAGATTGTCCATGGAGTTCTTCGGACAGTTGAAGTTTGTCTTTGCCATAGAACGGATTTTTTTTTCTGAATATCCGTAATAACAGAGGAATCGAAGGTAATCTTTTGTTGTTGTTTGGAAGACTAATCCTGGATTCAGAGCTTTGAGAGGATTGATTTCTCCGACTCCCATATCGTGCGGGTTTGCGTAGTTTCCTGAGCTGTTTGTCAGGCGTTTTCCCATATTATCATACATTGTCGCTGCATATATGAATAAAAGAGACTGGTAAGCATACATATAACACCAAAACTAATAGGAGAATAATTGTTCCATAATTAAGAACTGAAATTAAATTCAAGGAAGCAAATATAACAAATAATATTATTAGTTATTCAATCTGTAAACTAATGTACCTGTTGTCATAAGGGCTGATTTAATCATGGAAGAAGTCCATCTACGTCGCAGTGATCTGACGAATGCAGAAGCTCCAGTAACATGTGGGCAAGCCATGGATGTTCCAGATCTTATGGCATATCCGGCGGGCTTCTTTCCGATCGGAGCACTTCCTGAAGTATTTTTCGGAACAATTGCAGCTAAAATGGCAACTCCTGGAGCTGTTATATCAGGCTGCACATCAGTAGAAAATTAAAAACCAAATTATTATTTTGTCAAAAAAAACCAATATCTATGAGACTGGGAATTGATTGTAACCTTGAGAATGTTTTCGGTAAGCTCTCCAGGACCTCTTGATGAGAAATATGCTACAACTGGTGCTGGCTTATATCGAGGAACCTCAACTGTTGGGAGAATTGTTGCCGTTGGATTCCTGTGTAAATGCATTATTAGTAAGTTAACGGAAATACATGGCATGAGAATAAGGTTCAAAAGTTGGACATGTAAATTGGGTTTCCGGGCTTACTTGGTAGAATTGATGTACTTAATGATTTTAAATCCAGCAACGCTGCTAACTTCTGCAAATGGAAATGTGCCTGAATCAAAAGGCACGCCCTTCTTCACCACATCGATCACTATTAAGCCTTGGGCTTTAGCATCTTCAACTACTAATTTCTTAATTTTCCTTGGAACAGTTGGGTCATCGTCCACACAAACAATGATCTTCCCTGCAACTTTCGTGGAATCCAATGATCCTGGACGGCATGTCCTGCGCTTGTTATTGGCAAACTAAATTACTGGACTGTGAGTGACGCGCAGACTACAACTATCATCCTTATTATTTTTACCTAGCTTCTGATACAGGGGTAAATTTAGCTGCAATGTCCTGTGCAAATGCAAGGGGATATGTCTTTGACCCGGAGAGGTTTGACAAGCTGATGGCAGATCCCTAAAAGGGAAATGATAACAATAAGAATTGACGGTTTATAAAATTTTTTCTTGTCAGTTTCAGAAAACTCATCTTACTTTAGTAGCTTTCCCATTTCCAAGCAGCACCGTAGACTGAAAATCTCTGTCAATGCTCGATGCTCCAACTGTAAAAATCCACGGAGCTGTATTTACAACAGTGGAAGAATCAGGTCCATCGTTTCCAGCAGAACATATCACCATAACTCCCATTTCTTCAGCATGAAAAGCTCCAATCGCGATCGGATCATTCAAGTAATCCGACTGAAACAGCGAGCTCATTCCTATGGAAATCGAAATCATATCAACTCCGTCGTGAATTGCATCGTCTATTGCCTGTAAAATTGCAGATCCCGAGCAACCATCTTCGGAGCAAGCTTTGTAGCTTGCAATTCTGGCATACGGCGAACCTCCGGTTGCTCTGCCGCGGGCTAAGCCGAAATAACTGGCGTTGGGGACGTCGGCGCCTGCCGCAGTTGATGCTGTGTGTGTTCCATGGCCGACGGAATCTCTCGGAGACCCAGAAATTTTAGTTTTGTTGTTGTTTGATGTTAAAGGAATTTTGTAGAATCTTGCTCCGATCAGTTTCCTGCCATTTATATATGCAGCCTTTTCAGTATCTGAAGTTGAAATTATGTATATATTACATAATATATAATTAACCTTGGAAAAATGTTTACCTATTACAATTGGATTTCTTGAAGTCAGAAGAGCCGATGCAAACGCCTTTCCATCTTGGAGGAATTTCAGCCATTCCCTGGTCCTTGAAACTTGGAGATTCTGGCCATATTCCTGTAAACACAAGACAACACACCCCCCCGACTCATATTAGGGTAATCGAATTACCAGACAAACTTTCATGATCAAAAAATTATTTTTTTTTAAAAAATAAATTTTAAGAATATTATTATTATAAAATGTTATGAATCTAAAATTCAGGAATAGAGATTTAATGTATGTATTATTGAAGAAGAAATGATACAGGAAGATGTAGCAATTGTAAAAGACAGAAGATGATGGGTCACATCTCCAAGCACATGGGGGGGTTTCTCTTGGGAGGCTGCAACTCATGTGATTTAACTTTGTCTAGTGCCTCTGCAACCACAATTGATTTGATAGATGCATGTGGAAATGGAGCCGTTGAGTTAAAGGAATTTTTGATTGGATAAATAATTTTATAATTTATGTCATTAATTGAAATTAAATTAAAAGTAATAATAAACTAATTAATTAATTAAAGTACCTGTGTCAATCAGACCAATTATGACATCAGTTGATTGGTTATGATATCGACGGGCGGTGCTGGACCAACAAGTGCTTGTAGTTGCAGCCACTGCTTCTGCTTCTGCTTCCAGGAAATCCCAAGAACGTGTTGTATGGAGTTTAAGCATCGGATCTGGGAACACTGACACTGTCTCTTCGTGCCCTGCTTTCACAATTCAACCCACCCCCATTAATTACTAAGATACAAACTATGGTCAGTCCATGTGCCCCATTCATTTATGAGCTAACAGTTACTGCATAGTGTAATATACTTAACATCCCTAGTAAAAATAAAAATTCACTTTGATTACACTGCTTTGTTTATACCAAGAGTCTCTTTGAAGTAAGCAATTAAGATTCAGATTTTCTCTTTTCTCCTTGATAATTGTAGTAGACTGCAGGCAGGTGAGAGGAATTGATTACCAGAGAGTACAGAAGCTTCTTTGTCAGTGAGCATGGCAGAGAATCCTTTGAAAGAATGTTTGTAATGGTGGATTAGAGATATTCTTTCACTCTCTCCACTGCAAAAATTGATCAAAACCCATGAATTAAAAATAAATAAATAGGCAATAATTGAAGAAATCCAATAATATGGTCTTGATCACAACAAGGAAAAATTAAATAAACCTTGGAATGATGGAAGATAATAATTGCAAATGAGCCGATTCAGCAACTTGTACATCTTCTTTATTTCCCGTATTCGATGAAGAACTTCCCATGTAGACAACATAAGGCTGCCAAGACGACAGTAAAAGAATAACGAAAATGAATACCTGGTTGGCAACAGAGAAACCAGTGAAGAAAAGAAGAAAAAGAATGTACCTTGGGAATTTGATTTGATGAAGCGGCAGCAATGGCAATAAGGCAATGAAGGGAGAAGAAAGGGAGGAGTTGCATCAACAAGGAAGCCATGGGAGAAGAGCTTCCGAGGTGGTTATGCATGCGAAATATATGGAATTATGTGAAAGAAGGTGGCTTATAAGTGCAGCAATTCATCCATATAAATAAAGACTACTAAATTTGATACAGCAAAAACCTTGGTAAAGACTACTAAATTTTTATTTATGTTAACCTATGATTATATGGGCAAAATTTAATTATATGTGTACAGGATTAGGGTGGAGGTTGGCCTTGGTAGGCCATGAGAATATGATGCTTTTGCATTGTCGGTTTCATCATAATCCTCACATTAGCATTTGATATGATAACCATACTAGTTAATTCAATTTATAATCTCAATCAAACATTTAGATTAATGATCAAATTCACAAGATGGTAGTGGTAGTGAAGAGTTAAAGTAGTTTGAATTGGAGCTTATTGCAACTGTATTTAAAGAGAAGTTGGAGAGAACCCAAATGTTTGTTTGATTTGACTAACTTAAACAAATCAATTTCCTGTATGCTCTGTCTCTTGTATTATATTTGTTTGTTTCAGATGTTTATTTTAATTAAGAGAATAATCTTTATTACATTCTGTTCATGCTACACGGTATCCTTACAAGACAGAAGGATCGGGTTTACAGTACAAGAAATTTCTTGTACCATTGACTTGAAATGCAAGTAATTCTCTTTCATCTCTCGGGAGAAAAAAAGAGGAAGGGAAGCACAGGCACGTGTACAATTTTCTTCTTTATTTGCTTTATTCCCTGGCCCCCACCCCCCCTCTTTTAGCATTGTTTTGTGCTCCATCTTTTGGGTCTTTGCTTGTAGTCTCGTGCAATTCTTTATTCTTGGGATTTATTTACGACTTCTTTTCGCTTGGGATGACTGGGATTTCCCACAATCTCAGCTAGGAAAACTGTATCCGTACTTTAGAAGACCTTTAGAACGAGTTAAATTACAACTCTTTAAGCTAGGAGGAGATTTATAAATGAACGTCTGGTAAAATATCTCCCTATTACTAGATCCTGATTATATACTGCATCAGCCAAGAGAGACCGAGAGCATCACCCCATAGAATGGCGTGATGAAAGTTATCCAATATAAGAAGGATAATTCTCAATTTAATAAGCATAAGCAAACTGCCATAATCCATCATCGCCAGAGGAAAACTGGACAAGAAAATTACAACAATGAAAGAACATACCAGTCAATATGCATTCCTAAAGATATATATATGTCTATTCACTACCAGCAAAGATGGCTTATTTTTTTGTACTTCAAACATGACAATTTTAGTATCATACCTAATTGCATACTGAAGCTTGTCAAGTTGTGTACCCATTACACATACAATATGAAAAATCCCAGCAGCTGGATGTTCATTCACAGAAAACAGACTTGCACGCTTGCTACACAACCACATAACTTGCCAATCTTCCGAATTAAATCTGTATTAGGCAACATGTTGTAATGTGGGTCAAGTGGCTGTCATCACTTGTGCTTCTGGCTGATCAAATATTCGATCCTCTAGAAAGCTCATAATCCTCTGGAGACTGGCTTGGCTAACCCGAGCTTATTACTTATGTACAGAAACGCTATTTACTTCACCCGCACATTTTGCATTTTCCAGAGGACATAACCTTACATAGTTGATTAAGATTGTTTTTCGGAAAGTTGGCCGTTAAGGAATTCCAGCACAGAAAGACGCTGTATATGATAAAGAAAGTGTCAAATTAAGATGTTCCAGAATCCAAACTTCGTATAAAAACAAGTCAGGAATAGTTTAACCAACCCGTTGCTCCAAACCAGCCTCTTCAGGTTTCAATGTCAAAGATTCCAGCAATTTGACGGCTTCCTGAAATCCGTCAACTGCCACATCTTCACTACCAATACTCCGATCTACATCTGCAACTTTTGCAAGGGAAACGGCTACATCCAAAATCTGAACACACCAATAGCAACAGGACACAGTTTCAACTCAGAAAGCAATTTCAAAACAATTCAGACTTCCAAGTAATTTAAAAGGAATTGATCTGCAATCAAAACCCCACAATGATTAATGAAAGAAAGGATGAAGAGTTCATACATCAGCAGCATTAAAAATTCATAATGTTCAAGTCAAAGGAAACATAATAAATAACAAAGAAATGGCCCGAGATATAAGATGGATGACCTGGGATGTAGCAGTTGAATGATGTTTGATGGCATCCCTACGAACATTCAGAGAACGAGCATAGTAAGATCTTGCAGCTTGCAGGTCTCCATCATAGTATTTCAGATCTCCAATTTTGTTAAGAGAAACAGAAAGTGTGTGTATTATCTGCAAATCAAGTAGTTCCAAATAATCAGGGTGATATCATGAATACAATGCCAGTATGAATAGAAAAGGTTGGGATTCTATAACCTCCAAATCATCCATTGGCAATTTCATGAGGAACTCAACACTCTCTTGGAAATAAGCAACTGCAGAGCCAGCATCTCCCATTGCTCGACTGCACCGAAACATGAAGGATCAGGCTTTATATAGGTATTTTGGATAAAATCAAGATGGCAGAAGCAATATTCCAAAATGTGGTGAAAATATATGAATGGATGCTTAGAATTGAGAGATTCTAAGTTCTAAGTTCAAGATGACAATAAAAGTTTACTTGTTGAAACCAAATCTCCCCCTATTGTTTTTCTGGTTTATTATGTTTTGAATAAGTTACCTCGTTTAATTTTTTTCTTTTCAAACTTCTTCATATTACCTTCGCTTCCCAAAAGATAACGGGGAAAAAAAAGAGAGAAAAAATAAACACACATCAAAGGGAAAACCAAAACTACTGCAATCATTATGTAGGGACAAAACTTAGAATTGAATATTAGGGTTGCACAATCTATAAGGTGGTCAACAGTTTCAAGTCTTCCAAGTGATAATCGAACAAACAATGTGAAGGACTTACATGTGAAACAGTTTGTTGAAATTCCTGGAGAACAAAGATAGGCACTTCCTTGGCAGATAACCAACCGTTTTTTTAATGAAAAACAATATATGAATCTACAGACCCACAGAGTTTATAATAACACAAAGCAGGAAAATTTAGGGTTAAAATAAATCCAGTGAAGATCAGGTCAAAGACTGTAAATGGTGCTTGCAAAAACTAACTCGGCAAAGATATTATTGGTTTGGGATTTTGTGTGATATGGAAAACTACTAGATTTGCAGGATAGAAATTTAATGGCTTCATGAGGGCTGAAATGAAGTCCAAGCATCAGTTAACGCATTCAAAGTAATACAAGGTAAAATAAAAAATAAAAAAATCTTCTTATTGTCTAATGTATCACCGAAAAAGGTCATAAAGTAGTCTAGCAGTCAAGGAAAGCAGAATCTTCGAGAAGACTTATAAACAAACCTTGCCATCATATATTAATGTATCCACCACCCCCACGACCTCTAGCAGATCTTTTCCCTAGAACCTTGTGCTAGGATGGTTGGTATGGCTTCAGTTCTTCCACTGCTCATATGAAAGGCCTCTTACATTTTATTAAGCTTTTTCCATGAATTGGTAAGTTTTGTAGCTAATAACAACAACCAGATAAACTGCTTCGCAACGTCTAGTTCTTTGTGAAAATCATATCTACATAGCCCTAAAAGCACCCTAATGCATATTCCCACATGAATCAATTTCTTATATGCATAAAATAAGTGCCCATTGAACAGTATGACACCAAATCGTAATGAAAGTTTAAAGAGAGAGAGAGAGAGAAGAAAAACCAGCAGTCACCAAGCATCCCAAGAACTGCTCCAAGCTGTGAACACAACTCTGATGAATTACCCATTCTTTCTATCTGACCTCGGATATCTTCTGCACAGATACTGAGTCTCGATTTTGCACTTTCTACATTCTGGGCACAGAATGCCTGCACATGAAAAGCAGACAGCTAAGCAGATGCAATTGAGCATGAAAATGACTTCCATTTAATGGACCATTACGCAGTACGTTGAAATTTTTTTAATAATGCAGCTAGATGCACAAAAAATCACTTTAAGAGACATTTCAGAAAAGCTCTCAGTTTCAACATATAAACAAACATATAGAATGATTTAGTGGTTGATGTTGCCCACCTTATGAAGGGTAACAGCCCCCAAGACATTCATGTGACTGCAGTTCAAACACACAAAAATATATAGCTTTAAATGTTTTGTAGAATTTAATATTTGAGCCTCCAAAACTTTTTAAATTATCGATTAAGAGACATTAATAGTAGAAAAGGTACTGAAATTCACAACACACACAAAAAAAGAAAACTTCTTGTCTCTTGATGGTGGCCCTAGGATACAGCATTAAGAATTGATATGATATTTACATTCAAAATCATTAATATTGCCAAGTAATTTTGCACATAGTACCCCCATACGGTCTCTCATATCAAACAGTTCTGTTTCTACTCTTATGCTCTTTAATAAGTTTCTCTTCTACACACATCAAATGGCTTCCTCAAGTGCAAGTAGCAACATCAATTGGTGTGTGATAAAGATGAACAACAAAGAGTGTGTGGCAATAGGAGTCTACAAAGAATCTAAGAAGATTGTTGAGCTAAAAAGTGCCCATATTTTGATTGGTAGGTACCACTAAGGGTGAATATACTCCATACCAACAAAGTAACAATCCATGACAAAGTTCAACTCATTCTTCTAACTATTTTTGTTTAGTAGGAACAAAATAAATAGTGTAGAAACAGTAGTGCAGATCACATATAGATGCCTTGTTATTCTTAAAGCTTATCAAATCTCCAAGCAATTCATGATCATGTTAATTATACCTACCTTCCAATTTTGTCTATTCTATAGCAACCCAGTGTGTATCTAGCTTTGAATCTTTTGAAGATATCATTTATGTCCATTACCAATAAGCACCACAAGCTTTTCTTCTTTTGTTTTTAAGGTTATAAAATGGTCTTTGCATAAAAAGATAAGTAGAAATGTGGGAGTATTTTATCTAAGAAATTAGTATAACTGTACTAGTTTACAATGAATTTAGTCGACTTTTATTGTTCATTTGCTCTAACTGAATGTTTGACAAAGGTAGAACTCTGCCTAGTTTTACAATAAGTTTCAGTGGCTGAAATTATGGGAAACCTCAGGCCTGTTTCTAACATATTACCCAGTAATATAATTATGACAGAAGACAAAATATCAATCACTGTCAATAGCAAGTTCCATTTAGCTATAAAAAAGCAATGGCAAAGCAACCAGATGAACTCACCCTCATGGCTTGTTGAACCAAGAAATCACCTCTCTCCATAGAAACATCCTCATAAATAACTTTTTTATTTTCACCCGCTCCATCTTCCACTTCGTCTGAAGTAACATGAGACCGCTTGATTCTACCATGACCTTCGATGAAGCGATCAACAACACTCTGAAGATTTGTATCTGCTTCAATCTTCTCAATGTCAGCCCCACACAATGGGCAGTCCTTAAAGCGTGAAATACATGCTCTGATTTCAGTTTAACAAAGTTAATAAAATGTCAAGCAATATCCAATAGACAAAAATTTGAAGAAAAAAGATTGAAACAGAGCAAAAATCAAATAAAAAAGATTTTCTATCATTTGCTTACTTGCAATATACATGAGAACAAGGCACACATTTGCTACATTCGAAGAGGAGAGCTTGGCAAATCACACAACTAAGAGGACCAATTTTAAATGTTTGAGAATCATATCCAAAGGGACACTTTGGAGGAATGCTGGCAGAATCAGAGGAGTCATTCTTTTCCTTGTTGCTGTCATGCTCTGCCTGGGGTTTAGTTGAGTTTTCAACTGATTTTCTAGAAGAGGCATCATCAGGACGTACTTTGGAGAAAGGACACTCTGATTTATTTGAGTTCTCACCAGGTTTTCTTGGAGAGGCATCATCCGGACGTGCTTTGGCAAAAGGACATACTGGCGTCATCTTGATCAACACCTGAAAAATAAACACGATCAAATCCAATTTCTATTAAGTTTTCTCTAGCATTGACTACGATAACTTTCTAATAAATTCCCAGTAAAAATAAAATGCATTAAATCCAAAGGAGGGTTCAAAAAATCTCTTATTGTAACTGATTATAGCTGTTAATTATTCTTGGGCCCAAATCTACAGAGACCCAAATACACAAGTCAGGCGCAAATGAAAAATCTATTACCGTTCAGAAGAAGCTTAGCTAAAACAGAGACCTACACTAATCGATATATTAATTAATTTCGCTTCAATTCGACAAAAAGCATGGATTTACAGAGAAGTTGAGGAGACAATTCCTTGTCAAATCTATAGCAAATTACAAATGCTTCCACAAAACGGCTTCAGGTCCATCATACTGGAATCATAGAAAAAAAAATTTGAAATGAACGGCTCGATTGAATTCGCCGACAAAATATTGCATATGGAGC
Organism: Xylocarpus granatum; assembly: GCA_019650275.1. Taxonomy (NCBI): domain Eukaryota; kingdom Viridiplantae; phylum Streptophyta; class Magnoliopsida; order Sapindales; family Meliaceae; genus Xylocarpus; species Xylocarpus granatum. Next base: position 385,897 of record BNST01000281.1, on the reverse strand, counting down.
GATAAATTCGTCAGTCTAAACTTCAAAATTTCGTGCTTAAAAGAATTTGATGATACCGAACAATTCAGTTTCGGTGAATGATTGGCTGCAGAGAGTGAGAGCATACCTGGTAACGAAAGACCTAAATCACATAAAAGGACACGTACGTCGTCGTGTTAATCTTCTTCTCTGCAGAATTTCGTGGTTGTCTTGGAAACAAGAATGGCCGACAGGGCCCACGTAGATATTTTATTTCATTTTATCGTAATATTACAAAAGTACCCCACAAGATTTCTGAAATTATAATTTCACCAACAACTTGGGATGAATAACCGACAAAGTTATTATTTTTTACAATTTTTTAACCCGCGTCCAGTTGCATTTCAATGTATTATTATTATTATTATTATTATTTTAATAAATGTTAAAAAAATCTTTTTCCATATATAAATATATAGTGTAGAACGATGGAGAGACCGTAATTGAAGTTGGGAAAGATCCCCATGAGAGGGGAAGATAATATTGTAGAACGATGGAGAGACTGTAATTGAAACTGGGAAAGATCCCCGTGAGAGAGGAAGGTAACTGAGGAAAACGACAAATTCCAAGCACCGCATGCAGCAGGAGTCAATTGCATTTCCCATGCATTCTGGCAATTGCAAGTTCAGGTGATTTAGTAGCTTCAACACTGATCACTGCAATATCGTTATTATTTTGGCAGAAATGAATGGTAAAACTCTCCTGGCTACTCAACAGAGAAACAATGGAATGCGTCATCAATGCAATTCACAAGCTGGAATATCCGTCAAAATCCAACACCACAGATTGACATATGTACAATGAAAAACTTCGAACATCAAAGGGCAGGCTCTAAGGCGGAAATCAATATAAATGCCAGCACACATATTTCAGTATAAGTTATAATGGGATGAAAAATGCCATTGCCCACTCATGATCATGCGAGAACCAAAACCAGAATCTAGGTTCAAGTTGCCGCTAGTTCAGCTCTTCACCAGGTAGACAATGAACGCTTGATTTGTGGTGCCCTCAAACTAACCTGCTGTCTGATTCTAAGTTCAGGTGGCAGAGGGCTCGGCTCCATCGTGGAGGGCACAACAAATGGTTGCTTTGTGGTGTCCTTGATACACTCTGATGTCTTGACCGGTTGACATGGACCAAAGTCTTGCGGTTGTATCAGAAGAGGCTGCATATGAAGGGGAAAACATTTCATGGATAAAATTATAACCATCGTTGTCTCTTTAAGCTAGAATACTGCCATACAAGGTACAGGCCCACCGTTGCCAAAACAATATAATAATAAATCCTCTATAAAGCATATTCAAAAACACTTTAGAAAAGGAAATCAGAAAGTAACTGAAAAAAGGAAGACAAACTCCAGAACCTAAAGTAGTATCAATTCATCAAACTTCAAATCTAACCTGGTTTCTGTTCTTTTTATATTAGCCCAGGTTTGCACAGTGAAACCAGTGAGTTAATGGTGTGATGTCATCAAAACAACAGCATTAGTCCATTTCATATGACAGATAGGACTTAAAAACAGAATTGTTGGCTTTGATCATTACCAGATCCATAGTTACTAGGTACTAATTCTACTGCAAGTTGCTTTGAAGGAAGTAAAAGTTACTCAAGTTAAAAAACTCTCTTTTAAATTATATTTCAACAGTCAAGTACCTGTTATGAGATAGGCACCATCTACTGAGAAAACACAATCCCAAACCCATCGCTGATGTCCTGGAAAATACATGAAACAGAATTAAGTTTTAGTATTAACTTCACAGAAAATATCTAGAAATTTCAGTAGCTCCTGCAAAGCAAAAGACTTTTGAAAGTACCTACTAAGGTTTTCTCTAAAGTGAAACCATCAACATTCCATATCTTTACAGTGTGGTCAGAGGATGCAGTGGCCAGATATCTAGTAGATACAACATAAACACTAAATGTTAATTAACATCCAGTCCCATCAGACTACTAAGTAGGAAAAGTGGGTAAGTGCATATATATGTCTACGAGGAAATGAAACCTGCGGGGTTCACAAAACTCAGGAGAGAGGAGACATTTGAGGATGTATCCATTGTGTGCTTGTAGTTTGTGAAGTGGCTCAAAGTTGGTCATTGTCTACAGCAGAAAAAAGTTATGTCCAGGAGTCAAATCTCAAACTACAGGGTAGCATCATATGGTTCATTTCCAAGAAAAATTCTACCTGGGTCCCTCGCATCAAGCGCCAAACATAACATGTTCCATGATTATTAGCAGCAACAACCATGCTTCCGTCCCACATAATAGTTAAAGACCTTACAGCTGTATCCACCTCTGGCACCTAGGTTAAAGCATATATTAGAATAAGAACCATGCCCTAGAAGAACTACCACAATGATTTTGCAAAGTACCTCCCTTTTTTATGGTGTGAGTGTGTGTTTGTTTGTACGCATGTGAGAGATAAAACACAAGAGAGTACCACATTTGGACTTGTACAAACAGGCTCTCCTGGATGGCAGTATATTCATTCTAGTAAACCATAAAACATGACAATGCAATTATAAATACAACAGGCAGGCCCTGAGCTTGATAAGCATTAAAACTCGATCATTTATTTCTCTGCCTCGCATCCAGACAATGAAACAGTGACTCTTAAGTGTTTGTTATCAATTTTCATTTAAAAGCCTGTACATATTTTCCATATTTTTTCCAAACAAACCTGAATAACTAGGCTTCTCAAGGAAAACAATATCCTTTAGTAGAATAATTCCTCTATTTCATGAAGCTTCACTTGATATTTTAGTTCTGAATGTCTTAATGATAGTTTGGAACTCTGATCCTAAGGCTAATAGAAGAAAGAAAGAGAATACCAATTCACAACTGCATGAATTTGCTGTCAAATCCCACACACGAATATTCCCGTTTTGGTCTCCAGATATAAGTTCAGTCTACAAATACACATAAAGACAATTATGAGAAGACATCAAACATAGCAAGCAAAATCACTGTGAAAATTACAAGAAGCAACTAATAAATCTCCATAAACCTTATTTTACTACATAACCAAAAAAATAATCAAAATTTTGATTTGAATGAGCAATTTCATACATCTCAATGAACCCAGCTTTGCAGCAAGACAAAGACTAGCATCAACTTGAAATCAAGAACTTGTTAGTTAATATAACTCTAGCTAAGAAATAAAATTATTGATCCAAACATCAAACATGGGAATTTATTGCTTTTATAAGCAGCCTTTCAGATAACGGAGGCTATTCATGAATCTGCAAAAATGTGCCGGCTAATTTACATTCAGATCTGGAATCGTGTAAAGTAGATAAATGCAAAAAACAGCTCATCCCACAAACTTATCCACACACTTTCTTAAGTTATTCAAACCCAATTTCAAAATGTCCAAAGCTGATAGCTCCGAAGTCCCACAAAACCACCAATAGCAAGAGCAACCAATTCAGTATGTCAACTATACAGGAGAGGTTGATGAATCCAAACTGCCAGACAATATGCTAAATCCCATTACAATCAAGGCAAGCCAAACAAATAGAAAAAGTTTGAAAAAAGGCAACTAAAGAGAGCCAATTTAGTTCCTACTTCAAGAATTTACATTTCCAGGAAAATAAAAGATTTTACCTGATTTGGGTGCAACACCACAGTGTTAACAGCAGCACGACTTTCATATTCCATTTGACAAACAGGAGCCCTGCATTTGACTTAAAAAAAATTAGAAACGTGTACATAGAATTTAGTAATTAAACTCACAACAGACCTATCATCTAATTTCTGGTTAGGGTTTATAAGTTAACCTTAAATCCCATATCTTTACTGTACCATCTTCAGAACCAGAATACATCCAGTTTCCATCACACTGAAACCCCACTGCCATAACATTGTTAGTATGCTGATCATAGCTCATCACCTGAGTTCAGTCATAAAAAAAGTTTAGATCAGTGAATGAAATAAAGAAACAAAGACATACAAATTTTTGAAAACAAAAATATATCATAAGATTGAAAAAGAATACGCACAGGTTGCAGGCTAGTTGAGGTAACATCGAATAACCGAATGTGTGGATTACCCGCCGCAGCCAGATAGTGTTTATTTGGAGTTATCTCTAGCCGATTAACTTGCTGTACACATCATATTAGACATCAAATCCGACATGAACCCACCAAAAAAGGGAGACAGAGTAAAAAACTTCTATTGCGCAAGCAGCAAACATTATCACATCTGTACAGAAAGCATTAGCATAATATACAACCAATATCTAAATATTTCATCCATAAACACTATATCAATAATTTAAAGTAATTAATGTGGTTAGCTCCAACTTCTATACGAGTTAGTGATCAATTCACCATATAACTCACATCTCAACAAACATTAACAAACCAAAATGACATAAAGTAGTGAAAAATACTCTGAAAGGCATAAAGAATCATAGAATTGATGGACAAACCGAATCTGGATATTGTATAGTACGGTAGCATCGACCACTTTTTGCCTCCCAAAATTTGATTGTATGATCATAGCTAGCCGTTGCAAGTATTACTGACGGTTGTGTCATCTTGATATCCTCCTAATCAACATTATTAACAACTTGAACAAATAAATAAATAATTGGCAACAATAAAGTGAAGGACAAACCAAGGAGGAGGAAATCAAGTTTATCAAAAGTACCAGAGATAGACTAGCATATGCAGACAAATATCAGATTTCTCTTTAATTTTGTTCACATTAGAGTGAAGTAAACCTCTTCAGCCTGCATGAAAATGAAAAATTGGAAAAGAAAAGAGGGTTTTGGAGAGTTGGCTATTATATTCTCGAATACGAGGGCGATTGATCAACTCTAAATCTATCATTGCAGTCCAAAAGGCAACGGGCTTGTATCAATGTAGAAAAAAGTACGTTTTTCTTTTCCCTTTCATGGAGTTTATTTTGAGGTTAATTCACAGTTGGCGATCAAGAAATTATAATCAGAAAGTTCATCAGTTTGAATTAAGAATTCATTATCAGAATGCTAAAGAGGAAATGACGATTCAAAACGATTCAATCTGGGCAAATGAACTGCGGTGGACACTGAGGCTTGAGTATTGCATACCTGGGAATAGAAGCCCTAAATCACTGAAAAGACAGCAACTTAACGTCGTCGTGTTATCGTAATCGTCCCCTTCCGCAGAATGTCTTGGAAGTTTTTTATTTTACCAATATTCTAACTGCACCCACATAACCGAAATAAAGAGATTAATTGACGTTTTTACCCTTTGACGGTTTGACCCCGCGCCATTATTTTCCTTCATTAGGATATTAATTTGTCTCTTAACCTTTTAATCGCTCAATTTATCCGTTTTTAAAATTTTCAAGAAGTGAAAACGAGTAAATATAAATTAATAATAAAAATATTTATTATTTAATCAAAATTTGGTAATAATTAATATAATTTGTTATAAAATTTTAAATAAAAATAACCCACTGTCGATTTCTATTTAATAAAATTTAACGTTTAAAAATAAAACTTATTTTAAATAATTACAATATGAATTTAGATTAAAAAAATTTTAAGGAATTACTGTTTATATATTTTTATTATCTCCGTAAAATTTTGTTGTATTTTTTAAAAATTAAATATTGAAGGTCACTCAGTATGTGCCATAAAACTATTAAAATAAACAATTAAGTTTCAATATAAAAAGATTTAGTATTATAAGGGTTAAGAGGTTGATATTTTTATTAAAATTTATATTATATTTCATGAGTATTGTGTTACAAATTGGTTAGATAATAATGTCATTTAAAGTAGAAGAGAAATCCTTAAATAATATAAGATTAGTTTCAATAAGTTTAAAACTACTAAATTGTCAAATAGAATGAATGTTATAAATCATGCTATAAAAGTCTAATGAGATTATATTATGTTTTATAGTAGTGGATAAAAACTTTATGAATGGTCATTTTTTATTATAGATCAAAGCGCTAAAGTTAATTTTTCTTATAATTGTTCAAAAATAAATATACTAAAATTTTTAAAAGAAAATCACACACTGAGTGTGTTTGAATACATTTTTAAGAATATTTTTCAATTACAAACTCTACAAAAGTATTGTTTTGATATTGTTATATATTTATGTGATTATTTATAAAATATATATATGTTGATTGTGATTGTAATTGTTCATAATTATATTATTGTGATTACTTTTAAGAATGAACATGTGCATTATATTTCAAGTAATAAGAAAATATTTTTGAAAAAAAAGTGTTCATGAAATCAAATTTCATTACCTTTTTTAGTAGACAATTATAAGTTATATAAACTCTTTATTATTTAGTGTAGTAATTACTTCAAGTTTGATATTATTATCATTGTTTTTTCTTCCGTATAATAAAGGAGAGATCTTTAGGAGTGCTTTTAAGTATAATGGTTTTTATATTTATATAAAAAAAATTTGTGTATTTAAAAAAACTTACTACTGATCAGGGCGAAAATTTAGCTATTACCTCTAAGTAAGAGTTTTTATTATTATTATTTTTAAAAGAATATATTCTTTATTCTCGCTTACTCCACGTGTAATATGTTATCGATGAGTGATATTAACTCAATTATTATTAAGTAATTGAAGGTTCTACTAAATTTAAAATTCATATAGTTTATTGTGATTCAAGATGATTAAGGGATTGTTCACTTAAAAGGATAAATTTGGGCGAGCTTCTGCTGCATTTAGTTCCCTAAGCTTAAGATTTTTGTGAGGAAATATATAAAGTTGCAGATTGGTAGAGTGGGCCGCTCCGTCCATTGGGCTTCAATTTGGCGGGAAATTTACCACCCCTATTGATTGTATATATAGGGGATTGTACGAACACTCCAGATATGATATATAGTTTTAAATGTACATGTTTTGTCAAAGAAGGGGAAATCGGGGGAAATGGAGAAGGAAAACTTCAAAAGAGGAGAAATTGTGTGGGCAAGAGTAGTTTATCCTCATCAATGGTGGCCTGGTCTTGTTATCAGAACAGACTTTCTTGGCGTATTGGTCTCCTTCTTTAATTCCGAGAAGTCTCGTTATTTTCTTCCTTCAGAAATTTGTTCTTTCGAGAGAAATTTCAGATTTCTTGTCGAGAAATGCACAAGTCATTTATTGCTTAATCGTGCTTTGAAATCGTTGGGTAACGAGGTTATATTGGGCTTAAATTGCTGTCGGCAAGGAAAACGGCGTCAAAATGCGGTTGCCAAAGACTTGTTTCGGCCTCAAGTGGTGTCGGGTTTCGTTCGTAGCGTAGCGGTTTCGCCTTGGGTTGAACAAACAGATTTCCTTAGTGCCGTCAATGCGCTTGCGCAAGTTATGGCCTTCCGCCATTATTGTTTGGTCAGCTCAGGTATGGGAATTTGAAGCTCTGTTACTCGTTTCAATCAATCATTAAAATGTTGGATAATGTGTAGATATTGGCAGTGGTTTATCGTAAATTAAAGATCTTCTGGGTCTGAATTTCGGAATCTTCATTGCGCATGTTAGTCTTATTTCTTGTAGAATGTAAAGTTTAACAAGATAAACACTGTGTAAAGAGTAAAATAACAAAGTTTGGGCAGAGTAATGTCGGGTCATCCTCTCGCCTCGTGAGGGTAATGACTGTATTCTACAGCTTTAAACTGAAACAAAACCAATCTGCTGCAGGAGTATAATTACTGAAAGGAGACTACTCAGTCTACAGTTTTGTAGTTGCTCAAAACACAATATAGAATATCAACTGTAAATGTAAAGTAAGTAGTATATTTGTGTATCTCTTGTAAATAACGGGTAATGGCCATATTAATTATTATAATGGCTTGACCACAAAATATGTCTCTTTAGCAGTGTAACTTATAAGAATTTGTGTTGTATTTTTATTTCAAATATGTGTAAGGTGTAGCTTATGATATTACTAAAGGTTCTAGACCATTTATCTCCAACAATCTAAACCTTAAAACTTGAAAACCAACAGGTGATCCGTGATTGTATGGAAGATATAAATTTGTTAGAATAGAATAATAATGTTCTCACTTCAGAAGTGGAATTCTCTGTAAAATTAACTTTATACTCTTTGTGTAACTAAGCTGGTTTCTCATTCAACAGTCCATGTCCCAGCATTGATTTTTTCTAGCTGTAGCTTGTGTTTGCATAAGTATTCTGCTCAATAGGTATTGGATTTGATGTTGTTAATTTCTCTCTGCTTGAATATATATGCAGGTGTTAAATCAAGAGTCCATGCAGACCAAGCTTCTGCTGAGAAGATGCACTCAGTTGCTGTGGAACTAGATAATTTAGAAATGGCCGATGGTTATCAAAAATTCTCTCAGCATGCAGATGATAACTTGTCAGCTCTTTTGACTGATGGAAAGAACAATTGTAATCCTTTTCCCAAAGAATCTTTTAGCCTCCAGGACAAAGATCAGTTTGAAATCTGTTCAATGAGTCGAACAAGATTACACAAGATACAATCACCCCAAGGCATGATGGTCAAACTGCAAATTCTCTGTGTAGATCCATTTTATTTGGATGAGGAATGTCTGAATTCTTTGAAGTCAAGTTTTTTGAGCTTTAGGCGTTTGTCATACCAAAATACCTTTAGTAGCTTGTGCAAGAAATGCTCTCTCATTGAAATTAATGAAGCTAGACTTCCTAATCATGCTTATATAACATCTCAGCAGGGCATTAATGTTCATGGAGAAAAAGAAAAGACTGCTCTTCCTATCGTACCTTATGTGGAAAGCCCTGTTAACTGCCAGGGGTTAAAGAGGCAGCTTGATCAATCTGCTTTTGTTGAACCTCCTTTGAAGTTGCGCAAGACTGTGTCTTTCTCACTCAGTGGAGCTGGTGCTTATCTTTGGAGAAGTAATGAAGGATTCAATACTGTTTTTTCCAATGCTTTCCTTTCAGCGGATGACTCTTCTGGTCTTTTCGAATTATTCAAGACTATGCCTCTTTCTTCCGTCGTAGCTTATGCCCATCTTCTTGGAAATATAAGTGGATGTGAGGCCGATTTATTTGACTCTTTCCTTTCTGGATCCCAGGTGAAGTTAAAAGCTCTAAACCTTCCTTACTTTGCAGCTCAAAGTTTGACATATATAAGCAGCAGCAGCATGAAGGACTTGGTTCTGAATTTGCTCCACATTTCCCTTGCAAAACACACATCTTCATCTAGTGACATTCTGGAAATCTGTAGATTTCAGAAACTGGGAGAAAACATGGATACTCTAGACAATAGTGGAATCCATATATCTTATGCTAGTATGCAGCCACCACAACAAAGTGAAGTTATTAGAAAAAGGCATGGCACCATCATCTCTTATGCTGATGATGTGACTGAGAAGGTGCTGCAACCTTCTGCTGCTCAATCAGCGACTAATTATGCCAATGGAGTTCCGTTTGGTGATGATGAGGCCAGTGATGACATAGAAGGAGCCAGTAAATATCAATTGAATTCTCATCTTAGGGCTAATGAACTCAATCTGAGACCTAGTAACCCTGATAAGTCCCGTTCTGTCAAAATCAAAAGAGAAATAAGCATGGATGTGGCATTGGGATGCAGCTTTAAGGATGAAAAAGATCTCTTGCAGTCTGTAACTTCTGCTTTAGCAAGCAAGTCAAAAGTGAAACGGCAACATGAAGCTCAAACCAGTTTTACAGTTTCTCGATCTTTGTTGATGAAGTTTCCAAAGGATTGCAGTCTGCCATCCAAAGAGCAGCTGGTAAAAAAGTTCAGTCCATTTGGGACTGTAGATTACTTCAAAACAAAAGTCTACTTTTATAGCAGCTCTGCCCGGGTGGTCTTCTTACACCAACTTGACGCAATGGCTGCTTACCAATATGCAAAGAGGAAGAAGATTGCATTTGGTAAAGAAAACGTCAAATTTTGGCTTGATCCATGGGAAGGTAAGAGAGAAAGCAAGAAACTAGTTCCCTTTCCTCCAGGGACAGTAAATATGCCAGGATTCACCCTAAAATCATGTCTTAAAAAGTCCAAGCCCCTTGCGAAAGAAGACAAAAGAAGTCTGCGAAAGGTAAGGTTTCGGTTAGAAACCTAGATCAATTTAATTGTTGTTAAAACCAGTCTATTGTTAAAACCAGTCTACCGCAAATATTTACTTTTTGCTTCTTGGCCATGGGGAAATGATTTGATACCGAATCACGGAATAGCTTATCATAAGGGTGATCGTAAGTTTGTGTGGATTCCCGTGTAGTTTGTGAAAATCAACCATTTTGTGGCCCTTGCCGTAAATCATTTACCTTAAGTGAAATCATGTTTACTCTTTGATCAGCAAAGCATTATAAATTCTTTCTTTCTTCTAAATGAAACCACTCAGAAATTTTTTGTATTCGTAACGATTTTGGCAGAAGAAGAATCACGGCATTTTGTATCGGTTTGATGTAGAACACTAGAATTTGTTTTTTATCACTGCCTTTATGCTAACAAGGAAAAAAAAATTATTGTCAATCTCCTTACTCTTTTAGAATCTCATGCGGTTGTTTCACTCCCACCTAGGAAGTTTTTAATTCATATATATATATATATATATATATATATATATATATTGTTGACAATGGAATTGTGGGACTGCAATTTCGAATAAATCTTTTTTGGATTGTGCCAGGCACCGGCTCATTAGATTTCATGCAGAGCAAGGGCCGGCGGGCTCCAGTTTCAAACGCCTAACACGACGCAACGGGTACATTTTGCAGCCACGTGGAAAACCAACGAACACTTCGCTCCTCAAATCATATGTCGAGCCGTCAAGTCATTTTTCATTTTTACATGTATTCTCGTTCCCCGTCACCATTCACCTACAGAAAACAATCCTTGCTAGTCAAATTCAAAGCTTCAACTTCGTCTCGTCATTGCCATACGGTTTGGCATATAGCTTTTCTTTTTTTAATTCTCGTCTACTTTCTCAAAAAGAAAAACAAATAAAAAAACAAATTAGAATCAGGAAGAAAGTTAAATTACGTTAGACTTAACAAAGATTTCCAGCAAACCGATCAAGTTGATTGTTTCCATTTTTCCCCCTTTATATTCTATTATCAACAAATACAAAGAATTGTGCAGAGGTTCGTGTACGGACATTCTGCATCTGCTTCCAATTGTACTGATTCTGAGACATAAAGCTTGTATGAATGATTTACATCTATGTTCTAAAAAGAATTAATGAGCATTTTGGCCATTCCCCAACCAACCAATTTTCAGACCCATCACTAGCTTCTGCAAAAACTGTAGTGCCCTCTAGGAATGAGATTGCAGCTAGCTATGCTTTCTAGTACATTGCCCCCTCAAATGCAAGAATTCTACCACAAAAATTTCATACCATACCACCTCTTCACGTCACACCAACGAACAACTTTGAAGAAGTCTGCCACCAGCAAGTCAGGGAATGACTCACACTTCAGTATCTCTTCATCCATTGTTTATATGCAACTTTTAAACTCAAGCTTCAACAGAGGAATTTGGTTAATCAACATCATCAGCAGTACATTTCACTCCCATACACAACCAAGTAGCTACTGCACAGAGTTTGGAGTTATTTTACGCGGAATTCATGCCTAAATACAGTCAAATTCTGGGTGAACTTATCCCTGTTCTTCGAATCCAAGCTTAGAGTAACATCAGTCATTAGTTTATCAAAACAGATAGATAACCGCTGATGTTGATCCACTGGCTGCAAGATATGATGCAAATAAGTCATTAAGAATGAGATCATTGGTACAAGGCAAAGGATGGGAAGAAAAAAAAAGATAAAAAACAGGAAAACTGAAATAAAATTACATTTCCCTGGCTGTCCCAATTTAAAACCATAGACAAGTTAAAAATTTTCTCGTTGGTCCCAAGATGCAACTGTCAATTGACTCAGCTAATAAATATGGTATAGTCGTTAGCTGTCTCTACAATTGGAGCCTTAGCTACCTCTTTGGTGGCAGCATTTACCACTGAAAATGTTGCTGTCACCTAGGTTTCATGCATGGAGTCTCCCATGCCTATAACATCATGTGTTGTGCACACATACCCAAGCTTTAGGGAAATTCTAATTTTACAAAAATAAAATGAATCTCTTGTTTGTGCAAAGGAGACAGATATAGGACCAAGCATCTCCCGACAGAAATGTAAGCATGCACAAACAACAAAGGTACTGGAGATTTCAAAAGTTACACAAAAACTAGATCTTCATTGTATGTTTCATTTACTATATTAAGGATTCGCAAAGAAGGTAATCAGCTAAATAGAAATACCTAATTGATGTTTACTTGGTAACTAGCAATCATAATGGGGGAGAGGAAAAAAGATCGCCAATATTTCCACAACTAATAGGTTTGTTTGACTTACTTGTGAAGCCAAAATTTGAGCTTTCAAATCGGCAAAAACCTGCAAGTGAATTTTTAGATTTCTCAGTGAAGGATGGAAAAAGACAGTAGAAATTCCATATAAGCAGTCAAAATCACACTAATGCATAAAACAGATACATCACTCAAGCTGGCACATCCAAGTTGTCTTATGCAGCTATTTCATCACTCATCTATTTTAAGAGAGCATGCGAGTACCATTTGAAAGTTTCAGATTATGATGTGTGTAGCAAAGGGCTAAGAATATAGGTTGCAATGTGCCTAAGACAAACAGTTATTGCCTCACATTATAAAAAAATTCAGGTTTTAAGTCTTGTAGTTTTCTGTACTCGGTAACTAATATTCCAGCATTTAACTTCAATCTTTTCTGACCATTTACTATCCAAGGTTGCTTTTGTTGAATGTGTCTTTTAAATTGCAATTTTCAGCCCAAAAGCTGAAACTTTTAATGATGCATTAAGGTTAGATACAAATCAAGTTCTTTCAAGCATTTTGTACTTGTTTTCTGAAAAGGTTTTTTCACAACTGCCTTTACAATAGCTAACCACTGGTCAAGCTTATTCTTCAACTATATGAATATTGTCAGTGGTATGAATAATTAATGATATTTATCAAGATATACATGCTTTGTTAGTTCTATAATACATTTTTGTGAATCAAAACAAATATTAATTGGAAGTAAAAGTTGTATTACTTACCAAAAATAAGTGCTTTCAATCACAAATAATTACGCATAAAAAAGTTCATCTGTGTGTGTGTTTTTTTTACCTTGAGGATAATTATTACTACCAAAAATACTTTTATAATTAAATTGTCAAACTATCTTTCTATTTCAAAGTACTGTACTGGGTAGCAAACAAGTGTTAAGTTTGCACTAACAGCTCCACTGGTTTAAACTCTACAGCATAAAGAGCATATACTGGTCAGAAGGTATGGATAAATTAAATGCATAATATTAAACAAAAAAAACATGCAAATAAAATAAGATGGTAATTTATTCTAAAGAAATGTAATAAAGCAAGATGGAATCTAAGAGAAAAATATGCAGTAAGATGGTATAAACCATCACCTGTTCACTAATAAGAATTAAGCTCAGCATAGGTCTGCTAAGACTCCACTGATTGCCACAGTCTTCAAATAATACTATCTCAAATAATGTCTTCAATATCTATACACAAAAGAAAAGAATTAAGGCAACCAAATATTCAATAAAAGGCAGCAAAAATCAAAATAATAGTCAAAGTATAAAAATCTTAATTAAAAGGAAAAAATATGTAAAATGCATTCCAATAACCATCTCAATATCATACTTCAGAAGAGCAAGTTGGCAAAGAAATACTATCAACATCAATCTCGGCTCTTCTACACCAAACCTACATTTTCAAGAGTTCATTGCTCAAGATTCTAGTACTAAGAATTGGGAGGGTCAAAGGAAGCTTTGATTGGATTTGTGAGTTGTTTAGAGTTTTTGAGAGAGCTGTTCAATTACGATTGTATAGAACTTTTCCGGCTCCTTCAGGTTGTTCCTAGTTTTTGCGGACATCTTGCTAGCCCCCTTGTACTTCTCATTTCACTAATAAAAGTTTCTTTGTTTCTTTAGAGGATAATGCAACAAAAGAATTCATTCACTTTGTTTCTGGTGGGCATGAATCAGCTTTGGTTTTAAGGAGATGTTTGCTTTTTGGGTTAATTGGATAGATAAAAATAGAAGATATTTTTAACAAGCTATTGCAGGGGGCTCTTTTTGTGATATGGGGTCTTATTGAGCTCCTTACCTAGTGACAAACTCCTATATTCCTTTCATTACAGTATTTCTGAACAAGTTCCTAGATAACAAGCCTAAAGGTATTGACCAATAGGAATCTCTTTATGTGATTCAAGAAGTGGATAACTTGACTAATTAATTGGCTACCAAGGAGTGCCCTGGCAATTTAATTGGTTTAGGTTTGTTATAGTGTAAAATAGAACCCACTTGGATCACATCTAGACAAACTGAAGTAAAGCGCCAAGCAACAAATTTTGCTCATTAGCTCCTTTATTGGTTTCAGTTTCCAAATAATTTTAAGATACTTCTTTTTTGTTTATTCATAGAATTTGGAATGCTGTTTTGCTTTAAACATTATGATCTGATTTGAGTATTTTCAATTGTTCAGTTTGGGTATATTGAGGTGTCTGCCAGTTCACTATTTATGTTTCTAATTTTTATCATATTGGTATCATGTTCCTCAAAATATCAACAGAAACAACAGAAAAATGCTCCACTTACTTCTGGAAACAAATTTGGGCACTCTGCAACGCGTCTTGCGAGATTAATTGCAGCAGGTGAAGTGGGTGCCTCCCCCATAGTTATGTTATTGAAATAGAAAGCAGCCAAATTATCCACAGCAGAGGCACACTGAAACAACAAAGTTAAATGTTTAGGGTTGATGATGGTAAATGGACAAAGAAATAAATAGATAAGATGGTGCGTCATTCATACATGAAGCAGGCCCAAAATGTTAAATTCTCATGGAAGAAGGTTAAAATATTTCTGCACAAATTACAGTTGAAGACTCAGAAGAAGTGATGCCATGTAACAGTTGGCTTCCAAAATCTAATATTTTAACATGTTATGATATTTGTAATTCAGATACTACTATCCAAGTATATCTACATATATACACTAAGAATTCGCTTGGTATGGCTTTTCAAGTAGAACTTCTTGGAATAGATATTGTACCAGTAGAATTTTATAGGCAGAACTTAACAAAACAAAAAATATTCATTGTTTGGTTGTCAAGTCCATCTTCTGGTAAATTTTGTGTAATTACATTCGCAGACAAGTTTTTGAAAGTTATATTACAAAATAAATGAAGATATTTAAATAAAATAAGGTATTTCAGACAGTTTAACCTTTTAAAAAGCTCAAAAGATTGTACTCCTAAAAACTCAAAATTGGAACTTCTCCCAGTAGAACTAAAATACATTTTCAAACCTTCATAAACTCTTCTCTAGTGACAGCCAAACAACACAAGAAGAGTTTTTACATATAAAAAAGCCCTTTGAACTAGTAGACAAGCTATTGAAAAGAATAAGTGAAAGGAATGTAAAACTAAACAAGATCTTTCTTGATTAAATATATGTATGATAATCCATGTTCTTTATTTTTCTTCTATTTTTATTTTTCTGTTGTTTTTATCTTCAATTTTTCTTATTAAAATTAGAAGAAATTATTCATTGATTCCTGAATCATTCATTAAATCTGATCCAATGCAAGTATTCTCAAGAAAAATGGGACAACTTAAAAGATGTAGAACGACCTTTTTGTGTCTTCTTATATTATATATACATTCACAAGGCTGGAACATGAAATTTGTTTTATTTGCCTTGCCTGCTATATTTATAAGCATCGAAGTTCACTATCATTAATCAGCAATATTGGTGAAGAAAAGTAAAAGACTTAAGATGCCATTTGATTGAATTTTGATTGAGAGGAAAGAGAACATGGAGAGAAATTGAAAATCAATACACACCTGTGAAGAGATATTTGTATCCAAACCTCTCAAGCCGGATTCAAGGGAACCAACTATATGCATAAAGGTATTTGTATCCAAATTCAATATAAAAATGATGTGGCTGCTGAATAAAACCTCCAAGAATGCAAAATAGGCCCTTGTTAACTGTAAAGAAACAGCACACAGACAAACCAAACCTTAAAATTGAAAGATTTAATGGTCTGCAACCAATGCCCCTACACTGAAAGCAGTTAATTGAAAATATAAAAGAACAAATTATTCATCTATAACTTATGCTAAATCAACCAAGAAGCTTATTGGCAGATTTTGGTATCTTTTACACCACATAATACTAGCATGGTTTAAAAGATGGGAAAACTCCATTGTTCTAAATACCTAATTGTTAACAGGCTACATGTATATTACAATGTTGAACTATATTGCATATATTAAACTATTAACCCAAGAGGATGGCCCAGCTGGTAAAGCACTTGCATCCAAGAGGTCAAGGGATTGAAGCCTCCTTACACCAACCTTTGAGGAGCCGGAGGCCGCAGCGGGACTACATAGTGAATAGATTATCACAATACATGACACACAGACCCAAACCATCTAGGTAAATGTGCTCCAATATTATTACTATATTGATTAAAAAGACCATCAGAAACTTACCAAGAATACTAAAACACTATTAAAGGAGAGTAGGGTTATCTTTATGCCATAGACCTTTTTTTTTCAAATTGGCAGACTATTATAAGAGAGTATGGTTATCTTAAAGCCCCTACTTTTCTTCAGAAGTGATAGGCTAGTGGCATCAACAATGTGATCACCATAATTCTTTCTTAAATCATAAACACAATTCACCATTAAATACACCTTTTTCTTGTTTTGTGGGTGAAAAAAAGAGAAATGAAATGGATTGGGAGGCAGTAACCCTTATGTAAGCAACTCAAGGCGAAAATAAAGAACCGTGCAGGTAATAAGGAAAACCTAGTAATTGATGGGAGGTGAAAAGGATGCAGGTGAAGCACTGCCAATTACACTGGTGTTGGAGTTCTGAAGGGCTGAATGGTTATGATGAACTAACAATAGAGGGCTGATGAATGGTGGAAGCAGCAGTTTGAAAGACGAAAGAATGGAAGTTAAGAAGATGGCAAAAGTAGTACTGTTAAAGCAATGGAATATCATTTCCTCCCTGATGTTGGGGCCAGGGAAGGGGATAAGGGTGGCAGTGAATTGTTGGCAGTGAAGTATTGTTGTTGTGAAGAATGGCAACAATAGCAGTGCCAATACAAGGAAATAAATGCTAGATCAATTGTTCCTTATAAAGCAATGTTATGTAGTGGTTCAAATTACAACACTTAAATCTATATATGAAAAAAAAAGAATTTACATATCACAATACAAGCAGGGCATATCTAAGTTGTGGATGGATAGAATCAGCATCTCTCACTCACCAATATCTAAACTCTAAATCCGATCAATTAAGGGGGGTCCTCTCGGGCTTCTTTGACATCCATAATGATATAACCATGCATGCAAATATATTTTCAATCAAATACAGAAAATGTCCTACAAGAAATAATCTAACAGGTGCCAAAAGTTTGCCAAAAAAGGTCCCAGTGTTTTACATACCTTCCTGAAAGCCAATATGTCAGCCAAAGGAATTGACAGAGTTAATTTAAGAGCAATGTCAAGTACATCAGAGAGTGCTCTATCGCCATATAGTTCAAAAACGCCAAAGTTGACATAGTTTCCTGCCAGTGCTGCCATTTTTTTGGAAAACAAAATGAAATGAGCTCAAATTATTGGTCTATGTGAAAAGCTATTTGTTCAAAGAGATATCCAAACCAATATCAAACAAGAAAATGCCACCATGCTAATACAGATATCATACTACCCTTAAATATTTAGTGATAAAAAATTAAAACCAAGATACCATGCCAAAAAAGAAACTACATGTATGAAATGTAACTAAAAGACAGATCTTTCTTTCCTGGCTAAGGAGGGTTTAGATCTGTCCTAGATTTACACCTTACCAGATGGCCAAAAAAGGGGCATAAAAAACCAAGAAATCATTTTAATGATTGTTTTCCTTGCTACGCAGAAAACCAATGTTAACTCATTTCATTATATGAGCAAAGAGTCCAGTTACGCGTATAGAACCATACACATCATGTTGAACAACTGAAAATCCATACCAGAAAAGATGGACAAGATTTGAGAAAATCTAATATACTTCATACAGCTGATCAAGATATCAAAACTAAGAAATTTCGGTATCGTAATGAAATAATTACAGTCCCATCTATTTATTATTATTATTTTGATAGGAAACAAAGAAAGTTATATTAAAAAGAGGGATATACCAAGAAGTGAAGAAGAATTCCACAAAAAAGAACCACTAAAAGATCGCAAAATGATCTATAGCATAGCATACTGGTTAGATGATCAGAATAAAAGAACAGGATCTATTGGACCATATCATCTCAAAACAAATAAAAAGCTAACACAAAATATACAATCAAAACCACTTCAAAATTTAGACCTACAAAGAAGAAACAGTTCCGCCTTATTTTAATGCTCTATATATTTCTCCATATTACATGATGATGCATCCTTATGCTCATAATCAGCAGAATTAGGAAACAAATATAGAAACACATAGGAAGAGCACGGGAAGAAATATCAATATAAGCAAAATCTGAAAATTTACTTTCCAATATACTTGAAGACTAAAAGTAACAAGTATATTACAGAAATATCTGAAAATTTACACACACACATGCACACGTGTGTGCATGTGTGTGTGTGTATGTGTGTGTGTGTGTGTGTTCTGTTTATGAGCACAGAATGTAAGGGTGTCTATGATTCCTTGGCAAATTGACCATTGAAACTTCTCAAAGAGCTTACTTCATCTGTATTTTATCGTAATTAAACTAAAAATGCCACTCAGACTGAAACAGAAGTACATCTATCCAGAAATCATGAACTGATGAACTTCCAACAATACAATGAATAAAATCCACCATATTGTTTAAGCTTAAAAGAAAGAAAGATGGTTAAAAAATAACCTCTTGAGAGAATAGTTAAACAAATCCATATTCCCTTGTATTTGTAGGCATATATATCAGCAGCATTTGGAAGAGCTAGAATCCTTGATCCAAAAGCTACTATAACTTTACTAACTTCCCGAAATAGAAGAATTCCATTAGGAGAAGATGAGTCAAAAGTCAAACGCTGTGCTTTGTTTAAAACAAACTCGGCCATGAATTTCAACAATGGTGTAGTAACCTGCAGCGTTAGGTCAAACAATAAAGTCCACCATTCAGAAAAAAACAGTTTAGGTTTATCATCCCACAGCAATACCATAAATACTGCACAAAAACATTATGATAACAAGCAAAAAAGCAGGAACAAAAGTAGCAGATCAAATTGGGGTGGCCAAGATGTACAAAATAAAACTTGAGACATCAAAAGTGTACATAATAGCATTTGAAGTACCAACTCACATACATCTATTTCTTTTCTCAAAAACTTTATGGGGGCCCCAGTAAAAAAAATTTATAAGTGACATTAATGGCATGCAATAGATCAGTGTTTGAAGATGCTTGGTAGGAAGTTTCCGAAAATAAGGCAATCTTTCTAGTTTCATCATGGGCCAAGTTTTCTTGATAGTTTAATGATATTTCAGTCTTTTAACCAAGAAAATTGAGAAATTGTTGTTGATGACATTTCTCTAGGATTTTTATTACTGGTGAACTGCTGGTCCACATTTTGGCAGCTCTTTTACTTTATCAATAATATTTTGATTGTTTCTTATCATAAAGGAATAAAGAGTGACTCTATAGTTTATCATTCTGTAAATCTTCTCCAAATTAATAAAATCATACTTTGTTATCTTAAAAGAAAAAAATTGACAATAGTAATCCTTATCCAAACTTTCACCCATAAGGAGAAAATGACAGAGAATGTGCCCTATTTAATCATGCAAGAACAGTGGAGCCAAGAACTGCTTATGTGCCCCCAAGGCTAACATGCTTTAAAGTTAAATGTTGTGTATATTAAGAATAAAAAAACAAGCATAGTAGAATATTTGATGCAGAGACAGACAAAATAATACATGAGAGAAAAATGAAGTGTCATCTAAAGAAACTGACTCAAGTTAAAATTGTACTTCTGACAACTTATTTTCTTCGTTTGCAAAGGAGTTTAAAATGACTCACAAGAGCGATTTTCAGATTAATATCAGTGATAAAACATTAACTTTGTGCATTTGTATGCACCCAACATATGAGAAACATCACAATGCCAAATGATTTTAGGTAATCATAAGAAATTTGTAAGACTCTCATCAAGTTTGATGATTCACTTTATATTCCATGCTTCTACTGCATGATTCTTGATTTGAATGCCATACTTGAAATTTCCAAATTAATCTTAAACCTAGTTCCGAATTATTTATGCGTTTATTATCCTTGTAGTGAATGCAAGGACAAAACACCAAACTGTCCCTAGAAAAATTCCTAAGGACAATCCTAATGTTATATGATGGACAACGGATTTTCACACATTTCATTCTGTCCTTCAACCAGGACTAATATTTTAGTGTAGGGGATTCTTTTATCCCTACTTTGCCAACTCAAGAGCCCACTAAAAAGGGCAAAAGAATATCAGATTATTTTTTCAACATTTGATGTCTAGTAAGGTTTCAATGTTATTATGACACTTCATATTGAGGAAGAGTGAATAGCCTTGATAGCATTATAAACTAAATACTGCAATAACCAGGCCTTTTCCTGAAAATAAAATAAATTCCATGTGGAATTCACCAAATCAAATTCAAAGCCACAGGAAAAGGGTTAGACACTGTAAAATCTGAATTACCAATCAGAATGGTTCCTGGCATTCTGACATTTCCTTCTTGAAGTTTTTATTTAAGAGAATCTTATGGTGATTAGAATTCGTAACAGCAGTCCCCAATGAAACAGAAAGGACTATGGACAGAGAGGCGTGCTTTAACTTTTGCACCCACATCTGAAAAGCTAGAATTGAAAGAAAAAGTAGAGACTACCTCTAGAAAGGCCTCAGGTACTACCTGCAAAAATTTTCTAGATTTTTACTTGAATTTCTGCTATCACATCCGAAGAGCGAGCTACTACCTCTAGAAAGGCCTCATGTATTACCCATACAAGTATTCTAGATTATTACTTGAATTTTTTCCGTAATGACTTTATGTTTCGGAGATAAGTCTTTTCCATAATGGCTCTGTCACAATTGCATATGTGTGCATATTTCTTTACACATCCAGATTGCTCAATACATGATCCACTTTTCCTTCTTATTTGGGTGAATGGTACATACATCTCTCCTAATTTAAGCAAAAATCATATGGACCACTATGTTGCAGAAGTTTGATCCTCAAACTTTATGGCAATTCTTTATGAACACTTTCATCCACCCTGTGCTGAATGACCAACATTGCTTGAAGATGAAGATAAAGACCATAAAGAACACAATGAAATATGAAGAAACAAAAACAAATTTGATTTCCAGTGGAGAGAAAAAAAAATCCAAAAAACTGCAATTTTAAATAATACACTGTAATTGGTCAAAAGGGTTCCTAAGGTGTACTTAAGTTCTCAATGATATAAAATAATTTGCATGTCAGAAATCTCAAGGTGGGCAAATTTAACAATACCTCTGGTGTATCAGTCCAATGCGAGATGCCTTTTAGGAGAAGGGGCATGTGTGCTGGATATAGCCAATCAAATAAGAGTCCATACGTTCTGCGGCTGAAACATATTCATAAAAACAAAAGGAATTATTTTTCCTTTCATCAAAAAATGAAAAGCAGATTCTGAAATTGCACATGTGCTAACCTATTTGTGGCCATTGCAATGCCTCGAAGATCCCTCATTAACCCAATCAAAGCGTTCTTTACGGCATCAGTACGAAACATCGAATCAGGAGTTGATTCCAAACTGATAAAAACCTAAAGCACCATAAACATTGTTTCAGCACCCAGAAAAAAAAAGAAGCAAAAGAATAATTCTTGGGGGCTTGTCTCCTTCTAAGATACATGATGATATTCAGAAAGCACATTATAATGATCATTGTCCAAAGATTGCAAAAAATATGAAAGCACATTAGAGAAAGAGCGCATGCATACCTGCAAAAGTGGATCCATTGAAGACTTAAATTTCATAGGGCTCTCCTCCATGAAAATCAACCAGCCAATAGTGTAGTAAAAAGTTGTTCTGCTGCGGGAGCATCTATATTCTTCCAAAAAAGGAAAGTGCTCTCTCTGAAATAAAAAATTTAAAATCAGACTTTTCGCACAAGGTTTTATCAATTTCTAAACACACAAATCAAACTAAGAATAATGAAAGAAATGAAAAAAAATGTTAGAAATGGAATTACAGTATGATTTGCAACTATAAATTTGACAGTATCCAACTTCAAAAGCAGCTTTCCAGTCATATATCTACCAAAAGAAATACAGTAGTCAATTATTATTGAGGGGAATAAATAAATTTTACAAAACAAAACAAAAAAATGGCTGTAACTTTTCTGGCGACAAATTGAAGTGGTAATACTAACCCAGAAGCCAGCTCCAAGAACAAACTTAATGTGTGATCAATAACCTCCTCACACTGTAAAAGCAGCACCAAAGTGTACATATATTAAATGGATTCCCAGAACAACATGATGAAAAGAAATAAATACTAAAGAAATCACCTGAGTATAACACTTGAGATTAGTAGCAATCTTCCCGACAATCACATTCAATAGTAATAGATGATCATGGAGTCCAAGAAGCTCAGATAACCGGGCATATAACTGCTGCATCACAAAGAGAGAATCTCAAAGAATATGGAGACATGTAAAAAGAAATAAACAATTATAAGAGAGAATGAACTGAAACTTAATTACCTTGGAGGAATGCATTGCCTGATCACCAACATAAGATTTTCTAAAATGCTGAAAGAAGGTGAGAATGGCACGATCAAGTCTCTGTTTGCTCAATTCACAATATCTCTGCCAAAACCAAGGTAAGAATTCTATACATAAACTGTTTCCTCCTAAAAATGATGCAAAATCTAGTCCAGTGATGATAAAACCAAAAGTCTTAATATGGAAAAACCACACACCTCATGGTCAACAACTTACATAACTGCGCCTTGTTCTGTTAATTTTTGACAGCTAAAGAGGACACACTATGACTGTTTTTCAAAGGAAAATAACCCTTTTCATGATGTGTGTACAAAACAGAAGGAAATCTAAGAAAATCAATTCAATTGCAACTGTAACTAAATCCAGCCCACAAAACAAAAGGACTCTTTTAACATTAACAACCAAAGAAGCAAAAGGAATAGATTGTTCCAAACTCTCTACAGCCACAAACACTTTACCATAAAGAAAGTATGTCTCTCCCACTGACAAAGTTCTCATTAGAGCTTAAATGATATTATTGGGTCTCTCTCAATAGCCAAAGCTTTTATGATAAATGGTAATTTAACATAGTATCTAGGCCAATTTCACCAAGTGGTCACGTGATCAAGTCCCATCATTGGCAATTGATTAAACTGTAATAAATTGTGCTTGTGTTCTGTTGTTAAGTTTGTGGTGATTGTGCTTGGTTCACATGTGAGAACATGTGAGGGGAAGCGTTAAGAGCCTAGTTACTATAGTTGGGTTCTGACTAATAGCTTTAACTTTTAGATTAAATGGTAACTTAACAGTTCTAAACACTCAACGATTTCTTGCCATACTATAAACTTCTCATAGCTTAACAAATTATTCTGTCGAATATGTACCAGAGCAAGATCAAAATTTGGATATCATCAAACAACAGAATGAGAAAGACAAGTTCATTCAATACAAAAAACACACATAATAAATTTGAGCACTACAGAGTAATCAACAGTTCCACATGCTGCCTACCACAAAACAGTTTAATTTTATGAAACTATCCCTGCAAATAGAAAATCCAAGTTCAAATTTTGAATTAGGATCCTGCATTGATCTAAACTTAATTAACATCTAATGATCTTTTGAAACACATATACTTTTATCTATGTAGGACCAAGATTTATTTCTTTATTATATTCTTATTTACTAACTACCAATCACAAAAGTTTACCATGCTCATGTAAAAGCCCAGATCAGCATGGAATCCAAATCCTCAAAACTTAGGGATAATGAGAACTTTAAGAAAACATCCAAGAAAATCTTAAGCTAAACACAAGCTATCTACCTGGGCATGTAGACCACTGTCAGTGACATTTATTAGTTGCAAAATTCTAGCTGAAAGTTCTGCATCAAGCACTTCTTGCGACTCCATACTGCACAGACAAAAGTAAGTAAAAGATTAACATATGCCAAAACAAACACCACTTGATTTCTTGCAAAGAATAATGATAAAATAAATGAAAGTAACAAATGGAATAAGTCTTTTACCTACAACCAGTACATTGCTTTATTTTAAGAATAGCAGCAATAATATGAACGATCCAAGCAAGTTTGGCTTCTATGACAGAGAGATCACTGTTATCACCAATCTGTACTCGTGCTCTTTCCTGTACATATCAATTAAAGGTAATGAATGAGATTAACCTTCACTTTACAAAAGCTGTGGATCAGGAAATGAGGCCTTGTCCACAATGAATGACCATACCGTATATGACTGCAGAATAGGCTCCATTATGTTTATTATATACAAGCCACTGCTTTCATACTGCAACAAGAAGAAAGGAATCAAAAACACTACAACCATTTAGCCATAGAGTATAGAAAATCAGAGAACAGTAGTAAATCTCAAACCTAGACTTTATTTTTGGCAAGAGAAATGAAAGAAGAAAAAATTATCTAGAAATTGGTTTAAAACCTGGAATCTGCAAAGGTAAGGAAAGCAGTCTAGTTGATCCTGAAGCAGTTCAACATTGTCCAGTGGATTGTCAGAAAGATCATCAGTGAATCCAGCCTACAGGATACGTAGAAAAATAAATGGAAAGACAATAGATTTTCATAAATAAATTGCAATTCAATTGAAAAATCTGAGTATCAGTCCCAAAGAAAAGCAGATGTATACCTGCACAGAATTAAATCTTGATGTGATAAAACCTTCTGTGATTTTAGGCACAAATTCATCCAACAAACTAGGTGCATCACCTTTCAAATAAGGCACTGATGTCACCAGTCTGGACCAGAGCCCTAAGAGGTAATATACACTGCTGCTGGCCCACTAGTAAAAGAAATGAGCTTAATTAGTATTCAAGGTGTAGTAAGGGAAGAAAAGCTTCCAAATAATCTTCTCATAAAAATATAGATCAATTAAATAATCCCAAATAAAATAGCTCAAGGCACCACAATAATAAGTCCAAGTTTGCAGGACATTCTACTAAATTAAAGCTTACTATATAGACATTCTTAAATTTATGAACACCAGTCAACCTGCCAAGACTGCAAGGACTTTAAAGTAAACTCTGCCACTAATTGTATCCAATTGCTATAGCCTTCCACATTCACAAGCTCTGATAACTGAAACGCAATTTCAGATTTCAATAAACATGATGTTAAAAGATGCAAAGATAAAGGTACAATAAGTTACCATACCACATAAATTAGATATGTACTAAGAAAGGCAGCAAAACACAGGAGCTTTTAGCATCTCCAAATCAATATAACATTATAATTGCCAATTCACTTCTAAATCAACAAAAATTATATAATACACCATAAACCCAATGAGAAAACTCAATGTGATAAAGCATAGTGGTTTATGTGCATGAAATAAAAACCCCAAGAGAAAATGAAAATAGTTATTGCAGCCAACGAACATGTCCACATTATTAATTCAAGCACACACTATAAAAAAACACGGAAGTCTGAATAGTGTGCCTATAACTGATTAATTCTAAACAAAGAAAAAGCACAAGGAAAATATGCCAGTACCAAGCATTGCGAGGAAAGAGTAACACAAGTTTATATCCCAATGTATCAAATCTATGTAGAGAAACTACATAACAGGTAAATTCTAATGAAGTATGATATTAGATGTTTTCGCCATCTCATGGGTTCAAAGGACTTATAATGCTTCCTTCAGCAACTGATTACTGCCAGCTAATACAAATCAATAAAGAATGATCTTTATGATTGTGCTAAAAACAAAGGTACTGATCATAGACACAGAAATGCACAAAAGAGGATTTTTTGCATAGTCAACCATCAACAGTGGGGGGCTAAACAATATTCAGCAGAGTGAGTTCACTTCTAGCCATTCTGCCACTGAACTACATAGCCAGTCCTACAAACAAAAAGGAATTTATTTTTCAATCAAACTTCTAACAATACGAGAGAAAATTGCCGTACAAGAAAATGACTGTATAAACTAGACTGAATATCTACTGAACTAAATTTCACCAGCTTATAGTATGCCGCTACAATTGCTATCAGTTATTCAATAACAACAAATATTAGAACTATTCACACGAGAAGCAAGCATAGTTATTGAATATAAAAGCCATAAATAGTTTGCAGTTGTTAACCATTTTGCACACCATAAAGACACAAACTGCACTATGCACACACTGCTGTCAGTTGTATCCATAGCATATGGATATTAAAAATTCAATGTCAAAAGTTCATAAGACAATTACCTGATAATTCACTCTGAAACGTCCAAGAAGGCGGCAATACTCATGGTAATTATCATGATCAACAAGACCTGAAGCCCATTCAAGTCACAATTTATAAATGACAACAACAAATAACAAACGAAAAAGCAGGATAACAGATAATGCTTAACAAACTAATTGATGGATTATTTTGGCATGGCACCAAGACAGAAAAACATGGCATTAGAATTTCAATGCCTACTAACAGCAAACTTTAAGGCAATACCACAAACTCTTCCAAAATCAATACCCTATTTGTACCTTATTGTATAGAGTATAATACTAATTAAGCATGATAAAATTGTGCATACCAACAAATTTTGACTGTGCAAAACACACCTCAAGGAATAGATTCCATGGCTAAACACGCTCCTATAAGCATATTATATTTAAGCTTGGAGTTATTTTGCTACAAACTCCAAAGGTGCAAACTAAATAGATCCAACCTCTGTTGCAATCTTACTTTGGTTAAGCTTTCTGATACAAGAAGCCATAAGATGGTAACCAGTTCAATATGTCTTAAAACAAGTTCCATCAATGCACCACTAACACCGACAGCAAAATGAACCAAACTATCTAATGATGTTTCAAGCATATTAAATTAATAATCCAGAACAACTGCTAACCACAGTTAAAGATTTCCTAAATTTTACTATTTAATTAGTCTTAAAAAAATACATCGTGGTAGTATGGTCCACCTGGTCTGGATAACCACAATAAAATATCAAACATTATTGAATGCCCTTGATATTTTTCAATTACAGAAAAAATTAATGAAGAGAAATTTTACAAGAAAGAAAAAGTATCTGCCCTCTTAAATAGGGGAATTAGAAGAAAAGGCAAAGGAAGAAGAATAAGACCAAATGATTGAGTAAAGCCAACCAGCTATTACCCAAATGATTTTTTAAAAAAAAAGTTTAATAACAAAGAGAGAAGGAGAAGGCATTAACACAATTTTACCTTGCCCTGTTTGTAGAATTTCTTTGGTTCCTGTCATCAAATGGGCCAAAAACTTAGAACGGGCAGCATCATTTGTAAATAAAGAACGTCTTACAGAAGCCAATCGAACCAAGCATTCCAGAGCCTATAAAGAAATTTTAAAAAATTTAACCTAATTAAAAAACTTGCAAGCAGCAAAGTCATGAATTGTTGGAAAAAAGTATCCATGTTTCAAAAAATTTAAAGGTAAGGATCTCTCTCAGTTTCAGATTAAATAAAGACCAACATAACTAATGCCATGAAAATCAACCAATTTACATCAAACTATACATAAATGGCAAGTAATTATAATAGGCTTAAACTAACAAGAATGAAATATATGCCTACAGAAAGGTTATTCCTGAGAACTCCAGGAACAACCATGAACATAATATATAACCCATACAATGAAAAGAGCGCTAAATAAAAGTATCTGAATATTCACAATGAACAGTTCTTTTCTTTTTTTTCCCTAAATTAAGTCAAATCTAAGGCCTATCCCGTTCCAATACCACCACTTTTATCATTTCAACAATGGTTAATGTCCCAATAAAGAGTTCTCTTTCCATACCTTCTTACCAATAATTTGATGCAAATTTTAGAAACCTTCTTAGATAAGCATAAAACATCTAAATGAAACAATACTCACAGAAAACAGCATCTTTCCAGACTTTGTTAAAACAATTTGTAAACATCACTTATAATTTATAAGTACCAAATCTAGGGTTTTAGGACTACGGAAGCATGTCACTGGGTAATAAATTACCCTACTCCTAGTAGCAACTTGTTTCTAGAGATTTCAAGAATGGAAAAAAGGCCAAGAGTAACCAAGCATTTTGGAAAAACTGAATAGTAGTAAAAGTTGCTGATGACCACTGATGTTTCTCTCAAAGTAATAGGATGATACTATGCCAGCAATGCAAGCAAAACATATAGAAAGCAGTATCCAAAATTTACTTGTATGAAACCCATTTTGTAAACCAAGGATCAAGAACAATTATGCAGAAAATAACCAGATCAATGAAATTGGCGAAAGTATCAAGCATAATGGTTCAGTAGTCATTGGCAGTATGATTATTGTGAGGTTCTTTATTTCTGCTGAGCACTAGAACATAAAAAACATGTCACGTACAAACCTCCTTGGAAAGAGGGGCCTCTGCAATGGCATAGTAATCAAAAAAAATTTGTAGCGTTGAAGGATCC
This sequence comes from Xylocarpus granatum, assembly GCA_019650275.1. Taxonomy (NCBI): domain Eukaryota; kingdom Viridiplantae; phylum Streptophyta; class Magnoliopsida; order Sapindales; family Meliaceae; genus Xylocarpus; species Xylocarpus granatum. Next base: position 357,190 of record BNST01000281.1, on the reverse strand, counting down.
TCTAAAACTGGTCTCCATGCAGATGGGATCTGTAGGATAATTGCCAGATCAAATAATTTTTAAGAATTAATCGCAGAAGGCCCACAGAGTAATGCCTTAAAAACAATTGATTATTGAAATCAAAAGAAAAACTATCAATCCATACCTGAACAGTACCAAACTCTTCTGAACTTTCATCAATGGATGTCCCCACAAAATCAAAAGATAAACATTTAAGACAAAGTGAAAGTGCCAACTCTTGCAACCGACTAGCAACTGCAAATTACATGAAGAACCAAATCAAGCACAAAAATAATTAGCAATGAATAAGCATCAAAATAAACTTAAATATAGATAAGAATGAATGACTGACAGTGAGAGGGAAAGAAAAAGTCATAGTAACAACGCAAGAACGAAACTGAGCACAATACCATCATTTTTCAGTTGACGCAATGATGTTAAAGATATTTGGAATATTTGAAAAAGTGACTGATCCCTAAAGGAGCAAGCAACCCGCCGATGACGAGTTGAAGGCAACCCTGGATTAGGCTGATATTGAGGGAACAAAAAAATATACAAAAAAAAATGTTAGTAAATATAAGAAGATAATTATGATGATGACGGCAAAAACAAACACAACAATAACCATTACTCTAACTGTAACAACAACATCAATAATATAACAATAAAAGGGTATGATTACGAAGAGAGGGCAAAGTCAGTTGCTATTCTTAGTTAAGATTTTTAAAAAAAGTTTGTATATGATTACATGAAGCTTAATCAATAAAGACTAGAAATGAGGCCGTCACCAATGGTAATGGCCATAATTTTTACATTTTACAAGGAAACTACAACGAAACACAGACATAATCTATGAAAAAAACTAGAAAATATGACAATTATTGATGAATTAGCAACCAAACTTGTATGGCAGAACAAAGAAAATATGACAAGCAACGGGTTAGCAACCAAACTTGTTGTCAAAGGCTTATACAAAATGTTCAGGCTTCTTGTAATTTTCCATCTTCCTTTGTTTCTCTTCCCTCAGGGAAAATAAATAGTGGAGCATGGGGAAGTTTTGCCTCTAAATTTTCCTCCATTTCCCTCTTACCTAAAACACCCAAACAAGGAAAACATTTCTGCATCCTTTCACTTTTCTCTCTCTTTCAATTCTTCAATCCAAACCAAATCTTACTTTTTGACACTATTAGGCACCTTAATTTTAAATAATCACTATGGCAATCTCTGTGCAGTGCATTGTACTATAACAAGCACTCAAATTGACAACCTCCACCAGAACCTAGAAACATAAGGATTTGAAATTGCCATAAGACAACAAAAAAGGAAAAATTAGAAAAAGGCAATTCTTTATCCAATGGTCTTCAAATTTCTAATATGAATCCTAACCTCAACCAAAAGAATAAATCAGAGAGAAGGAATTACCTGCTATCAAAAGATTTTAACAAAATAAATATTCTCAAACATTCTTTCCAGTGAAAAACAAAAAAATGGAATATGATCTAAATATTTATTGGCATCCTTACTCTTTCCAAGGAATCACACACAAGAATTACGTAAAAATTTTACACCGTTCCACGAATAGAAACTATATCACCTTAAGGATTATATATATACATATTCAAGCTGAAACTAACCTGATTCATCTCAGAAACTACTTGATTCAGTATCTTCAAACCAATGGCATAATGATCTGATGTTGCCTGGAAAAGACAAAATATCTCTTAGCATCATATTCTACAAGTACTTTTAACCAGCTCAAAAAGGGAATAATTCACTAGTCTGTTGTGAGAATTAGTGCACTGTATAAAAAATATTTTAAAAAAATAAAAATACAAGGAGTTTTTAAGGGAAAAATGTGAAACAGTATCAGCTATATGACATATCAAAAATGCAGAGAACAGTTAATTAGTCGATTTTGAGATAACATAGCATTATATTTGCAAAGGCATTATGATAACAACTAGAAGCACCAACTAAAGAGTATTATTACCGACATCTTTACTTCCACCACAGTATCCAATACAAATATTTCAAACAATGTTGATATATGTCATATCACCTGGCTCAAGAAGTTCGTGGACTCTTTGACCAAGTCACGAAATCTATCATCGTCAAACCAACCAAACTTTGTAAGTCGACACAGGAGTTGAATCAAAGATGCAGTGACAAATGGCTGCAGTTCAGGTCCCCTCTTCGCCAGATAGTTTATTAGGTAATTCCCTACACCATTAAATATCAAGAAAATAAGAGAAAAATTCTTAATCATCTAGTAGCCAACCAAAATGAAAAGTATGGCTGGAGAGTAGGGAAGTAGAATAGGAAGATTAATTACGAATATCAAGACGGAGCTGTAAAGCAAGGCTATGCTCGGTGACTTGCTTCAACAAACTAGAACTAGCGAGCATCAAAGCATAAGGAGTCAATGCATTGTCAAGAATGTATTGGCATTGAGAAATGTAATCCGTGTTCACAGAGAAACACTTGAGAGTGTTCTCTGCATGAGATCGTTCAGCAGAATCTTGTGAATTGTATAGCCTCTCGCACAATGCCTCTAGCTGTGCCAAGCTCTCCATGAAACTGAAACTGAATCTGAATCTGAAATAACAGAAACAAATGTTTTCTTATAGGAATATTGCAATGTTTTGAAACTACTAAAAGTGTCGAACAGTTGAACATCAAGTATCAACAGAAAACCAGACACTACGCCAAGCAAACAAATACCGAAGGTGTTCATCATGAACAGTTGGACACTCCATGGAAAATCAAGAAACACATCAAAAAATTCAGAAAAAATAAATATAAAAATATGAACTAGTTCCGAAATTCCTTCCAAATTAACAGATGATAAATTCGAGGCAATGTAGATTTCTTGCTTGAGTTTCGAGTAACAACGTCGAAAACAGTAAATTCATGTCCAAAATTAAGAGAAAAGCAACCACATAGTCATTGATCATACTGTAATCAACTTGAAATCATTTGCTTCATCAATAAAATCGGTACAAGCAGAAGAAAAAAAAACATAATCAATCAGTCACCGCACAAGAACACAGATACAATCAACTGATGAAGAAAAAAATATAATACCGATGGATCTGAGATCTGACCAAAGTTGCTTAATCAATAGAGTAAGCTCGATTCCCTCTTTTACTTTAGATGTCGGGAGAGATTCCAATAGAGAATATCGTTTTGGTTTTGTTATTATTGCAAGGGGAGTCTACAATGGCGAGCAACGTGTTATCTTGTTCTTGGCGTTTCATCTTCGGGTAACGAATTTAGAGGTGCGTCTCCGGAGTGCGTTTGCCTTGCTTAATCACCGTTGGATGCGATTACTGAGGGGAGGAGATACAGGGTAGATTGTCATGCAAGAAAGAGCCCAATTTTGACTCGCATAACAAAATGCAAAATGGGTTGGGTGAAATAAACCCTCGAAAGCATCCTTGCTTGAACCCTCTTTTTAACGAATTTTTTTTATTATAAAAATGCTCGTAACTTGGAATTACAAGATAAAATAATATAAATAATGGCAAATAACATCGAGACACCTGATGTTTAGTTTTATTAGTAATCCAATTGTCAAAACACTTGTCAATCGCCCTCCTTCCAGTAGTTTCTGTCGTTTACCTGGCAACGCGATCGATGCTGATGGAGACAGCGAGCCCAAATTTGTCCTGAATGTGTGAAACTTGAGAAAGAAAGTTCATTAAAATTTTAAATTATTACAATAAATCAATATGAATTATACCAATTAAAAGTAGCTGTTATTATTTCAACAAGTCCATTAATGCGTCATAAAGTGAAAGATATTCCTTCCAATGAATGAATGGAGGTGACCAAATAAAGCAAGGCTTGCCCTTGAGACGGTCTTACTATGTGCGCGTGCATTTATGACATTGCCTCCATCGTTTAGCAACAAGTTGGGTTAGACGTGGACAAATTTTATAACATGCAATACTGGGAAAACAAAGAAAATTGAAACGTACGGGATTAGAGAACCTTTTCTTGCATGCATTTGATTCTTATGTATTACTATAACACTACTTGCCTTTTCTCGCGTCTTCTCTGTTATTAATTCTTAGAAAGTGTCCAAGAATGAAGAAACCATATAAATATTAAAGCAAGCAAATGTATGCATGCATGCATCATCTTTCTCCCGATTGTTCTGTTTTTTTGTTGGGTATTATTGTTCTCGCTCTCGCACTCATATATCATCTGACAAGGTTTGAGAATGGCTGGATGACGGTATTGCCATCTATTCGTTATCGTTTTCTCATCTTTCTTTTGATTATTTTTGCAGCACTCGTGACGCGTGTAAAGAAATAGCTACTTTTATCAGTTGCTATTTGAGCCATTAATTCTTAGAACATGCGTTGCTCAAACGGCGGTGTTCTTTATTATAAGCGAACAAAAGTACTATCAGACAACACCATGCTACAACGCGATCATGCGTTCAATCTAATCATATTCTCACACTCATATTGCGTCGTGTGTGTAAATATGTATCATAAGTAGCGTGACATTGATATTATACTCAACAGTACTTGATTCTTTATCTTTAAAATATTTTTTTTAAAACTTGGCAAAGAAGAATAGAATTTGTGAAATAATAAATTCCTTAAATTCAATAGTTTTGAGTGTGTGTCATTTACCCGACGCGAGGGACACCTGTGTTCTGGTTATGGATTTGAAACCGGCTGCTGCATGCATGGCATCGTTAGCATCCAAGCAACTCCGTGCGAGCGCGTACCATACCCAAAACAGCGCAGTACAGTCTCCAACTCGTGGACCCACAATTATAAAGGAGCAATAACATTTAAGTCCTTAAATTTAACAAAAGTACAGTAAAAATATAATTTGATTTTTTTTACACGAGACGCTGTATGTTAAGCAAATTACAAGCATTTAAATGATTTTTATAATATTGTATAAATTAAATTAATTTTTTTTTAATATAATACAAACAAAAATTCAAAATTTAAAAAAATATATCTTCCGAAGAGATTTTATTGATTAGATTATACTGACATTCATATATATATATATAATAATTATTTAAAATGATTGTAAAATTCTTAAATCAAATTCAAAATTTATACAAAAATGCAAAATTAAAGATCTCTATGCCTTTTATTCAAAATTTTTAAAAAATAATATATTTTTTTTCTCTTAATTCTCAACGCTTCTTTGAAATGACACAACATCAAATACTAGTATAAAGTAATTTCACATCATGGCTCTATTTATGATTTAATTTTAACTCAAGGACTCGAACAATATTATCCCAAATATGATAAGGCAGGGGCATTACTATTTCGCTTGTATCAGTAAAGAAAGTGAGAGTTTGACATTTTGGTTGATCAAGCCACAGTCAGTCGTCCCTCTCTTTTACTAAATTTTAATGGGGTAATAACATCGGGATCCAAAAACTTTTACAACTGTTACAAATAAATACTAATTTTTATATCAAATAAGTCCTTTATACTTATTAAAATTTTGAGCAACCAAATTTCACCTTACATGTCAAATTTTTACCGTCGTCATATTGGATATGCAATTCAGTACTAGCGAGTATCCTGCCCATAAAGGCCTTACTAAATAAGCGAAGGACTTATTTGACATTGATGGAAAAATTATATCTCCTTTTATAAATATTTTCTACGACAACCTGAGTTTGTTGAGTATTAAATCGATAAGGGACCTACTTGATATTAACGGGCAAATTATATATAAAATATATACTATTATGATTATTTATTATTTATTATTATTATTATTGATATAAATGATAAAATGGATTACCTGAATGCAAATAGAGCTAAGGGAAAAAGCTGGTACTCTCTCCTCCTTTGTCTCTCCTGATTTTTCTCTCATTTTGCCATTTCTCAAAATCAAAATCATATCAATCTCTCTCTTTCTCTCTGTCCTTTTCTCTTTCTCTCACTCTCCGTTCTCATTCTTATCGACACTCAATCTTGTATTATTCTATAGATCTCGATGTTTTACTCGTTCTATGCTCGGATCCTGTTGCTACTCATTCACAATTTCCGGTTAGGACTTTTTTTTCTTCTAGATTTTCCCGGGTTTTGTTTCCTTTGTCTGCTGTTATTGGCTTAGGGTTTCTCTTCGTCTGGATCTATAGTCGCTCTTTGCTTTCCGGGTCATTGTTTGTTTAAAGAATACACTAAAAAAATTTTGAGCTTTGATTAACCTCTCATTTGGGGAAAAAAAATTAGGGTTTCTCACTTATTGATTTCAACTAAGATTTGCTGGTATTGATGAGTGATTTCGTTTTTATTTTTCAGGCGTTTCATTTTGACCTTCACCTCAGCTCTTAGCTCGTTCAGGCGCCATAACTGAGTTGAGGAACTGTGTTTTTTCGGATTGTATTAGTTCAGTCTGATTTAGGTATATTTCCCTTTTGTTCGTCATTTTGTATTAATTGAGCGAAAAAGTTTCCATTTTTAGAGTTTCGTATAATTTTACGTTTTAGCAATCCTCATAAGATATTCTCCATTCCTTTATACTGTTTAGTTGACTAGGTTTCTACGATCTGCTGTTCCTTATTGTTGAATTTATTATGTGCATAATAATTAATGGCTGACAAAGTGAATTCCGCGAGACGGGTCTGCTTTAGTATCAATTGTGAGGGCCTTTTTGGTGGTTTATTTTCTTCCATTTTAGGCAACAGAACCTAATTCAACATGAAAATTTTATTCACTGGTTCTCCATTTTTGGTTTTGAAAGATCTGTCCTCCTGACTGTGGTTGTTTGCAGAATTTTCACTGTTTATAAGTGATTGTTTTACTGTCTTCTCTGCTTGATATTTACACAGATTTTCTGAACAATTTTTTCAATGGTTATTTGCCCCACTTACTTTCATTTTCATTTATTGCTTAAATATATCTTATCATGCTTTGGGGCATCTAGATTTAATACGTGAAGCATACTGGGAAAATTGAAAAACCTCTGGGAGTTGGAGTGCAATTATCAAAAAATAAATAGGAGAAAGGCTCTGCATTTTATTTGTGCTTTATTGTGTTTTAATTTTATTTTTCCTTTTTTTTTATTTTGCTTCAGGATTTCATCCTGGTGTTTGAATGGTTCTTGGCTTTGGCTAGGGGTTATTGTGATTCTAGGAAGAGATGAGTGGCACAACAATTGAAAGCAATGATGGGGTGCTCACCAAGGATCAGACTGAGTCACCATTAAATGATGAAGGTGGAGGAAGCATGGATCGGGGAATTGTACTGAAGAAAGGACCGTGGACATCTGCTGAAGATGCGATCTTGATTGACTATGTAAAGAAGCATGGGGAGGGAAACTGGAATGCTGTTCAGAAGAACTCAGGGCTGCTCCGTTGTGGCAAAAGCTGTCGATTGAGATGGGCAAATCACCTGAGGCCAAACTTAAAGAAGGGGGCATTTACGCAAGAAGAAGAGCAGCTGATTGTTGAGCTCCATGCCAAAATGGGAAACAAATGGGCGCGAATGGCTGCTCACGTAAGTATTTAGTTTATTTCTTTTGGATGTGGTGAAATACGTGAAATTTTTTTTGCATTGAAAATGCTTATGTTGAAGTCATTGTAGATTTTCAGTCACAAATGACAAGAAAAATATTGCTTTTTTGTTTGCTCAATTTCTTTGGGTGATGTCCCAGTGAGCTTTAGATTTTCTTCTGTTTTATATTTTTGTTTGGTTCAAATCATTTGTTTTTAATAAATAAAGTGAAAACATCCTTATCTTCTTTTCTGTTATGGAAAATCTAAGTATTTACATTTACAACTGTTAGTTCATTAGTTAATAAGAAATTGGTTGCATTAATTTGACAGTGAGTGGCTGAGCTAGAATTTCCTTCTTGGAGGGGCAAACTTGTCTACAAGAAAAACTTCATAAGAATATATAAAAAATTGTATAGTTGTCCAAATGATAGATCTAACCATTTAATGGATGCATTTATACCCTTTTCAGAGATAAATCAAATTGGATTTAGATCTTGGTTAACTTCTTTCAGAGGTTAAGAGATGAGAATCAAGTTCTTATATTTAATTAAGGAGATTGAGTGAAAATGTTGTATGATAACAAACTGAGTGATGCCACACTCAAAAGTATAGCAAGGATGTCATGTGATTGATAGTGTTTATGGACACCTTTTAGTATGTGAAAATCATTATTTTTATTTATGATAACCTAACAATTTGTCCTTGATTTTCATTTACAAGGGTCACTTGTGTCAAAATTATTGGAAGTAAATATAGAATTTAATGAATCAAACTGTGGAAGTGCATGAAACTGTTTCTACAGTTTAATATTCTCAAGTACTTTTCTTTCAGTTGGTATTTTTAAGTACATTTGCATGTCTTTTCAAACTGGGATTGTTAATTTGTCATCATTACTGCAGGATCTGAAAATAAACTTATTTTGATTAGTCAAAAGGTGTTAACTCTGAAGGTGATATTTGTATATCATATTGAAACTAGTACAAAGTTTATATAGGTTGTGAACTAAAATTCTTAATGAAACACAGATCCTGTTTTTAACAAGAGCACAATTGTTACTTAAACAATAATTAGACAATAAGACTTCAAATTGTATTTATTGTTTTAAAAAAAAAGATAGCTCAATTAATGCGCTTTTCATAATCTATTGTTGAGTAGGCCTAAAGAATTTGTTATTTATTGTTTAGAGAAAAAGGATAGCTCAATTAATGTGATTTTTGTAAGCTATCGTTGAGTAGGCCTAAAGAATTTGTCAAAGTCATGTTGGGGGCTTGTGGCTGGGGCTTACCATGGCCACCCAGGTTCTAAAGTTGCTCCTCGCCCTCTGCAACACATTCATACAAGATTAACCAAATGAAGTAAACAAATTCTTGAGGAAATTAAATTTTCTGCCCCTCTATATAATAAGGTTACATGATGCAAGTCAGCAAATGACCTATGTAGAGTTGATCCGGTCCATAGGACTTTGAACAATGGTAGTTACATTGAGTTCTGTAGGTGCATGATAAATATTACTTGCATGAAATTTAGGCTTCTGTAGTCTACTATGCGAGTTTCGCACTGGGAAATTTGTAGTGCATATGTAGGTGCACCATAAGAAATGATACTTGTGTGTATTTGCTTTGAGAAATGTTTAATGTATAAGATATTGTTAACTTGGCTGTTTGTTAGCAAATGCTCAGCCTGACTTGCTTCCTAATTGGTGCTGTAAATTTGATTTATTATTTTTGTTTTTAATCACTAGAAAATAAAATTGAAGTATAAACATTAAAAGGAGGTATGGATACATTGGTTTATTGGTGATGCTTAGGATCTTTCTATCTTTGGGGTGATAAGTTTTCATCCTTAGGCTCTATGGGAGTTGATCTGTGATAATCTTGATCATGCGTTTCCTGCAACAGAGCAAGTCTGCTTTGCAAAAGAGGGCCATTCATGCAATTTGATGTCTGACATACTGTATGTAATAATTTCAATCTTGTATCTGCTGAAACTAAGCAAATGTGAATTCAAATTGGTGTTTATTATGTCCATTTTGACTAGTATCTTTTCTAGGTTGAGATTTTGTCGTTTCTTTTGATGTAAATCATTGTCTTGGTTTTCTATTTTTATCAATCTTAATGTCTTAGTCACCATAATTGATATCTAGATTCCCGTGTGTTAATTTATTATAAGTGTCTTTTCTATCTTTACCTAAGATAATTTGTTGTCTCTTTGCCTGTTTCCTGGTCATAGGTAGTTAATTATAGGCGTTTTTCTTATCTTTATATAAGATTATCAATTGTCCTTTTGCCAGTTACCTGGACGTACAGATAATGAGATAAAAAATTACTGGAATACTCGAGTTAAGAGACGTCAACGGGCTGGTTTACCTCTTTATCCTCCTGAAGTGTCTTTCCAAGCATTGCAGGAGAGTCAAAACCAGAACTTTAACGCAATTAATGGTGGGGATAAAGGCCATCATGATCTCTTGCAGGCAAATGGTTATGAGATACCTGATGTTGTATTTGACAGTTTAAAAGCCAACCAGAGTGTCTTATCCTATGTCCCTGAACTTCCCGATATTACTGCAAGTAGCATGCTGATGAAAGGTCTGGGTTCTCAGTACTGTAGCTACATGGCGCCAACGATGCATCGCCAAAAGCGTCTGCGAGAATCAATGTCGTTAGTTGCTGGTTACAATGGAAGAATAAAAAATGAGTTCTCATTCGACCAGTTCCACAGTGACAGTCCTGATAAGATTGGCCGGCCTTTTGTGTTGTCCTTGCCACTTGATCCTGATCCTATTCCTAATACCCCAGAGTCTTTTGGGGTATTACAGGGTAGCCACACCCTTTCAAATGGCATTTTCTCTACTTCCAGCCTCACTTCAGGGGCTGTGAAGTCGGAGCTCCCTTCACTCCAATATACAGAAACTGATTTAGGTAGCTGGGGAACATCCTCTTCCCCACTTCCTCTACTTGAGACAGTTGATGCATTTATCCAGTCTCCTCCACCAATTGGGACAGTTGACAATTCAAACTGCCCTTCACCACGTAACAGTGGCCTGTTAGATGCTTTACTCCATGAGGCTAAATCTATTGGCTGTGCAAAGAATCATTCTTCTGACAAGAGTTCAAATTCGTCTTCTGTTACTCCTGCTGATATAGCTGATAGTTGCACCCTGAATATTTGTGAAACAGAATGGGAAGACTATGGCGATCCCCTTTCTCCATTGGGTCACTCTGCAACTTCTCTCTTGAATGAGTGCACTCCCCTTAGTGCCAGTGGAAGTTCCTTGGATGAGCAAGCACCTGTTGATACGCTTGTTGGTAAGCATCATGCATTTTGGTTTTTGAATGAAAGTAATCTTGGTTATAACATTAAAACATTGTTTGAGAACTTTCAAACTGGGCTTTTTATACCTTTTTATACCTAATAAAATAATATCTGAATTACTTATTAGAAACTTGGTTGTGTGAGTTATTTCCATTACCTTCAAAATATTTTAATCATTCCTAATAACTTATGTTATCAAAACACTATTTTCTGTCTGAAGTTTTTGTTTCGTTTCTTATTTTATTGAAACCATGTTTTTAGATTTTTTTTTCACTGAATCATGCCAAATTATTGAACAACTAGGTCAATCCCTGCAGCTTGTGCAACTGGTTTGGGCTACAGGTTCTCAACTTGTATTTGATTGTTATGTAGGATGCAATGTGAAATCAGAACCAGTTCACCGTGTATGGACTGTTGATAGAGCGAATGAAACGACTAACCTGTATGTTAGTGAGCCTGATGCTTTACTAGCTTCTGATTGGCTTGAGCAGGGTGCTGCTCGTGTTAAGGACCCAACTGTCATGACTGATACCATAGCAACCCTTCTTGGCAACGATTTGGGCAGTGAATATAAGCAGATGACAACAGGAACTTCTACGTCTAGCCAAGGATGGGGGTTTGCTTCTTGTGCGTGGAACAACATGCCTGCTGTCTGTCAAATGTCTGATCTCCCTTGATGTCTGCTGTTTGTCAAAAGTGAACTTTTTTTGAACTCCTCGTTTGGCACTTCATTAATGTTGATGATTAGGTTAATATTGGCAGTCAGGCCCTGGTGCCTGCTCGACTTCAGAAGTTCATTTGGGATTTAGACCTGTGGTATGATTTGTACTGAGTCGTGGTGGTTATTGTGTTTGTGGATTTTGATTTCTTGTTTTCCGAGCCCGTGTTATGCCTGTGTGCCAGTATGGAACTGACTAGGTGTACAAATGTACGCAGGCTTTTGCTGCTATTGATAAAATAATTATGCACTTCCAAGATGATATATTGTTGTTTATTCAGTGGAGTTAAAACTTGTTTGTATAAATTTTCTTCGATTTTGGCCTGCAAATCTGCTTGTTGCAATTTATTGTGAGATTTTGTTGGAAGACTTAAGTATCCGAGAGAGAGAGAGAGAGAGAGAGAGAATGAACAGGCACTGCCTACCAAAGAGAAGCTGAACAAGTATTTCAGCAAGTGGGGGGCGATTTGGCCATTGATCAATCAATTTTTGATTGGTTTTCAATTGACAAACAATTTATGAAAATTCAAACTATTGAGAAACATGACTCTCCTGTTAACTTTTAAAGTATTTCAAGTTTTAAAAATAATTATGAACGGACAGCGCTCGACAAGAATTAATCGATCGATCAGATTATATTGGTGACTTTAAGTGAGGCTGATCTGAGAGTTTCAAGCAGTATCACGTCCACCTGTCCGTCTCATCGTTTAGCCCTGCACCTCTATGCTGCGAATTTTCCGGCTTCTTATTACTATAGAAGTCCGATGAAAGTGCCGGCAATGGCGGGGACGGTGGAAGCATCCAACGGGTTAGTATGGGCGGCGTTGGAGGGAATCTTACACTCAAATGACTCATGCTACTTGTTGGTGCGCTATCTACAGTAAAGCTTGATGCATCTTCAGATCTTGAAGCCGGTGATGATTCGGAAGCTTCTGATCCGCAACTGCTGCTTACAGAGTCCGAAGGTGCTGGTGAGAGACCTCCTGTATTGGAAATTGCGTTGCCTTCCATTATACATTTTAAAGCATCTACCGCCTACAAATATTAATCAAAGCCATTCAAAGTGAAAGAATTGTGCTAGATAATAATATAAACCTCCGGGAAAGTTTAGAATTCATTATGCAAGACTTACGGTATCCATAGATAATCTCTTTTGAGGATCTTTGCACAGACATTTCTCTGTAACTCGAACCATCCAAAGTAGTTGATGAACATCATGGCAATCTAAAATTCTGGGGTCGATTAAATCTGGGTACTTTCTTTCCTTCAGCAGTGGTCTTGCCTATCAAGAAAATTAAACAAGAAGGCGTTTTACTGGGTTCACATTTGATTTATTCAAGTGATACATTAAAGTTATATGGTGTTGTTTCGGGTTCTTACCCACCCCACGAGACTTCTCCCTCCAAGTTTTTTGTCGGTAGTTTTCAGCCCAGTTACCAGCTGCAACAGTACCACCCCAAATGAATACACGTCGGTTTTGGTTGAAACTTTGCCACATTCTGCATATTCTGGATCCAGGTATCCAAGTGTTCGGACAACTCCTGTTTCTGAAGAATGCTCCGAACCTTCGGGTTGAGTCCTTGCAAGGCCGAAATCTCCCAACTGATACAGCTAAAAATGTTAGATGATCCTTGGAATGGAGCGAATATAAATAGAGTACAATGTTAAAGTTTTACCAGTGCATCGAAATCATGGGTTACAAGGATGTTGCTTGGCCTCATATCTCCGTGGATGATGTTGTTTTCATGTAAGTATTGTAAGCCTTTGGCTGCCCCCATTGCTATCTTCAACCTCTTTTCCCAGTTGAGAGGCGTCCTGGCATGCACTGCGTTATTCGACGGAAATTCCCTTTGAATTAGATTTTCCTATTCTTTGGTGGCCATTGTGAAAGTTAAAAAGAAAAAGCAAAAAGACTAAGGTCACCAACGTCCAAAAGTTTCTGTATATTTTCTTACTTGATAGATGTTGATCCAATGAACCATTACAGACATATTCATAGACAAGCAGCCTGTGATTTCCTTCCGAGCAAGTCCCCAACAGCATCACCAAATTTTGATGTCTAGCTTTTCTGAGAAACTGAACTTCAGACTTGAATTCTTTGTCTCCCTGGAAGTTTGCATTTTTATATCGCTTCACAGCAATCTTCATCCCGTTTATTTCTCCTCTGTAAACTAAACCAAACCCTCCTTCTGACAGATAATTCTTGTCCGAAAATCTCTCTGTAGCAGCCTGTAGCTCACCATAACTGAAATCTCTTTTCCATCCAATCTTCGGTCGTCTATTTTCGCATACTGTACAAATGAAGTTCTCAAAAACTTCATCCGTCATTGGACTTCCTGCTAAATACCGGCTATTTTCATTGCTTTTTTTCAGGTTTAGGTTTTCATTATCTGAGCTGCCTCTGTATTCTTCAGTCAAATCAATGGAGAAAGTGTCTTCTATGTATTCCTCAAGGAATTGTAAAAAGGGAGAACTTGTTGTCTCAGTAGAGTTAGAACCTGAAGATTTGTAAAATGAGGCAGATTTCCTGCTGCTCTGCCATGGAGATTCTCCACCAAATTCTTCTCCTTGTTCGTCGGTTGAGTTGGCCTTCTGAGGAATTTGAGACGCTGAAAAAATCATAGACAATCATTAGTGTGTTGGGTTTGGAAGTCGCTTGGTAGAAAGTGCTTTTGAGTGAAGTAGCTTTCTATAAAAAGACTGGTAAGAGTAATTTTATCAAGAAAGGAACCGGTTTTATATTAGTTTAGGAGAGAGTTGTTTACTCTTCCCCCTTGTACTTCCTGGAATCATTTCATGGTATGAAACTGAAACTCCATCAGAACCAGGTGACTTTTCGACCGCCGATTTGTTGGTGCTTCCACTTGCAGTTGAAACTGAAACTCCATCACAACAAGGTGACTTTTCGACCACCACTTTGTTGGTGCTTCCACTTGCAGTTGAAACTGAAACTCCATCACAACAAGGTGACTTTTCGACCACCACTTTGTTGGTGCTTCCACTTGCGGATTTCGCTTTCTGTCCTCGAAGCTGTTCGATGGAGTTGTCTCTTTTCATCCTTGATATTCTGCACGACAGATTCTCCAAGAAGTATCCCTTCTCTTTCTTTGTGTGCCTGAACAAAAGATGAAGTACGAAATAGTTGGAATTGCATTAGAGATTGTTGCTTTTGTCCCCGTCAATTTTGCCCAATCAAAAGATTCGATACTGTGGATTCTGATCGTCAATGGAACATTTGATCATTGCATGGTTATTAAGAAATGTGAAAAGAAAACAAATGGTGATGAAGTAATTTAGACAGACCTATCGAGTATAACCCAAGTAGCTTTAAATCCTTTTGCAGATCTGACAGCAACAGTCTTCAATGAGGATCCTGTTCGTACCTCCACATGAAACTCGATCTGTTCATTATCAACCACAGAAGTAATATTTATTAGCCAACCCCAAATATATTCTTTAATTGTCGGTGAGTTAATTACCAGACCTTTTCAGTTTCGTATTGGTTGGAAATCTTCACGATCTCCTCGATGTTTTGGTACTCTTCCTTTTTCCTGGAAATTTCTTCTTCAATGATTTTCTGATTTGTACTAAACATTGAACTCGAATCCAATCTGATCTTATATCCCACTGACAATTTACACGCAACGAGATGGCGATTGGGATTTCAAATAGTTAGCAAAAGTAAAACAAAAATCCGCTGATCATTAGATTAATCTAATCAAAAGATGAACTTGGAATATATGAAGTTAGTTCGATATCATGTTAGTTAATGGCTAAACTGAAAAGTTTAATATCGAGTAAGAATGGGAAACAATGAAGCATGAGTTCTTCCGGTATTTTCCAGGAGGGATGAAAGATAACGTACAAGGACTGTTAACCCGGTGAACAATTACGAGGAATTTGAGTGCATCCCCAGGCTGAAGTGATAAGCCTTGCGCAATTCCTCTGATTGCGCTCGGACTAACTTCCCTCGACGCATCCTGGATCACCAACACTCTTTCACAACCTGATTCTCCTGACATCGTGGAAGATCAACTTTACTGTTAAAATATTACAAGAAATCTAATACAAAATTTAAATGCAAAAGAGAAAAATGTTGTATGCACAGCCTCTTTTGTTAGTATTATAGTTGCAAGCAGGTACTGAAAATGTTGCAAGCATGAACACAGAAAATATTTTCAGATACCAAAGTGTCAGAGATATGAACAGTACAGTCCGAAGGTGGTGGTGAATTCAAGCAAGAATCTGTGGAGTTAGCAGGAGGCGCATATTCGGATATGCGAGGAATGGAGTTGAAAATTTGATTGATGATACGAGAGAAGACGATTCATAAATTGATATTGTCTATGCTTCATTTTTTGTCAATATTTGTGTGTTGATGATAACCAAGCTGGCTGTTCAAGAAGTACATCCTTGTGGGAAAGTGACTCGTGAGCTGCGCTGTTGATTTTATTGTCTTCGTACGACTGATTGTAGATGGCAGAAAAATGCAGCTTGTTTTGAGCTGGTAATAAGAGTTTAGACTAGTCTTTGGTAAGTGTGTTTGTATTCAAGAAGCAGACGATTTTAAGGTTCACACTCTGTTTTGTTGCTTCTTCACAGCTTCCAAGGTTTGGCTTGTTAAACTATAATAATTCTCCCCTGAAATTACCTGTTGCTTGACATTTCTTGTGCCTGAATCTTTAAAAATAAACAGTCAAATAATTTAATGGTGTGGTAAGTTTATGATGTTTCATCGAAGTTTCGGTGGTTTCTGTCAGTAACATCGAGCAATGGCACCATGCTATACCATGGCCTGCCATTGGTTGCTAGTGTTATATCTTGTCGACAACATTGATTACTAAGTTAACGTAAGAGACATAAGAGTGGGACAGGAATAGGGAACCTTCTTCGATGGGTTTCAATATTGAGCGTCCTTTTCCCCATTTGTGCACGTGATATTTGCATAGTTGCTTGCCGTGCTAGCTATCAGGTGTCTCCGAAGAGATGTTAACAGTCATTCTTTTTCAGCAGACTGTTCTTTCTTTACTTGTCACGAAAGACCAATAATATTCAGAAGTTTTAGTTCTGCCCTGAAAGAAAATCATTAGTAGTTCTGAATTTAACACTTGACTAATGGCGACTTAATCTTCACACATGAAATGCAGTGTGAGAACCTGAAAGATATAGAGATCAGCAACAAAATTCTTTTCCCAGGACTGCAGTAGGATCACTGAATGCTTTCAATAGTAATTGAAGCAAGGTATTGTTTTCACTTGCTTTCCAGGTTTTACGTGGCTCTAGCATCTGGAAGAATGGGTTTTATGTTTCAGCTATTTGACTGTTGCAGTCAAAAGATTATCATAATGGGGTCATGAATATTGGTCTGTTTCTCTCCAACGCAAACGATTGTAGCCATGATACCTGGTTGCTCTTCTGATTGAATAAAAGTTTGTTTATTCTGCTTTTCTATACATTAAATACAAACATCTAATGCTTGGACCGTCAAGAACAAGTTAATTATGTAGTTGCTGTTAATGCAGGGCCCTTGCCCTCGCATCTGTTGTCGATAAGAGATTGTCACGGTGCACAGTCAAATTTAAATTCGAATCTCAGGGAAAGGCAGGTGAGACTTGAAATTCCAAGCTTCCATTTACATTATCTAGTTGTGAGCTTTATGGCTTGTTTATCCTGCTCAATATATTGAAGCTGTTAGATTTAGATGTCTTGAAAGGGCCTCTGCTAAATGGATTAGCTATAATCCATTCACTATGTAATGCTTTCTTTAATCAGCTTATGATTTCATTGACTAGTTTCTTTTCAAACAGATTCCAGCTTATGGCATCCTTCAACTACTTCCCCATATAAATATTTCCACATGGCAGCAGTTGAGTCATTTTGCAGTTTGAACATATTAACTTAATCATACAATCATCCATCACAGAACATCTACCAAATTCAATAATACAGATTAAATTCACCAATCTTTCCATAAAGAGGATACTTGGGACTCTGTCTCCCTTCATCGCTCTAAACACATTAGACTTGTTTGATTTCAAGCTTCCAGAAATTCTTGTTAAAATATATATGATACAAAATGTGTACACATCATTCTTGTTAGTACACAGATAAGCTAGTACACATGATTTATTAGTATTTAACACATCAACAGTTAAGATTAAACCACCAACAAATTCTTCAGGTGTGCAAGACTATTCGGCAAAATGGCTTAAGGTACAACTTGCCTGCAAATTGAATAGAGCATGGATGTCAATCAATATCAAAGCATTTTCAAAATGAAGTCATAAAACAATTTCAATTATCAAACTAAGAACATATATATTTATTATATGTATCTGCGCTATCTACATCTATAAAATTTCCATGAGAAACTGCTTTCTTAAACTGCACTTGGAAAATTTATCAAGGATGGTCCTCACAGACTTTCTTTTTTCTAATATTTTCCCATCTAATGCATGTCAAAAGATACCTCTGAAGTTGTTCCAATCCCAAAAAACTGTATTTTTGAAACCCTTCCTTGGGATGGCAAAAGGTTGATTGCTTGGTGGGAAGCAACTTAGTTCCCGCTTCATCTGTGCATGTCTGAAGACCACAAGCATTGCAAAGCAATTCCACATCTGATTCCTGAAAAAACAAAACCATGTGGAGCTTTCAAAATTCAAATCACATTATCACAACAATGAAATCAGTAAATTACATCTAGTGGATACCATACCTCCATCATCAAAAGTTTCGATAGGTGTACTAGAGGATATGGATGAAGTTTATAGCCACCATTATTTATACAGCATAAAGCAAGTGAACGAACCTAGCAAGGACAGAAAAAGAAGCAAACAGAAAACTACTCTTAATAAGTTTTTATGGCAACCTGGAGATTTGTAAAGCAACTTCTAGAATCCAAATAGAAAACTAATTAAAAAACAGTTGTATCCAATTACTAAAGTATCAAACCAGTATCCATTTTAGTAACACCAATACATATAGAATGGCATAGATTATAACAGAACTGAAAATTTAATGGGCTGAAATTTTGATTACCTCATCCATGTAAGGTTCAATAATGTAATACTGTAGATGTGATGCCTCAGCAGCAGTAGTACTGAAAAATTGCCTATAATTGCCCATCCGGAAGTACCTTTTACACATACATAACAGAAAAAGGACAACGGACATTTTAGTTTACTACAAATTAAACAATGAACAGGAGATGAAAATTATTAACATCTAGACATTAGATAAGGCATTTATGATAACTGGAAGTTTATTACCTTAGAACTTGGCGAGCAAAAGCCATTTCTTTTGACTTGATAATTGGAGAAGGCACATGACGAAACCACAGAGCAAGTGACTCCCCCTGTAGACCAGAAATAGCTATATTACATGCATTCAAGACCCAGCACTAGGCTGCAAATTAAGAATGATAAAGGATGTGAACCACCGTAAAGAAGAAACCAACCGTTGATTGGGCATTAGAATCAAGATGAAGAAGCACGTAAAATGAACGAAATTCAGCTTCATTCTCACAAATAGGACTGGAGCTCTGATTTGCTTCATACAGATTATATAGAGATGTCAGAGATTTTGTCAGTTGCTCCAAGTTGAGGTAGTGCAATGAAGAAATACTTGAACTGCTGCTACTACTTCGAAGCTTGTGGTGAGATATGACATGAAATTTAACCTGTTGATATTTACAAGGACTCAGAAATAGATGAATCCATTCCAATCATGTAGACTTTCCCACATGAAGTAATGATAAATCAACTAAAAAGTTCTCACAAGTTTATTTGTGAAATCCAGGGCCAAAAAGGGTGCATGAGATGGTTTTAAGCTTCAAAAGAAATGACATACATCTGCAGTTCTTTTACTTGAAACGAATTGCATATTTTCTGAAGTTCTATTAGCAAGTTAGCAGCATCCACAAAATAGTCCATTTTGCTTGTGCACCTGTGCAACTGTCGAGAACACTACAGTAAAGTTTTCCATCCACATCCTTATTGAGCTATTTCTGTTTCAAATATCCTAACTTGTGACTGTTGTAGGCATTATCGATGTACCACATGTCATTTTCTCACTACAGCGATGCTTCAAATAATGTTATATATGTTAAAAATAAAATCCACTTAGCTCAATTAAAAGAAGACTCAAACCCTATCCTTTATGAGTTCAAAAGACAGACATAACAAATGATACATTCAAGATATTTCAGCAGGAGAAAAAAGAAGAAGAGGTTGAGAGATTTCTTACAATTTTTTCATACATGTGGATTACTTTGTCATTGACAATATTCTGCATGGTAAGATCTTGTCTTATGGACCTTGTCCTATCAAAAACAAAGTCATGAATCACTTCAAAAGAATGTTCCTTAGAATCCAGCAAGTTCAGAACATAGTTTAAAGTATCTTCGAGCACTGGAAGAGGCCGCACATCTGAGGCTCGCACATGCTTGGCCGACATCGTTCTGCAAAACTAGCGTAAGAGATGGATGGTGAAGTGTTTCCTACGTGAAATATAAAGAACAAACCCAGCAAAATCATGAATAGAAACATGTATTTGAGCAAACAAGGGTTTAGCAAAATAAAGGGAAAGACCCAACAATTGATGTCTTAACAGAGATATACAGTATTATGCTCTGAATCTGAAAATTTTACACCAACCTTTTTAACAGCGAGGGAATGAGATGACTTGCAAGGATCTCCATTGAGTCTTTCAAAGACCGCTAAGTCTCGCAGGCGCTGGCGTTGGAGTCTTTCCTCCTCTATTTACAACAAAACAGAGATCAATAACGATATGAAAAGCGGAATACAAATGTGATGAGCAAAAAGGATTGCTTATTTGTACTGCATACCTGGGCACATAAACGGACAATTTCCAACAATTGCTTCTGTTTTTCCTCCTCCTCCTCCTTCTTCTTCTTTTTTATGGTTATTACTTCTACCACGAGCATGATCGAAATTACGAAAATTGTTACGGGCGTTACGAGACCTGTAGCCGGAAAATCTGGTTTGATCAGGGCGGAAACCTGTTGATCCAGTAAACGAGGTAGAAGAGGACGATGAGGAATTTGCACGTTGTTGAGAAGAACGCCGTCTGTCCATGTCTTCACTTGTAGGTCGTGGTGGGGGAAAAATTTACTGAGTGGAGAATGAAGAGTAGAGCAACGAATTAAACGGACATGATAGTTTGTTACAGTTAATTGAACAGAACAGAACTGAGACAGACGTGTAGGCGTGCAAGCTGTTCCGACATAGCCTCTAGATAATTGACTTTTTCTGTGTCTTCATACCAATTTCCTTTTAGATAATTGAGTTATTTAAATAAATTAAAAATTAAAATTGGATAACTTGATTATTGTAGGGAACCCAAATTGACTGTGAAATAACAAATTAGGGCATAATATATTTAATCTTTAAATTCTAATATTTTCATAACCAATGCAGTTGGCCTTGGCCTAACAGAGTTTACATGTTCCATCATGAATGCTGATAATACAAAACATCAGAGCAGCAGTTACTTAAAAATCCCACAAAAAGGCTGACCTGGAAACAGGAAATACAAAACAAGTGATGTCTTTAATCCGCTTCCCTTCGTAATAGGCAGCAAAGGGGGCAGGAAATGTTTCGGGGTACTTCTGGCTTCTATCTATAAATTTGAATCCTGTGGACATCTAAGATCTGTACATTCACCTCCAAACATCGATGAGATAAAAGTTTAATGTGCAAACAATCATTAATCTGGTCTGTAATCTATATATACTGAAAATATCACAAGTTAAGACCCCAGTCATTTCCACCACCAAAACTGTCGGAACAAATATATCTTCCTCATTCTAGGATTGTATGCCATGAAGGCTCTGGCTTTAATAGGGTCTGCGTTCAAATACTCAAAAGCATACATCTGTTTAGCCTCTTCCAGACCATCAATCTCCATCACAGCTTCTAACAGTTCTGAGGCATTGATTGAAGTTTTATTTCGTTCCATCGCATCACCCAAGCGCCGAACGCTGGTTGCCACTGCCAACATGGCATCCTGAAGAGCGTCTGTGCCACGAGGCCTTTTTGGAAGTTGTCTCAGAGGTGGAACTGGAGGAGGATCTTGACTACCATTGGGCATACACTCCGGTGGTCCAGTATATGACTCTGTTCCATCTGTATCACTTAGGTCTTCTGAACTTGGTGAAAGGAATGAAGCAGAATCATCTTCGCAGTTCTTTACCTCGGTTGGATGGCTTCCATCCTTCCTTTTAGTCCAACGACTAGGTGCTTGATAATTGCCACAAACTATTTTTAATTCATCATACATCTCAATTTGCTTCCCTCGAAATCCTCTTGCATCAGGGTGTACCTATACCATATTATTGAAGCTCATTATTATTAAATAAGAGAATTAACAATTTGGTAAGTTTAGAATTCAAAAAAGAAAAAATTACCGCAACGTATCTCTTCCACAGATCATCATTATCACATTCGATCATCCTTGTATTGGGATTCCAATGGAATCCATCTTGACTGAGCAAATCCCTCATTACCTTGTATCTTTTCTTAATTGTCTTTAGCCGGTTAACAACTTTTTGATTATTCAAGTTTAAATTAAAACGGGAGTTGACAGCAATGCAGGCAGCAGTATATGCATTCTCATTGAAGCACTTGTCAATTTTATTGCCAACTCTAGCCTGAACAGCAAGAGTTTCAATAAGACACTTGTCCATTGCAATTGACCAAACAACGTTCCTTCCTTTATGCTTCATCTCCCTTCTTTGTCCTTGATACTCATATTGGTCCATTCCTAAATCAGTAAGAAAAAGATAACTACCAACTTTTGCACTACAATACTGCACAATTCAGCACATAGTTCAACATAAAACAAACTGCATCATAGCAACATATCAGTAGCTAAAATTTCAATAATCTTGTCCACAATCATCTACATGAATGATAACACAGCGAGCAAGATGAAAACAAAGCATAATTAACTTTTGTAGCAACATTTGGCATCACATCACTAGTGAATGGTCATAATGATTTTTTTTTAAAAGAAAAGACCTAAGGTAAACATTAAACAAACATTGCATCTAAGTTAATGCTTGCTCTTATTAGTTCAAACTCAGGAAAGCAAATGGTAATCATGCTTCTATTAAAGTCTATACCTTACCTAGTAACCACTTGTAATCAAAGAGACCCTCACATCCAGCAACTAAAAAATGCTTTTCATATTTCCGGCTAGCAGGAATCAGGATTTATCTTTTTCATGCCTACTTCAAATTGTGAAGCCTAAGCACAGTCTTGCCCCATTTGAATTTTCAAAATTCCAGTATTTTCTGGTAATAACATCTACTGGTATGCATTTGCATGTGAACAATATTCTCTTGGTAAAAAAAGCTCATAACAGTATAAAACCTCACAAGCAACACCTCCACTTAACTTAAAGACTATTGCTGAATTCACTGTTTAAAAAACTGACACTGCTAGTGAAAATACCCGGGTAAAAACAGGAACTCTGGGCCACTAGCAAAAACATTAATAGCAATGGGACTGACATAAACAATAGAAAATACATTTACAACTAATAGTATCATTGGTCTGATTATAAAGATACTGGTAAGAGACAACTAGGGTAAAATTGATGCTAGATCGTCAAGAGTTGTAAGATAATGTTCTCCTTTTCACATGCCGATTGAGTCACTTCGCATCTTGATCATTAAAGAAACAATAAAATGATAGAACTGGGAAAACTAAGCAATCATACCTAGAGAAGCTATCATATCTGGGAAAGAAATTAATTCACAGGCTGTAACTATAGGTTTTAGCTGGTCAAAAATACTCCCAATTCAACTGTACTGAGTTTAAGAGATCATAAAATTTTTACATAGGTTTCCCTCCATATCCCACTAAGATGTAATTTGTACATTTCACCATTGATTTTACCAATAAGCACTCCATGTAAAAGGCTCAATAATAATTCTGCAAAAATAAGATCAATAAACTGCAGCTATAGCCACCATACAGAAATAATTAAAATTAGAATTAAGGGCGCATGACAAATAATAAAAAATATTAATTCTGAAATAACAAGAATCAAGGCTCAATAACTCTAATTATTATACACAACCCAAATCTAGACATGTAATTTGTACATTCCACTGTTAACACTACCAAGCAGGTCAGGTTTTAACACACGTCTTAAACATACTGAAACTTCGTTTGAGTTGAACAAAAACTTAGTCAACAACATAGAACCTGTTCTAATTTTGATTCATTTGAAAATTCTTTCATCTTAATTGTTTTCAGAGATTAGTCAGCACACTAAACACAATTTGCAGACACTAACTTTGAGAGCCCAACTCTTAAACTTCACAGCATGTTTATAGCAAAATGCACTCCAGATGTTTCACCCATGTCTTCAACAGAGTAAAATAAAATGAAAGAAAATATCAATACCCATTTACCAATAAATTAAAATAAAAAATGAAAACTGATCTTTGTAATGCCTGAACATTATCAGTAAGAAGACTAAGAGGTTTCAATCAAATCCTGTGCAATAAATTCCACAAGCATGGGATAATGAAGTTTTATAAACCAGGTCAACATTGTTGACTATCTTAAAAATAAAAACTATACTGTGTCAATAAGCTTATAGCTCACTCCACAAATTTGAAAATCGATATTCAATGGAAAATTTTCAGCTGCGCTTCACATACAGAGTTATAGAGACAGATACCTCAGTGAATTGAGTTGATATCTGCTCACCGAAAGAGATGCGGCAACGGCGCCAAGACGATCAAAGTGAGAAGCTCAAATTCTTCATTTCATTCCCACGAAATCAGGGCTTTCTTGTTGCCTTCCTTTTCCTTTTCCCGAGAAAAACAAAAGGTTAAAAATTTTCCCAGCGCAGGAGACACTTTCTCGAAAACCAAACGCGTGCGGAGAAAAGTTTCAATTCAGTGATACGCACCCGTCTCAGAGATTGCATGATAAGGGAGTCACAAACCGCCACGTAGTCAAATGATTTTTGATAATTGTATAAAATAATAAATGAAAAATAATTATTATAAAATAATTCAAGAAATGCATAATAATTAATATATAAAATTATTTATTTAATTTTTTTGTAAGCTTACTTGCGTGCACACGTATAAATATATTTGTATATAATTTTTTTTATATATAAATATATTAAATAAATTAAAAAAGTCAAAAAAATACCCTTATTAAAAATAGGAAGAAACCTCTTTCTCAAACAATTTGAAGGTAATGGGTTTCTTATTTTTTAAAAAAATAAAAATTATATTATTAATTTATATTTTGCACTTGTAGTTTTTTCTTTTTACCAATAATCTCCACATGAACACATTCCATTCTTGAAATGGTGGAACCGGTGCATGTCACGCACTATGATTTCCCGCCCGGTGACAAGGGAAATGTACTTGGTTGCATTATGGCAATCACCACAAACTCGCAGGTTTTTCCTAATGTGTATGGTTGAACCTGCACTAGTACTTAGAAGTCCGAATGCAATGGCCAGCTTCTCACTGTGGCTACTAAGCAGCTGCTCCTGAACGTCATCTTCCACATCATGGATTGCATTGGTATCGGGAACGTAACCGGCTGCTTTGATCTCATCTATCAGTGTCTCCAGGAAAGTATAGATCCTTTTGGATTGGGGATGGCTGGTGCTCCCGGAGTAGAAACTGTGAACCTCATTTCTCAACTCCACTAAACTGCAGCCCGGAGTTTTCTGAAGTCCTTTCTTCTCCATGATAGTTCTCACTTCTGCTAATTTGTCCCACATTGAAGCGTTGGCATATATGTTTGCTAGCAGCACATGATAGCCTCCTTCATCTGGGTTTAAGTCAAACAGTCTGGCTGCTGCCTTCTCCCCTAACTCCACATTTTTATGAATCTTGCAAGCACCCAACATGGCACCAAACACAGTGATACCTGGTTCAATGGGCATCTTTTGAATGAATTCCCAAGCCTCGTTAATGCGGCCAGCTCGGCCAAGAAGGTCAACCATGGCACCGTAGTGATCCATTGCAGGTTCTATGCCATAGTCTTTCTTCATGCTGGTAAAGTAGCGAAGCCCCTCTTCAACCAAACCAGAATGGCTGCAAGCTGAGATAACACACAGAAAAGTAATATCATTTGGCTTGATGGTCCCCTTTAGCATTTCATTGAACAGTTCTACGGCTGCTTTTCCAAGCCCATGTGTGCCATATCCATCTATCATGACATTCCATGTTGTCACATGCCGCTCATTCATCATGTTGAAGAGCTTTCTGGCAGTGCCAACAGCTCCACATTTTGCATACATGTCAATAAGAGCAGTCACAACAAAAACATTCTTCTCAAAGCAACTCCTCTTAACAAGTGCATGAATCCATTTTGCATGGCGAATAATTGATAGCTCTGCCAAAGCTGGAATTACACTCACCATTGTAAATGAATCTGGTTTTATATTCTGCGATCGCATCTTACAAAAGCAATTCAAAGCCTCACTTACACGACCATTTTGTGCATAACCTAATATCATGGCATTCCAAGAAACTAGTGTTTTATTCCTCAATTTTGTAAATATATCCGCAGCCATTTCAACTTTCTTACATTTAGAATACATGGAAATCAACGAATTAGCCACGGAAACATCAGTTCCAAGTTTCAACTGATCCAACAACTTATGAACTAGCATTCCCCTCTCAAGATCACCCAAATCGGCACAAACGTGTAAAGCTTCCAAAATAGTGACGTTGGTTGGTCCCACTCCTTCATCCAACATCTTCTGAAAGATTTTCATTGCTTCTGCAGGGTTTCCGCTTTCTACATACCCAGCAATCATTGAATTCCATGAAACAACATTCCTGCTTTCCATCCCATCAAAAATCAACCGAGCAGCCTCAACGGACCCACATTTTGAATACACGTCAATCAAAGCAGTAGAAATATTTACAAGCGATTCGAAGCCAGCCTTCATAGCGTACGCATGAACGGCCTTGCCTATTATCAAAAACCCCATACTTGCAACAGCAGGCAAAACAGACACAATGGTTATCCAATCAGGCCTCTGCCCTTCCTCATGCATCCGAATTATCAGATCCAACGCCGTCTCCGCCAACCCATTTTGTGCATACCCAGCAATAATCGTGTTCCAAGAAACCAAGTCTCTTTCAGGCATTCTGTCAAACATTTTATAAGCTTCGTCGATTTGCCTACATTTTGCATACACATTTACAACTGCAGTCATTGCAAACAGATTCAACGAAAACCCATTAATTATCAACTGCCCATGAATCTCCTTACCCCGCCTAGGCTCCCCCGCATCGCCACAAACTTTCAACAAATAGGTAAAATTATACACAACCGGCGCAACATTATCATACCTCATCCGAATAAAAAACGATAAAGCATCATTCAAATTAGAACTCCTAGTATACCCTTTAAGCATAGTATGATAAAGAGCATCAAGTTTATCTTGAATGGGCTCAAAAACACGGGCGGCTTCGGTTAAACTACCATAGTTGCAGAACAAGCTAATGAGTTTGGTTCGGAACAAGTTTTCATTGTACAGTCCATTTTTTATGACGAGAGGGAGAATTTGATGGAGCTCTTTCAAAGAAGTGCAGAGTTCTAGAAGAAGAGATGCAGGGTGCTTGTAGACATGAGTTGGAATGTAAACTCTTTGGGAAAGGGTATGAAGGGTAGGTGAACTGTTCGGCTGTGTTGAGCTTGTATTGGCGGTAGGGCGAAGAGAAGGTGTGAAGAATGAGAGCTGCGAGCTCATCTTTTATCTCTGTTTCTCCTTCTGTCTTCCTGCCAGCATTGCCCTGCTGCTTTGTCTATGGAGCTGCAGAAGCGGATAACGAACTTGAGACGAGGAGGCAAATATTTAAGAATCACTCTTAGTATTATTATTTATTTATTTAAGAGTGTTTTTCGGTGAAATCTTTAAAATGATATTATTAAAATTATTTTATAAAATAAGATAATAATAATAATAATAATTTTATAATTTATTTTTACTAAAAAGAGAAATAGTTTGATAATACGCACATGTATGACATTATTTAGGATGAAATCCCGTATAAAATCTAAGAGACGTGGAGAATGATAATACGTGGCGTTTACAGAACCTTGATTGATACATAATATAGAAGAAAAAACAGATCAACCAGCCACTGTCCGCCAATCATCTACGATCAAACAATCTAATACAAGAAGTCCTCCTCACTTCCATGAGCGTTGATCATGTCTCTGGCTTCATGGGTGGCTGGTTGAGATGGGTTCATTTAGTGAGGCACTCAAAACAAATTTGAGGAGGTTCCTGGTGAAGGGCATACCTTGAAACTGTAATTACCAACAAAAAGACCAGCCTAAATCGCCAGCAAATCCTTGTTCATCAATATATAACATCCAAATGGGAATAAAACAGATGAAGCAACTGAGCTTAGATTGTTCAACTTCTTTAGCAGATCAACGGCCAAAAAAATACTCTTTAATCATGGCAGCCAAGTGCTCTGCGAAAAATTTCAAATTTTTCTTCTCAAGAATTAGACTTTGAATGAAAGATGGATAAGACAAAAAGTAAAATGAACCAAAGAGGAGAGTACTTTAAAGCTATCTGCTATTGCAGCAATTATGGCCTTCTGTGTCAACGACCACGAACCATATTAAACAAGATACGAACAACCAACGAAACCAGTAATCACTAATTGCATTTACAGTCATTGTCAGTCAATGTTCACCAAAGTCTTAGCAAATAACAATTGATATAATTCAGCGCAAATGACATCAAAATACCATACCAAAAGTTACAGTGCTTCATTTACAGTTACCCCTTTTCTATTCAGCAGCTAAGATGGCCAATTGCAACTCAGTTGTGGATCACTTGACTCAAAACTCGAAAAGGGAAACTTGATTATTCAAAGAACAAATTCATGTTGGTATATCAATAATTGCAAATTGAACTATTTTATCTTATCAATACAATGCACAATGAACAATCTAAAATCCAAAATCTAAAACAAAAAAAAGAAAGGAAAAGGAAAGAGGTTGGCGTATTTATATAATAAGACCAAAAGTAAAACCATTTTCTTTTAATTTTTCTTTGGATGACCAGCATGAACAAATTTTCACAAGAAGCTAACCTTAAACTAATTTTCAGGCTCGACCAGCAACGGTGGCAGAAGCTCCAAGAATCAGAAACTTGTTTCGGTTCAGTTTCATGAGACATAATGCTGGGACCTAGCAGCCATTGAAGTAACCTGAGCCTGCATTTGTGCAGCCCGAACTTTTGCAGCCGTAGCTCGATGAAAGAATTGCTCCCTTGACAACAACCTCACATGCCTCAAGTATTGATCAAACGGAACAGAACCTTCCTGCAAAGCCTTATCCAAGGCATAAACAACATCCTCGATCGCCAAATCAGCAGCAGTGCAATCCAACATTTGCTTCGACAGCACATCCACGCATTCGAAAGCATTATCCACGTTAACATTTTTCAAATTATTGGTTTTGCTTTGGTTTTCCCTTACCCACGACTCCAAAACATCTGCATTCATCAACACCATTTGCAATTGCTGCTCTAATGCTTCTCTTTCATCTTGTAGTTCCTTTAATCCTTTATTGATTTCTTCTTCTCTACGTCTCAGCAAGGCCTGCGTGCTGAACAACCCTTCCACCTCCGCCTCACGAGCCTTCCTCATCGCCGAAATATCGGCGTGGACCATTTCCACTAACTTGTTCACCGCGTTT
This sequence comes from Xylocarpus granatum, assembly GCA_019650275.1. Lineage (NCBI taxonomy): Eukaryota > Viridiplantae > Streptophyta > Magnoliopsida > Sapindales > Meliaceae > Xylocarpus > Xylocarpus granatum. The sequence goes on along the minus strand of BNST01000281.1, from coordinate 327,924 downwards.
CGCTTATAAACTTCTGTCGGATCCTCCGTTTGCCGCTGAACCCGACCCCCGTAAGGCGACGGCGGAAATGGACGCACTGAATGAGGACGCGCCGTCGATGGACCATAACCCGCTACAACAGCAGGATTGGAACTATTGGGATTGGGATTGGGATTGGGATTCGTATTGGGGTTAGGGCTTGGGCTGCGGGTTGACCGGCGTTGGGAGTAAAGAGGAGGTTCAAGAGAGAAATACGAACCCAGCTCGCGCACAAGATCAACGAGATTAGAGCTAGGATAAATCCAGGTCTGCAAATAAGGAATGGAAACAAGGCCAGAGGGAGTGACGTAAGGGTGCGGACGTTTAATGATCATATCGCGCGTGGGATTGACGTAAACGCATGGCGGCTGACGAGGGTAAGATTCCATAAGCCAGATGATGACGGGGATGTTGTAAGTGACGCCTTGGAAAGGCATGGGAATTGTGCCATCAGCCTGAAGAAGATTAACGGATCGGCCGTCGTTGTGTGTAAAAATCGCCGTTTTGGGCTCTAAAGAAGGGTAAACGGAGATTAGGGTTACGAGATGTTGGCGAATCAGCCATTTCGTGTCTTCTGTGTAAGGAAGAGCGGAAGGGCCGCGTTGAGAGAGGACTGAAGATAGGAATTGTTGTATTTGTTGGGGATTTGCTGGCGTACCCGCCGCAGGCACCATTGCTGCGTGGCTGTTCTGCTGGTAGAGTTTACTGTATAGGTGAATCGGAGGCGGAGATGCCGAAAATTGAAGAGGGAAAGCGATTTGCGAAGTAAAGACGAAGGAGAGTTCGAGATTGCTTAGCAGAACTCGTTTACGCGTCGGGAATTGTTTTTGTTTTAATATTAGCATATGGAAAAATTCACTCGGACCCCATTATTTTTAACAAACTTTCCTATGTCCCTAAAATCTCTTAAAGTTATGATTATGTACTTATCATAGTATTTTTTTGTTTATTTTATGAAACTTCCGAAGAACCAAATTATTGTTTCTCAACTTCTTTTGGTAAAAGAACTGAAAAAAACCGGTGCTTTGTTCTTCGATAATTCCGCTAGTCTTTCGTCGATTCTCTTTTCAAAGTGTCTGGTGATTGGCATGCATATTCCCATTAAACAATGGAGAGTTTGGCAAGTTCGTGGGTCAAGAACTGGGTATTGAATTGAGTTGGCGGCTTGAAAAATGGCAGAAAGACTAATGAAGCTTTGGACGAGGCACGGCATAGACACCCCAGTGGTTCAGAAACTTTTTGGTTTTTCTTCTGACAAGCAAGATTGTCCCAATTAGCTTAAACTTCTAAAATCCCAGGGACTCGTAGAAGAGGTACCGGATCAAATCCTGCCTTTTTGCTGGATTTGGATTGCGTTGATGGTACGGTAGGCTAACCTCATGATTGGATCAAGAAGAAGACATATATGTAAACAAATCAAGCTGTGAGTGTTTACAATTACACATTGGAAAGGAACCAGAAACTTGAACAGGTGAAAAAAATGACATGATACAGACAACATTTAGTTCAGAATCACTGAATCCCGCCCCAATTTTCTGTTTATTCTCATAAAGAAAAGAAAAAGGAAGCATACCATTGCAAGAGCACATTTAAACTTCCGTCAACAGGTAATTATATTGCTCTCTTTTTCTATGGTAAAAACCTGCCATTAACAACCAGAAACCTGAGTTGTGTAGACGATAATAGTGCTTTGGCCAACAATGTGCAAGGAAAATGAGAACTCTGCAAAACAAATAAAAAGAAAATCACCATTGATGCTGTTCAACTGAGTTCTGCCTTCCACTCAACGGGGACTTTCGTAGGCTGTGAGGCCTTTGTTCCTTTTTCTTTTACACATTTTTTTTGCATGCATGAAGACAACATTTTCCCTTGGTTTACTGTACATCAGAGAGCGTCCCAAAGACTCAGAAGCATTGTAGTTGGCTCCTCTTCTGGCAGTCTTTGAAGGCTATCACATTCCCATATTTCTAATGTTTCAAGATAGTTGAGGCTTTTCAGTCCCCTTGGTAAGCATTTAAGATTTGGCAGTCGCTCAAGATGAAGAGAAGATAAACTTGTGGGCAGCACCCAGTCCTCCGGAAATGACATCCACCGAACGACAAGTTAGTAAGACCACTGAGTCTGTGAAGATTCCATTCAGATGACGGCATAAGATGTTCACAATCCAAGATGGAAAGTGAGAACAGTTTTGTAGGCAGCCCACCTTCAGGGAATGACACAATACTGCAGCAACCATATATGTGTAGTTCTTGAAGGGATTCTAGGCTAGGCATCCCATCAGGTAGAAACTTCAGATTTTGGCAATTAGAGATTCTAATTGATCGCAGCTTTGTGGTGGGTAAGCCAGGTTCCGGAAAAGACTGAAGAAGCATTCATTCAGCTATTTCCAAGTGATCAAGAAATGTCAGGTTTTGCAGACCTTCAGGTAAGGACTCAAGCTTTATACAATTGTTGATAACAAGCACCCTAAGCTTCATGACAGTGCTTGATAAGCTTGTTGGCAACTGAAAAATATCTTTGGGGAAGGATGTAATGGAACGGCACCCAGAAACGTTCAAGATTTCAAGAGAACTACTGCAGCAGATCATCTCCTCTGGAAGTAACTGTAAATTCATAGAGTGTTGGATTTCCAGATCTCTTATTGTGTCAGACAGCTTGTCTTTCGGGAGAGATATAAGAGAAGAACAATCTTCAATGACCAAATACTCCAGTAAGAAAGTATCCTTACAGTTCTTGCCGGATTCATGCATCATCCACTGAGTTTGGAACTGCAAAGCTTCGCAATTCCTAATTTCAAGACCCATAAGCGTGGAGGGCAAGCCTGTTTCAGGAAATGACATGAGTGAAGGACAATTCCATACCCTCAACGCTTTAAGTGATGATAGTTTGTACAAATTTTTGGGTAACTCCTTCAGGTATGGACAGCCTGAAATTTCCAGTAGTAGGAGAGAAAGGAGGCTTTCCAATCCAATGTCATTTGACAACGTTGTAAGCTCAAGATGAGAGATCTGCAATTCTTTAAGAGCTTTTAACCGATGAAAGTATGCGTCAACCAGACATGACAGCTCAGAAATTTGACACATGCGCATATATGTAAGTGAAGTGATCCCAACAATGCTTTGCAGCACCTTGCCATGACACTTGTTCAATTCCATTTCCAGAATTGAAGGAAGTTTCGGAAGTACTCACTTCTTGACATCCATCTATCTCAAGCATTTTCAAGGAAGGAAATAAACTAGGTAATTCCTTCAGGTTGGGACATGTCCAAATGGAAAGTTCGAGTAGACAAGGGAATTCTTTGCCTTGCTCTAGGTTGTCAAGCGCTGAGAGAATATTGGAAGAGCTTCTAAATTTTCACAACCAGTGATACTCATTTTCTTCAGGGAAGGAAACTGGTGTGAGAATTTTCTTAGCTTAGGACAACATTGAATTTCAAGCTTCTGTAAGTGAAAGAAGTATTCTGAGCTTTCAACTCCAGAAGAAGACCATAACTCCCACTCTGACATATTCTCAAACTTCAACGTCTCCAATTATGGAAAAGGATGAATAGATGAACACCCATGCCCATAAAACTCTGAGCCTACTGATCTTATTCCTTCCAAACCTACGATGGCGAGATCTTTCAGTGAGGGTAATTGTCCAACTGGGGGTAAAAATTGGCACTTTCTACAGTTTATAAGTTTCAAAAGCACCATATTACCGAAAGAAGGCAACCCAATCCAACTTGGAAATCTTGTACCACCGTAGTCTTTGATCATAAGCTGTTTGATGTTTTTGTGAGGTTGCAACATCTCTAGCACATCTGTTTCAACTCTTTCATTTCTAGACTCACCTAAACTGCTACTCTATTCCAACTTAATTTCAACACATTCCACACATACCTGCCTGTAAGCTTCTGTAGTTTCTCTAACGTTAGGAAGTTGTGTACTTCTGCTACTGGAGACAGTGAAATCCTTACGGTTTTGGTGAATTTGGATTGTGCTAGATGCTTCATCTTCATGTCTATCATTAATTGACTCATCAAAACTATTACTCCGTTGGAACAATAGTTGTGTAACTTCATTTTTGTCTTTCAAATTAGCCTCCATTGCATCAATAAAATTGACAACATTTTTCAATCCTGAAGTGAGAAGTGCATCTTGAAGAAGTTGTGTGTTCCTCAAGTCTCTAATTCCTGATCCACTGTGTTTACCCACAACAAAATGAGACAAAGTTTGGAGATTCTTCAACCTATTCATCTGCTATGGCATCTCTCTTAGTCTACTTCCACTAATACGGAGATGTCGTAGGCTTGTTAGATTTCCACTAGTACCAACTGAATCAGGTAACATTTTGATTTCTGTTCGGGAAAGATCCATGTACCGTAGATGTTTTAAATCACCAGTGGAATCTGGCAATTCAGTGATGCGGCAGGCATTAAAAGATAGCACCCGTAGGTGCTTCAACTTTGGCAAGAGAACACGAGGGACTTCATTAGCCAAATAGCTGGCTCCAATTTCTCCTTTTGGATCCAATGGTAGGAAGGTGCGCAAGCACCTAACTCCATCAAAGGCCTCAAAGTTTGAGAGCTATCACGCCTGCTACGAATATAAGAGGAATGGCGAGTCTTGTTGAAAAATCTGCTTTGATCGTCGTCATCCATCACCGTATCCTCCAAATTGAAACAAAAGTCTCCAGAAACAAAACGAGCCAAATCTTTCATGAGGCCATGCATCACATATAGCAGATTACTGTGGGCAGATTTTTGAAAAAATGACCTCGATACTAACTCATCAAAATATTCACTACCTACATCTTCCAAATCTTTCTTGCCTTTGGGTTGCTGCACAAAACCCTCCGTCATCCACAACAAAACCAGTGCTTCTTTGTCAAACACATAACCTGCAGGAAATATTGAACAATACGCGAAGCACTGCTTGAAATGAGGGGGAAGATAATGATGACTCAATCCCAAAGTCTGAAGAAGGTCGCTTCCGTTGTCTGGTAGATCCCATATTTTTCTATTTGATATGTCCCGCCATTCTCTTTCTTCTTGTCTCGAGCGCATCAGGATTCCCAGTCTCTTTGCAGCCAAGGGTAGACCTTCACATTTCTTCACAATCTCAGTTCCAATTGTCTCCAAATTTGGATATGCACCAATATCTCTGTTACCAAATGCTACATTCATGAAAATCGACCGACAATCTTCAAATGATAAGCATTCCAAACAATAAGATGGAACCGTCCCATACTTGCAGCAGTATTACAATCTCGTGTAGTTACAATTACTTTATTTCCTCTTGCCCCTGCTTTCAGTGTATTCCATATGAGATCCCAATCATTATTTCTCCTGTTCCAGACATCATACAAAACAAGCAAAAATTTTCCCAGCTAATTTTTCTCTCGAATCAATTTGCAGCAGATTCAGATCATCTAGATCAGCAGGTTTTGAAGTTACAGATTTGAGGATAGTTGTCGTTACCCTAACTACATCAAATTGGTCAGAAACACAAACCCAAATTCTCAAATCAAAATGCTTGTCCACTCTGCTGTCATTATACACAGTTTGGGCAAGAGTAGGTCTCACCAAGGCCTCCCATCCCAACAATAGGAACTATACAAATTTGATTATTACTTGATAGTTCGTCCATTAGTAACAATTCAATGATCTCACTTTTATCCTTCTCCCTGCCATAAACAAAAGATTCATCCACCAATGAAGTCGTGGTTAATCTTTGTTTGGTCCCAGACAGGCGTAGCCTCCCTTTAACATCATCATTCAAGCCAAGAACATCTTTATACTTGGCAATAAATTCCAACTTCTCAATAATCTTATTGATTTTGAAATCAATACCTCTGCTATGAGGACTGAAAGGACGGGAAATGATTCGCCAATTGCTTACTTGATTCGGGTTTGTGTGAGACTCAGCTTCCAACTTGGATCTCAGAGCTTCAGTAGCCAGTTCATCTAACAAATCCTCTGCAGCATATTAGCCATTTCTGCACAGCAGGGTAGTAAAATTGCTTCTCCTCGGCATCATTAAGCAAAGCAGTGACTGTCAACAGTGTAATCTTCAACTTTGCCAGTAAGTCATCATATTTTGGACCACATAGTTAGTCTATACAATCACGAGAAGCTAATCTGTCCAATAGTACTTGAAGGAAAGCAGAGAGGAAGGCCTCTCCTACAGGCATGATTAGATTAGACCGACAGGGAAAAAAACCAAGCAATACAAGCAAGCAAGCAGAAGCAGACCCATCAAAAGTCAAGCACAGTCTGCACGTGCTCTGTATTTTAAAAATATAAATAAAATTTTAAAAATTTATTAGACATCACCCCAACATTTTATAATAATTTTAGTTTATAACATGTTTTATAAAAATTGAACTTTTCAGTACAATATTTTGAACATAATATAATTAATTAAAAGATAAATATATTTATAATTTATTATTTTTTCATAAATAAAAATTTAATTTAATTTAAATATTTATATTTATATTTTTAATTTATTTATATTAAATAATAATTTATATTTTAGATAAAATATAAATATAATTAATACATTATCATATTATTTAAAATTTTAAAATACAATTATAATGATATAAAATATTTAAAATATTTAATATTATTATTAGATAATACTATTTGAATATTTATATAATAAAATTAATTTTTAATATAAATTATAAAATTTGTTTTAGAATAATAAATAATTTAAATTAATTTTTTTTAAAAAAATATTATTTTATTTATTTTAAAATTTTTAAAAATAAATAATTATTATTTTAATACAACAATTTGAGTAATTGATGTTATAAACTTTTAATCCATAATTTCTTATTTGTGGTGTTTTATATGAGAAATAATAAATTAAAATTAATTAATTTTAACTTCTTAATTTGCCTTTGAAACATACATTAATTACAACTTTATCATTACATGTAACGCAATTAATGTTCTTCAATATGGCTAAACTAACCAACCATAGCCAGCCATAGGGCACCAACTAGCAAATCCATGTTCACACTAACAATGGTTAAATGACAATTAATTAATTAATTATTGCCAAGTAATTTTCAAAAAGTCAACTTTTAATCTCGGAGATCTCTGCAGAATATTTCCCTTCAGAAATGAAACAGTTACGATAAAAACTGACAGTCATACTCACGCAGCTTGTGCTCAAATCCTGTCATTAGAATTTCGTTTTGCATGGAGCCCTTTCAAGTTCTGGTGAAGAGGTTTAGGTTCTCTTCAAAAATGTTGACAAAATTCTTTGCTGGTTTTCTGGTTGCTTTGCCTGTTGTTTTCCTAATCCGGATGGCTTGCCGTGACCTGATTTTGGGAGGAATTTCTGGCGCTGCACTATTTGATGCTGGTAAGGGACTATTTTCAACGCGTCTTGAATAACTTAAGTGAGTATATATCATGACATTTTCTCCGTTTAAAATTCAATGACCAGATCCTCAAGTTAGTGTACTCCTATTTCCGAGTTCAAAAAATCATTCTCCAGAATCTACCACAACCAGGATGGCCGAGGACAAACTTCTTGGTGGACTTATTTCTCCAGGATTCGATGAAAATTCTTGCTTAAGCAGGTACATATCCAACTTATATCGCAAAACTTCACCCCATAAACCTTCTACATTTCTGATTTCCAAGCTGAGAAACTATGAAAATCTTCACAAACGGTGTGGACCAAATACAAAACCATACGGAAAGACCCTGGAGCAACTCATTGCAGGCAATGTTTCCAGCCCCAAGGAGTGCAAATATGTTGTCTGGATTGCTTATTCTGGCTTGGGAAATAGAATATTAACCATGACTTCAGCTTTTCTCTATGCACTTCTCACCAGTCGAGTTCTGCTTATTGACCAAAAACCTGAGATGGCTAATCTCTTCTGTGAGCCTTTTCCGGATACTTCCTGGTTACTGCCTATGGATTTTCCCTCCAGGGATCAGTTCAATGATTTTGATCACTATTTTGCTCAGAGTTACGGGAACATGCTCAAGTACGACACAATTGATATTTCTTCTGAAAAGTTGTCATTATCATATGTTTATCTCCATCTTGCTCATGATTATGGAAACCATGACAAGCTTTTCTTCTGTGATGATGATCAAAATTTCCTGAGAAAAATACCCTGGTTGTTCATAAAAACAGATAATTATTTCATTCCAGCTTTGTTCAGGATCCCATTTTTTCAGCATCAACTCAGCCAATTGTTTCCAAATAAAGAAACTGTTTTCCACCATCTGGGTAGGTACTTATTCCATCCCTCAAATGAAGTCTGGGGAATGATTACAAGATACTATCAAGATTATTTAGCCAAAGCAAATGAGAAAATTGGCATACAAATACGAGTTTTCAACACTCTCACCACTCCATCTCAGCTTATCACAGATCAAATTTTGGCATGTACTCTGAATGAAAAACTGCTGCCTGAAGTAGACAAGCAAAAACTATTATCTGCAGTAGCTCGAGCTGAAAACCCAGTATCAAAAGCTGTTCTTATAACATCTTTACATTCCAAATACTTTAAGGATATAAAGAATTTATACGGGAGACACCCAACTGTAACTGGAGAAGTAATTGGAGTTTACCAACCAAGCCATGAAGAAATTCAAAAAACTGAAGATAATTTGCACAACATGAAAGCATGGGCTGAAATGAATCTGCTTAGCATGTGTGATGTGTTGATCACTAGTGGTTGGTCAACTTTTGGGTATGTAGCTCAAGGTTTAGCAGGAATAAAGCCATGGGTTTTGTACAGAATTGAGAACAGAAAATCACCAGATACAGCTTGTCAGCAAGTCATGTCAATGGAGCCCTGTTTCCATACTCCTCCGATATATAAATGCAAAGCAAAAACAAATCTAGAAAATGTTGCCCTTCTGCCCAATTATATCAGGCGCTGTGAAGATGCAAGACCAGGACTTAAGTTGTTTAATCAATAGCCAAGAGTAGTACATCTTCGAATTCAATTCTTATTCTTTTTCTTTCTTTATTTTCTTATCTTTTTTTTTAATTGATTGAAGTTCAGTATATTTCATACTTGCATATCAGCTTCTAAGCATTTAGGATCAAGTGTTCCTCTTGAACACCTGGCTTTAGCTGCTTCAGTTTTCCTGCTTGTATGGAGGCAATGCATTAAATCAAGCTCAGACAATGATGTGACTGCGGCAGTTTTTCAACTTGAAGCAACACTGGATTAGGGAGTTTACTGCATAAAGTAAAACCTAAAAGATTAACTGAAACAACATGCCTGATGTTTAATAAGTTCATTTTCCTGTATAATTGAAACTAGATAGAAAAAGACAGCACATTTATCAAAGTTCTGTAGGAACAAGCATATTACTAAATGAATGATTCTAGCAAGTCAATGCTATTATATTACTAATCATTTTTTAGCATTATCAAAATCAGGGTAAACATAGTTCATCCCCCAAAAAACTTGTAATAGTTCTTTCATAGGTCATGGCTTGAGCACAGCAGAATTATGAAATTCACAGGTTAGATAAATCACGTTTTTACTATAATATTGACTAGTGAAATCAATAGGCCTTGTCAAGGAACTCATGAGCTTTATAAATCATAATAAGAGAAATGAAGTGAAGAGACCAATACACAAATGTTCTGAAAACCTTGATAAAAGGATAAACATAAGGGACTTAGAATCTACATTCCATCTATATTGGTTAGCCTTGTTGATTTTAAAGCTCTACTAGGCATTCCAAAAGCCTTATCAAATGAAAACTAATGGGGACAAAAATGCTTGATATCTATGATTCAATAAATATCAAGTAAGATGAATACTTCAGTAAATATACTGATAAGTGCTGAATAAGAAAGTACCTAAGCTGGAGGCACAGGGTATAATGCACAAATATGAGATCATTCAACCTCTGGTGCTCCAACATTTTCCTTTTCTTTGAAGATAAAGTTTTAGGTGGGACGATCTTATCATTTTAGCATAAGCGATGTAGTAAAATTATCAAATTAATGAAGGGAAACAGTACAGAATTGTCTTTGTCGCACTGCATAGCATTGTATTGCATCATGTTGTGTTAAGTACCGCACTATACAGAAGTAGAGAATCCAACACTCAAATGAAAGCTTAAATGGAAGAAACTCTCTTAAGTGAATTCAATAATAATTCAACCCATGCCAATAACAGCATTTGCTATTGACACCTACACTTGAAACCCAGTTGACAACAGGTGCTTGTACTTCTGGAACTGCTCTAATATAAAGTGACTTTGAGTGCATTTTATAAAAGCACTTCCTGGAGAAGCACCATCAGAGCTTAAAAATTACAGTTAGCTTGTACCCTAATTTCTTTATTTAGCAAATAAATGAAAATAAACTGAAAAACTGGAACAAAAACCAAATCCTTCGATTGCCAAACTAACAATAGGAAACCGAAGAGAACTAACCGAATGGAGAATTCCCGAAGCGACACTCAGACTCCGAAATACCGGAATCGTCCTCCGAAAAATTGTATCCGAACAGGAGATGGCCAATTACGAGGCTAAGAAGTTCTTAGAGGAGTCCGAATCTGCACGCCCGAAATTCAAACTTGATTCGGGACAAAGTTGACCGACACTGAAAAAGATTTGAAGACTGTGAATATCGTTTCGGACTTTAAACGGCCGGGGACTCGGGACTTCCATCTTTTACTAGCTCCGTTTCTTTATTTATTAATTTATATGGCAATTGTTATATAGCCCCCAAATTTATTCAAAATTTCAAGAAATTAAAAAGGTTTCTACTAAACATCATCAAGGAACAATTAAAATTATTTAAATTTAGTATTAAAAATAAATAAATAAATGGTATTAAATATTTTAATACTATGAACGGATTAAAACCAAACGAGTGACAATCAAACACGAAAGGGAGTTGAAGTTGATATCAGTTCTGGGTTGGAACGGGTCCTCCTCAGACTCAAAAACTCGTAAACTCCAGCAGTTCAGCAGCACAAATTTCACTTCTCACAATCTGAAAACCCTAATCCACTTGCTGAAATTTGCAACAAAATTGCTGCATTCAATTTACTCTTCAAAGCTTTTACTCTGCAACTACCCGGGTCAGTCATTTTGTTTCTGGAAACATTGGAAATGATGTGGGGAAGAAATGTTAGCAAGTGTTTGACGTTGGAATTTGCTTTATATTTCAATACAGATACATGTTGTACGCCATTGTTATTCCTTAGTGGTTGGTCTATTTCATTCTCTTAGCTATAATTTGCATTTATCTTTCGTAGCAACCGGGATAATGTTTTGGCATTGCCTTTTTGGCTATTTTTGGAAGTTATTTTGATCCAATGAAAAATGCAAAAGTTGCTTCCAGTTTTTGGATCGGAAAGTGAGAAATGTAGTGATTACTGAGTAGTTTGTTTTAAGCCTCCAATTGAAATAATTCCGCAATGTTCCTTGGAATGTCATCCAGGAGTAACTCGGGGATTTATACTTGGAAGACATTACTGAATATAAATAAGAAATATCGTACGGATTGCCAAGTCGGTTTAATCTACTGGTGCATTTATCAGGCAAGTTGCAGATAGCAAAAATGAGGGTTTGGGATCTCCCTTTTTAAAGGCCCCGTGCAACAAGATGCAATTTAAATCTTTTTAAAAAGTTTGTTCTGGTTTGTCATGACTGAAAAAGCAAATGACTATGTCTTATTTTTCTGTTCTGCATCAGGGTTGTATCTGTTTCTTTCTTTTCATATTTCTGCTCTGCTATTATAATTCTGTTCATCTTTTTATGTTTATGTATGGATTGCTTTTCATACAGTTGCTTTATCAGATATAAATTTTTATACAGGTGGAGTTTTTCTAAATGAAGGCTTTATTTTTTGTATGCATTTTCTTGGGTTGAGATGAGCATGAGAGTGTGCTTCTAGTACGCCCAGTGGAAAAATAAAAGCACCCATTTTTATATCTAACTTCAACAAACATGGAGGTTGAAGGGGTAGATGTGGATGGGGAAAAAGCAGATGATTGCATGGCAACAGGTGCTGAATCCAATAAGCCTGAGAGAAAATGTAGCTGAAAGTTCTTCATAAATAGAGGCAAGAGATCATGATAATGATGATAGTTTTAAACCATATGTGGGCATAGAATTTGATTCAGAAGATGCTGCCAAAACTTTCTATGATGCATATGCCAGGCATGTGGGTTTTAGCACGCATGTTGGTCAGTTCACCCATGCTAAGCCTGATGGGCCAATTATAACTTGGGAGTTTTCATGTTCCAGGGAAGTTTTTAAAAGGAAGAATGTTGAAAGCTGCAATGCTGTTCTTAGGATTGAGAGAAACGATTCTGACAAATGGATTGTAACAAAGTTTGTCGAAGATCATAACCATTCTTTGGTGATCCCAAAGAAGGTTCATTACCTTCGACCCCGCAGACATTTTGCTGGTGCTATGAAAAATGTGTCTGAAGCGCTGGAAGTCACTAGCGATTTTTATATTACCATGGATGGAATACATGTGTCTTATGAACCAAATCGTGTTAGGAATGTTTCTTCTCTAGAACCTAATATTACAGGCAGGAATATTGGGCCCGTATGTTATATTAGGCCACTAGTAGAAAGAGAACCCTTGGGAGAGATGCCCAAAATCTTCTAAACTATTTCAAGAAGATGCAGTCTGAAAATCCTGGCTTCTATTATGCAATACAACTTGATGTTGATAACCACATGACTAATTTCTTCTGGGCTGATGCAAGATCAAGAATGGCTTCTAATCACTTTGGCAATGCTGTTATTTTTGACACAATGTATAGACCAAATCAGTCTCAGGTCCCCTTTGCCCCTTTAACTGGTGTAAATCATCATGGCCAATTGGTTTTGTTTGGTCGTGTGTTACTTCTAGACGAATCAGAGTCTTCCTTTACGTGGTTATTTCGGACATGGCTCTCTGCAATGAATGACTGCCCCCCTGTTTCTATCACCACAGACCAAGATAGAGTGATACGCATTGCTGTTGCTCAGGTGCTTCCAGAAACTCATCACTGCATTTGCAAGTGGCATATCTTGAGAGAAGGCCGAGAAAGGTTGGCTCACATATACCTTGCTCATCCATCCTTCTATGGGGAATTGTATAGTTGTATAAACTTTTCTGAAACCATTGAAGATTTTGAATCATCATGGTGCTGTCTCCTTGATAAATATGATCTCCAAAAAAATGAGTGGCTTCATGCACTTTATAATGCTCACAAACAGTGGGCCACGGTTTATTTTCGTGGGATTTTTTTTTGCTGCAATTTCTTCGAACCAAGGGGTTAGATCCTTCTTTGATGGGTCCGTGAATCAACAAACTACTATACCATTATTCTTTAAGCAGTATGAAAGGGCTTTGGAAAATTCTATAGAAAAGGAAATAGAGGCAGATTATGATACAATTTGCACGACACCAGTGCTCAAGACACCATCACCAATGGAACAACAGGCAGCTAACCTCTACGCCACGAAAGTTTTTGCAAAGTTTCAGGAGGAATCAGTTGAAACTTTTATGTATACTGCAAACAAGATTGAGGGTGATGCGATGGTCAGTAAATTCCGTGTTGCAAAATATGACATGATGACAAGGTATGCATAGTCACATTGAAGGTCTCTGAGATGAAGGCAAGTTGCAATTGTCAAATGTTTGAATACTCTGGCATCCTCTGTAGACATATATTAACTGTCTTCACTGTAACAAATGTACTTACGCTTCCACCCCATTATATATTAAAGAGATGGACAAGGAATCCAAAATCTTGGATTGGGCTAGGTGAACAAAACACAGATGCACAAGGTGTTGAGAATCTCACCTTACACTTTAACAAAGTATGTCAGGAAGCAATCAAATATGCTGAGCAAGGGGCAATAGCAGTGGAGACTTACAATGCAGCAATTGCTGCTCTAATGGAAGGAGGTAAAACAATTCTTGCAGTGAAGAAGAATGTTGCTAAAGTCTCTCCTTCTAGCTCTCAGGGTGTAGGGAATATTCATGAAGACAGTAACAAGAAAACACCTACACCAATTCCTGACATGATCCCATCATTATGGCCATGGCAGGAGACAATGCTTCATTGCTTTAACATAAATGATTCTGGGTTTCCTGTTTCTGATTTAAATCAGCCCAGCATGGCGCCCGTGTCTATCCATCGTGATAGTGGCAATTCTGATAGCACGGTATGAAATACGGGAGGATTTATCTTAAATAGGTATTTTCGAGGATTACTGTTAATTGTGTTTATGAGTATCTTTCATTGATGTAGGTTATTCTCACTTGGGTCATAGAGAATAAGAATTCAAACTCAGCTGGTAAAGTAGCTGTCATCAACTTAAAGGTATAAATGCCTCTACATCTTTGTGGTAATAATGTTTATGAAATGATTGTCTTAGTTGCACAGTTTTACAGACTTTTATGTGATAAATTGAATAAGCAATTTATCTTATTAGCATTGGGATTTACAGAATTGGTTTTGTGTTAACAATCATTTATTTATGTGCATCCTGTAATGTGGAATAGATCACACTCTTATTACAGACCAAACCTTGATTCCATACATGCAATCTCCACAGTTATTTTAGATAATTTATTTATTATTGTATGTGGTTTATTCTCGTCTCAAGTAGAACATGAATAATTTTTACTCGTTTATTTTTCATTCTTATCTTGCTTTATTTGCAGAAGATTAGGACCTATCATTTTGGTATCATAATCTTATTAAACCACAAAATACTATGACCAATAAAGAAAGGATCGAGCACCTGGAACCATAAATTGCAGCAATACAAACAGGATTTTGAGAATTAGAAAATCAAGTAGGTAAGAGCTTTAATGAAATCTTGATGGTTATTAATAACCTCCAAACTCATCCACTAGAGAGCTCACTTTCACCATGAAGAGAAGAATGAACATTGATTCATATAAACCTTATTTGTCGACCAAGAAAGATGAATTTTTTGCAATTTATTGGTGATGATCCCATGGTATGGCTTGATTGAGCAGAACAGTATTTTGACAATCAAGAAGTTTTAGAGCACCAACGTATTGCCATAGCATCTTATTACCTCGATAATGAAGTAAACCATTGGTGGCAATGGCTTTGACGACTTTACCAAGATAAAAGGCAGTTGATTACATGGAGAGTATTTGAAAAAGAGCTCTTAGCTCACTTTGGATTTAATGAGTACGTAAATTTTGATGAAAAACTGTCTTGTTTGCAACAAAGGAATTTCGCGAGGGAATACCAATGTGAATTTAAGAAATTGGCCAATAGAATTCGGGGATGGTCATAGGAGGCTTTGATAGGAACTTTTATGGGAGGACTTAAGGAAGAAGTGGCATCTGAAGTTCGTATGCGCTAGCTTTGAACTATAAGGGAGGCAATTACTATTATTAGAATGTAAGAGGAGTATTTGAATAAAAAGAAGAACTCAAGCGAACAACTCTTAAGTTGTCAACTTAACATTTCCAAGTAAAGTACAAATTCGAGACTTCAAGCACTAGGGCTAACATCGATTCGAAGAATCACATGGGAAGAAATGCAACGATGTCGAGAACAAGGATAATGCTTCAAATGCAACGAAAAATTTACAGTTGGTTACCATTGCAAGACCCCACAAGTGTTTCTTATTGAAGCTGGCTTTCAAGAGGAAGATAATGAAGTTACCAATAAGGAGCACGAGATGCAACCCCAGAAGGAAACACAACCAACCATTTCCTTACATGCTCTCACAGGGTAGATAGGCTCAAAAATGATGAGAATGACTACCTTCATCCAAGGCTATCTATTTACGGTATTAATTGACAGTGGCTTTACTCATAATTTTATTAGTTGTCATGTTGCTCGCTTGTTGCAGATACCTATAGAGCTTATAAAAAATTTGAAGTTCGAGTTGTCAATGGCAACATCTTACACTACAAAGAGAAGTTCAATCAAATTTTGTTTGAGTTGCAAGGGAAAATTCGTGGCCACATTTTTTGCAATTCCATTGAAAGGTCTTGATGTTGTATTAGGAGTTCAATGGTTAGAAATGCTTGGGCTAGTTCTTTGTGATTGGAAACTCCTCACAATAAAACTTGCATAGGATGGGCAAGAATGTATCCTTTTTGGGCAGCGTGTGACATCTCCATGTGTTATAGATTCTCATAATTTTATAAAGAGATCAATATGGCAAGTAGATTCTTTGCTATAAGTGTTAAGGAGCAAAGTCATTCACTTTTTACTTGGTGAAAAGAGCTATAACTAGAACTAAGTTCAGTATTTGACAATTACTCTATTTTTTTAAAAAAATCCAAAGAGTTTGCCTCTAGAATATGAATTTGTGCATAGAATTATCTTCAAAGAAGGGACCCAATCTATTAATGTACGTCCTTACTGTTATGCTTATTATCAAAAAAATGAAATTGAAAAGCAAGTTACAAATATATTATCTTTAGGAATTATTCAAGAAAGCCAAAATCATTTTTCTTCTCAAGTATTGCTTGTTAAGAAAAAGGATAGGACATGGAGGTTTTGTATCGATTATTATGCCCTTAATGAGGTGACGATTAAGGATCGATTTTTAATTTCTACGGTGGATGATATGTTAAATGAGCTCAATGGCACCAAATTTTTTAGCAAATTAGATTTTCGACCTGGATATCATCAAATTCGCATTCATCTAGATGATGTTAACAAAACAACATTTCAAACTCATGATTTCAATTCTAAAAGGCAATGAATTAGATTGTCGAACAATTATAGTTTAAACTGACGCACAAGAGTGAGCCTTCTTCATTTTTTTTCCCTTCTCTTAAGAAAAGTATTAGTTCCCTTCATTGTCACACAGAAAGTTCTTAAACCTTTAAACTAATGCCACATTCTCCTTAAAGTTATGGGCAAATTGGCAAGTGATTCAGTTTTTTGGTTGACCTCGGATTACTAAAGAATTTTAAGACATTTATTTTTCCTTCATCTATCTAAACTGAAGGGTTTTTGGGTCAATTTTGTACTTTGCATGGTAAGATGGGCATGCCTTGTGGACCTCTGGTTCTCTTCTGTAACTTTTGTATTTTGCTTCAAAGTTGTATCAGATTCTTTCATTTAAGGAAATCCCATTGGTTTTTAATTTATGTTTATTTCTAGTCTTTAATAATTAAAAATTAAAATTATCTATAATTAAGGTAAGATTGATATGTTGTGGAAAGAGTAAGTCTTGTGTCTGCATGAGTCTTGGGGTATTTGATCCGATTGATTGCATGGGACTGTTCTCAATTTTGTGCTATGTGATAATAAATACTCAAAAGTTTTACGACCAATTGCTTATTCATTGTGTGCTCAGCTTCAAGATAGAAAAGACAACTTCTGGAGAAACAGAGGTGAAGTTCCAGGTGTCAAGAGCTACATTGAGATCCATGTTGAAATCCGTGGCCTACATCCGTGAGCAACTTTGAAACTGTGAGTATACTCCTCCCTTTTGCAATTAGAGATTCTCAGTGTCTTTGCAATTCACTAATTACTGAAATTTCGATCTACATTTCTGTGCTAAGGTAGTGATTTATGTTAAGCTCACACTTGTGACTGAATTAACATTTTAAACTGCTGTGTCAACCCAAGGGTTTAGGCCAACAATTGCAGTTTTGTGATACTCGAGTGCCAGTGTTGTAGGTTCAGTTGACGTAATGTACTGGAAATATGATCCATTATAAACACTTTCAGTGTAAATTGCCAATTATGTGTTTTGTCCTCAGTAAAATGAATCAGTATGCGTTTATATTGAGAAACTGAATACCTGAGTCCCGAGTTACCATTTGCTTCTGTTTCATAATCTTTCTTTCTAGACATTTTTGCTAACTGGGAAGAAATGGTCCTCTTTCCTCTTTTGTTCTTTACTGTTCTAACTGCATCATATCATTATTCTATAATATGCGCATCTGCCTTGTGTGTTTGTGATGGTTCTTATTTAAAAATTAAAAATTAGGTTACAATTGTTTAGACAATAAATTGTCAGGCAATATCCTTTTTAGTACGAACTGCTTCAATCTGATAGCAAGTCCCTGGCATGTGGACAGAAGAAAGCTACTACTTAATATCTCTGACATCATCTAGATAATGCACTGTTTTCGCGTAACACTCGAATAATCATGAATGAACATTTCTCATATTTTTTATCTACTAGTCGTAGATACTCTTAGATTATGCTGACTCTTTTAAGGTTCCTTCTGCACATTGTTATTGCTCATGTTGCTTTCCTCGTGCAGACATTCACAATTTTCTAAAATGCAGATGAGGATGAACAAAAAATAAAAGGAAATGATCGGCCAATGCTTCATCCTTTGCCTATATCTTGTTTGAAAATTGACTGAAAATAAGAACAAAAAAACAGAAGACATATCTCATGTCCTTGCTCCTACCATCAACACTGCTCGAAACACAAACAACCAACAAGTCTTTACCCAACCCTTTCACTTGAAACACAATAATTACAAGAAATCGAGATTGTTGTTGAAGAAGATGGTGAAGAATTTGAAGATTCAGACGACAACCTCGACTCACTATCCTCCATGTTCCCTCGAACCCCGCTACTTATGCCGGTTTCGACAGTATTGTCACTCGACCCTTGTAATTCTGTATCAAACATGAAGTCTATGTTGTCCTCGAACCCCGTGTCGTCGAACAAATCCGGCAGTTCACCGGCATTTCCGAGCAGGAGGTCCGGTACCGAAAGTGGGCTTAACCCTACCCCCGCATCCGAGCAGACACTCCACATCAGGTCGTGCTGGTAACCAGGGTTTCGATCAGTAACCATCGTTGCACAAGCTGTTTCCGTGCAGTGAGGAAGTTCTGTTTCTTGTTCTTCTTGTTGTGGCAACAATACTGCAGGTTGTTTTTGGTGGTGTTGAGTTTGCGGTTGCTCGACTTCGGTTTCCTCGGAGGAGTTGGGAAGAGGGTCTTGGCTACGATGGAAAGGGAGAATTCCTTTCTTCTTCAAACGATCGATGTAATGGCTAATGTCAAAGTTGGTCACTGCACTTGCTCCTCTAGAAAACCCACTGCTTGTCCTCCTTAGAGACGCCAAGTACTCTTCCTTGGATGCCTTCCGCATTTCCTCTGCCACATTTTTGTAGTTCTCTACCTGCACCCCAACACAAAATTTTTACTCCAATTTTCTTACCACTTCATTCTCCGGGATTTTCGAACCCATTTGAGCAGAATTCGACCACCAAACACTTTAATATTACCTCACCCCCATGCGAGGTGGATCGTTTTGTAAATGGAACTAAACAGAATCAAACCCAACTGAACCAAACAGTAAAATAAGTACCGGCAAATTGAGAATTGTTTCAGGACCCCAGTATTTAAGAGCAGCAAGATCGTAAGTACGAGCAGCAGCTTCTTCGCGATCATACGCCCCTGTCGTCAACAAATTCACCCATTTTTACAATTTTGATTAATATTAACTCGAAGTTTACTGTAAAAATTAACAATGTTGAAACATCGAACCCAACAGAAGAAGAACAAGAAGAAGTAGGATACCTCTTCATTGACAAACACTGTCCCTCGCTTTCTCTCACTTTCCCGCTTCCCAAACAACAGTTTACTCGAAACACAACCAATGTCCATATTCAGAATCAACGAAAATGAAACAAATAAGCAATAAAAATAGGTTGTTGTACTCCAAGCAAGAAAAAAGAAAAAAGTCATTTGTTATTTTTTCTTCTGCTTGGTTGGACAGCCAGAAGTGGTTTACCAAAAGAAAGAAAAGAGACAGCATAGAAGAAGAAGAAGTAGAATACTGCCAAGAGTGAAGGGATTAAAGAAAATTTAACCCAGGCTGGTTAAAGATTAAGAGGGGGTTGGGTAAATTTTAATTGATTAATTAATTAATTAATTGATGTAAAAGTTCAACTTAACAGGGATTAATCACATTTTTAAATATATATATATATAAAATAAATTTAATAAATTTATTTTTTTTATAAAATAAATAAATAAATAATATAATTAATTTTTAAGGGAGCGTTTATAACGTGTTAGCACACATCTGACGTGTCAAATTTGTAGATTCACATTTTACTTTTTTGTTTGAATTAATAAAATAAACCGATTAATAATAAATAAAATTCAATATATTTTATTATTTTTTAAAATTTTTTTAATAAATAAAAATTAATTAAAAATATCAAGGAACTGATAAAAAAAAACACTTAGAGATCCCTGTTGTATATATGCAAATCCCCTGTTCTGAAAAACAAAATTCTTACAAAAGAAAAAGAAGAGATGTTTAACTTTCGCAACTGCTCTTACATAATCCATGATAACACTATTTTTCATAATTATTTTTTACAGCAAAAGCTTAATAAGAAAATTAAGTTAACAAAATCAAAAATCAAAGATGATGAACATGGTTCTGCTCTTCACTCATCAATCAATTCAACCCTCACTATTATTTTCAGGACACTAAGATTACAAGCAACTATGAAGCACAGTAATAATCTCCTCCCACCCCCCTCTCTCTCTCTGTGTACATAGACACTCCTCTAATTCACATTCAGAATGTGAAAATGCAACCACCACCATAAAATTTATATGAGAGAAGTAAAAGGAGGAGAAGAAAAGGCAACGCCTCCCCCGCAGAGTAGCATACAACCAAACTCTATTCTGTTCTTAAACAACACTCGATCAACCAACAAACTTTGTTGTGAGGCCCGCAAATTATACTCATCCAGATCATAATGGTTTGTTGTTACTATTTCCGGCTCAATATTTACTCTCTCTCTGGCTTTCTCGAAATTTTTCACATAATTCATTATGTCTTGTTGATACTCAAACGATTCACTCGGTCTGCAACTGAAAGAAAACTTCCGACCCAGAACGTTTTCAGTGCTTATTACACTTTCTTGAGCTTGAGGGCAGCCCTTACAGCTGCTACTTGCCATTACTTCCAGAGGTTCCTGACCACTTGAAAACCGACCTTCCTGTAAGTATGAAATCAAATGACATGAGAAAACTGAGATCCTTTTTCAAGTTTTCTCATACAGTTGTATTCAGAAGACCAAATGGTTTTCAATTTTGTAAGAGTATATCAGTTTCATAATCTGTGCGAACAAATCAGAAACTAGGAAATAGTTAAAACAAACAGGAAACACATAGTTCTTTATCTTACAACTCGCCAAAATTTCAATTCTTACTGATTTAATCTAACAAGGATAAGTGTTGTACGAAAAATAATCTTATAATGATAAGGTAAGCTATTTCTAGACAAATATATACATGAAAGGAAGTTAAACTAATAAAATAACTTAGGGAGATAAAGGTCCGGGATTGAATCCTGCTCACGTAGGATATGGATGCCGAAAGAGGAAAATGAAAATGGTGGTCAGTGTAACTTGATAAATTACTAGTAAACTAAAAATACATTGTCATTTTCACAACTCATAAGAGATATAAAGGTGAATTTTAACAGTAACCTCCCCCAACTGCCTTCTACAAATTATGGCAGGATCCCAATGGAACCTGGCAAAGCACACTCTACATAATTTGTTTCCATAGATAGGCTGACTTTTAGCTCTAACTATTCTCAATTCTTATATATATGTCAACAAATTTGCAGTTGACTAAATCTTTTGAAGTTCACAAATCCTTCAAAGTAATGTTAGCAGTATATATCTCACTTTCATTCAAGTGTAAACAGAGATTGCACAAGCATAAAAAATTGAACAATTTATTATATCAAATCAAAATATTTTGGGCAAACAATGAGTTAGAATAATAAAATTGAACAAACACCATCAGCAAGACGACGAACCTGTTTCTCCTTAAGAAGATTGTTAGGGCTATAGGTGGCCGACATGCCTGAACTTGAATGGGGTAAATCAACGACTGGGGTAGCAACTCCAAATAAGTTAAGTGGTGGATCCTCCGGTGCAGAGAAGTCTGAGCTATCAAATGTTGATAAAGATACACACTCATCAAAATAAGCCATGGCCTCTTCAGTTAGACGTTTTGACACCTTTTTTCTTTCAATGCTAGGCTGCCATTATATTCAGTAGAACTCATTGTGAGAAGAAAAAACAGAAACTGAAAGCAAAGCACCTACAAGATGAAACTTATGTGGCAACTCCCAATTTCATGTGAAGAAAATGATGCAATAGCATATCCCACCCCATTGGTTGTGTGCATGAATGCAAACAAGATAACTGGTTCCACTGAACAACATTTGTGAAAATATCATCATTCTACTGTCAGAAATCCTGAGAGTAGACTGATTTCCAAGACTTTCAAAAGTAAAAATATGAAAATAGCAGAGGAGAAAGAAAAGAGGTGTGGAAGGAAGATCATTCACCAAATTGGATGATAAATGATAATAAAGCATGAAAAATAACATGCATTCAGTGTTATACATAAATGAAAAACTGATAAAAAAACATGAATGGAAAGGTACTGAGCAAATCCTTCACTCCCCATATGAAGGAAGCTTATTAACTATGACCTACATCTAAATGAAAATACACATCTTGATATATCTGCATGGTGAAATGCATCAAATAATCTGGTTGAAATACCCAAAAAGGCCTACTTTTCTTCCGGCTCGGGACTTTGGCCCATTGGAGGTCTTTGGATCTGGAAGTACTTCCTTCAAGATTCTACTCAGCTCTAGCCCACGGTGTTCTTCAACAGCCAGGTCTTCACGAAGTTTTCTAGCCCGTTCCTGGGACTGCACATTAAAACATATCTCCTCAGAGAGATCTTATTACAGAAAAAGAAAAATATTAAAAAAAAAGTTCAGAAAAGCAAAAAGACAGTATATATACTGCAACAATCCACAATTGAATAAAATTGATGAAAGAGTTATAATGACATTGGATGCTTGAGATGAGACAGCAATGACAAATTGAAGGGACTGTTAGACATGGGCAATGGCAATGAAGGTAAGTCAACATGAGGTGGGTGGCCACAAACACGCTCATTCATGGGTTAAACTTTGGCTACAAAGCCCATAATTACATGATCAATGCAGCACTTTGTTAAATGTTGGCACGGTAGCAGAATCTAGTTTCAAATGTATCCACAGCTAAGCTTACAACAACATTACCTCCTCTAGCTTTTTGGCATATTCTCTTCTGATGTCCAAAACTAATTCAATTGCGCCTGGACTCACCAAGTCAGGAGGGATATCAGTTACACTAGCATTGATGATAGCAGTGGTATTAGTCCTTTGCATAGCCTGAACTCGTAGGAAATCCACAGGAAGTTATGGAATAACACAAAACAGTACAGCACTATAAACAGCAAACTGAACAAAGAGATTGCAACACGAGGGGCAAGAAAATGTCATGAACACAAGCCAT
The DNA here is from genome assembly GCA_019650275.1 of Xylocarpus granatum. NCBI lineage: Eukaryota > Viridiplantae > Streptophyta > Magnoliopsida > Sapindales > Meliaceae > Xylocarpus > Xylocarpus granatum. The sequence goes on along the minus strand of BNST01000281.1, from coordinate 304,588 downwards.
TCTCTCTTCTTAATAACCAACAGAAATAGGAAGGAGGGGACAAGCTTAAACATGGCTCATTAAAGACAAAAGGATCTAGAGCATCAACATAAATGCACATGTAAGTAATATATGCATCTGGAGATAATTACTTAGTCCTTCAACAAAAAAATTAGTAAGAATCAACAACTGAAGAAATTATTGCTATGGTTGAAACACTGCATTTACACTTCACAACTAAGTCCAAGCCCCAATTCATGTTCCTTGAACAAACCCAGAAACTGGTACCTTTCAGAAAGTATAAGGTCTGACTCCAGAAAATATATATATATTTTACAGGGTAAAAGAAACACACCATTTCACTTGCCATCAATAACAAGACGGTGAACAACATTATACAAGTTTCTAACAAGAATCTCTCAAAAATAACTATCAGAAAATCCGTAACTTAAATAAACTAATTAAACTGAAAGAGAGAGTTACTTAAAGTTTGACGACCAGGAACCATTATGAACTTACACTTTCCAGGTTGTTTTGGATGTCAGAGATGGCACGCCTCACTTCAGACCGAACTGTTTCATATATGCCATTTACAGAAGCATCACCCCCCAAATTGTCCTCTTGACATGACTGCAAAAGGAAATGAAAATAATGCTATGTTCCACGGACAATTTATAGTAACAACATAACATTATGTAACCTTGCAAATTAGCATTCAATCTTACAGCAACTATCTTGAAAACTAGCATCTTAAAAACGAAACCGTGGGTATGTGTTACAGAAATGAAAAGCCCTTAAAAATGTGCACATATCACCTTCATCTTTTCCCAAACTGCTTTAATAGTTTTCTCTTCAGCTTCTGAGAAAGAGTTTGTGGAGACTACATCTTCCCAATTTGGTGTTTCCATGCAAGACTAGATAAGTAACAAAACGCAAATAAAATCATTAACTAACTAAAATATAGTTCCATTTCACCAAATACTACAACAAGGGATTTTTGCTGTAATACCAAATTTGTAGTAGAACAATTTGAAGGTTCAAAAGCCAAACGCTGATTGGATGAGGTCCTCAAACATTCCATTTGATCCAACATATCAGAATCACTACTTACAAATCCACTCTTTTTCCCATTACTTGACGGCGTATTCAAATTATTCCTATCCTTATAATTCACCAAGAAGCTACTTTCTTTTTCAGTTTCACTCTGTAAAAAAAAATCAGAAAAACACAGTTAATCTTCAATCAAATGGCAAAATCTACCATACCGGGATAGCATCCCAATAAAATTACCAGAGATAATGATTAGTTTACAACATATTACTTCCCACATTTGACTCGAAACATCATAGTTGGAAAGAAGAAACATAAACAAGGTACAGAAGTCATTTTCCAATACTTACACTACACGAGTACTGTCTGTTATGCACCATCAAATGAGTATTTACCTCATCCCTGTCCAAAAGTTATCATTCTCATCTAAGGGTCCATAAAGACCACTACGAATACATAAAAGATATAGTAGCAATTTCCAAACTTTTAACATGGAATGTAGAATTTGAATAAGTTCGCACTTGTAAAGACCCTCAATAAGAAAAACAAAATCTCGGAACAAAGCCAAACCTCAGAATTCGAATATTGCCCTCTTGAAACCGGACGCTGGGACACTGACCGATGACGCCGCCCCGTGTCCACCCTCGACAAGCTCCGACCGATCCCCGAAGTGGGTTTTCCGGCATCAGCATTTCTAGACACCGTACGGCCTCTCCTAGTATCCTCCGCACTGGCAGCTTTTGACTTTGCAGCAGGGTTGGTTTCCCCGAATCTAGAGCCTGTCGCCTCTGCTGGCGGCGAGTTATTACTAGAAAAGAGAGGGTTATCTCTCTTGATTAAGAAATCATTCGACGGAATTTCCAACTGGGTCCTCGAGAAAGCGCTTACGCTTCTGGATCTTCGGAGTGGGGCTTTACTAGTATTCTTCGCTAAATCTTGCTTGCCTTCTCTATCGGATGAAGTCGTCTTTGTCGAAGAATTTAGCAAATTCCATCTTCTGGATGACGACTTGAATGCTGAAACAGCCATTTTAGACGGTCCCGGCTGAAGGAGCAACTGGATTTGAAGTGGGAAATTTGCGTTTAGACTTCAGATTGCGTTAACCGAGGAAAAGAACATTGTGGGGATTGAATTTGAAAGCAAGAGTAAGACAGAAAGTTACTGTGCTTGAAGTAGAAAGAAAGAAACTGATTTCGATTGGTTATTTTTTATTTTTTATTTTTTTAATCTTTGTTTTTATCAAATAAAGATTTTGTCACTTGTACAGGAAAACATTTCCAATCAAACAGGCATGTGAAATCATTGAAGCTACCCAAGTTTCTTAAATTAATTATTTCATTCTTGTTGAATTGATGCAAGAACTATAAAGCAATGCAGATTGAACTAAATACCCAGGCATAATTGAAACTTCGGACATAACAGAAGCTCTAATTCATCTAATCGGACCAAGAAAGATTGTATTTTGCTTTGCATGATCACCGCGAAACTCGGTCGGCGGATCTCTATGTTTCAATATTGCTATTGTCATTACAATTCAAAATACAATCCCGAAACTACCCTCGGGGTGGAAATGGTAATTTCAAAAGTTACCCACAGGTTTATTTAACCAAGAAAAGTTGAGAAAAATAAAAATAAAAATCCATTGGCGCGCAATCCAAAACCCGAACCCCTAGGGTTTTAGAGGTCGGGCAAATCTCCTGTCATTCGGACAAAGAACCCTGCCTAAATTTTCTGCTATTTTATTCTTTCATGGCATGAACCCCTTAATTTTCTTTCACTAATATTCCTTCAATGGCGCTCTCTTCTACTATCCGGTTCTCTTCCTCCTTCCTCCGGTGCAACCACCACCACTCCATTTTCCTTGCTCCGCGCCGCCGTTTCCTCTCCTTTCGTCAGCCCCGCCCTCCTCCGCCTTCTCACGCCCCTGTCCTTGCCAAAGATACGGATAAAGATGGAAATGGGAGTGTCGCCACGGCCGCGCCCACGGATGCTGGTCGAGTCGTTCAGATGGAGCTCCATGACGAAATGACTGTCTCGTATATCACTTACTCCATGTCTGTCTTGCTCGGACGTGCTTTGCCTGATGTTAGAGATGGTTTGAAGCCTGTGCACCGTAGGATTCTGTGAGTTACGTGTCCTTTAATGTTTCCGGTTAATCCTGCAAAATTTGTGTGCTTTTGTAAGGGCTTCTGTGGAAAGCTCTGTTTCGTAAAACCGTTTTCTGACAAAAGAATATAGAAGCAATTTTTGTTCAAAAGCCGATGAAACGTATTGTTTGAAAAGAACACAAGTGTAAATTCAAATAATGCTCATTTAATTATCATAAGGTAGTTCTTAAAGTGAAACGCAAAATATTTTTAACTATTCAAAAGCGATTTTTAAAATGCAAAATTAATTCCTAAACACATTGTTGATATTGGTATGTTTGGACCCCTTTTGACAAAAATAGCAGAAAATATTTTTACTGCAAACATTTTGTTTTGCTCTCTTCCCTTGGAAATGATGTACGATTTCGGAAGGAACTGGCATTATGAATGTTATCGCATCTTCTTCAGATTTGAATGTGTTTTTGGCTTTCAGATTTTTGTACGTGTTTTTCGTCAGTTTATTAATTAACTTGTTATTTTCTTTTGATCGCAAATTTTTGCCACAGATTTGCAATGCATGAGTTGGGCCTTGCATCTAGAAAACCGTTCAAGAAATGTGCAAGAGTTGTCGGGGAGGTTAGAATTACTATTAATTGTATCGCTGCATAATAAATTCATTATAGGCTACTATAATATTGCTACTATTATTTGGATTCTTTGCTTTAATTGTTTTTATGCCCTGATTCCAGGTTCTGGGTAAATTTCATCCACATGGTGACACTGCCGTCTATGATGCTCTAGTGCGAATGGCTCAGGTAGCATATGAGATTTTGTTTATAGTTCCTGCTGCTGGTCATTACATCTCTTTCTTGCATATATTTGGTTGCTGATAATCTTATCATTTACAAGAGTCCAAAGAAATGAAAATCAAATTCTGTGATTATTCATTGGATTGTGAATTGGCTATAGTTGAAGTATATGCACCATAAGCTATGTGATTAATGCTGTTATTTATCAACCAGATTTAATATGTATCATTCAGTCACTATTGTCTATATGTCTTCTTACTTGTGAGCCAAGTAGTTGCTTCCAAGAGCGGGAATATCTGCATAGTGGGCAGGAATATATCATGTTTTTAGCCTTAAAATCTACTTCTTTAATACTGCACATCATGATTTTGACTGACTGCATTGATTATTGTTGCTCTAAAGCTTTCTTTGATGATAAATGAAAGAAAAGAAAAATTGGTAATGCAGGCCTAAAGATTAAATGGTGTTTAGAGTGCACATTTTGCATTCACAATGTTGGTATATGATTGTTCTCTTGATTGCTCAAATATGCATACTGACAAACATTTTTTTTTCATGCCCGTAGTTTCAAGTCCAGCTGTTTGGATTTCTTTTCCATTTTTGTTTTGCTTTTATTTATTTTACTTTACTCTCTTAAATAATTTTGAATTTTTTTTATGCTATTTGATGTAGGCTTTCTCCTTAAGATACCCCCTAATCCAAGGGCATGGGAATTTTGGTTCGATTGATGGAGACCCTCCTGCTGCCATGCGTTATACAGAGTGCAGATTGGAAGTATGTGTTGATATTTCATTTTCATTGCAAATCTTTTTTTTGTTGTTTGTGCTTGCAATGAATTCTACTGCCTCTCGTTGTTCTTATGTGCCAAGCTCAGAATTTGTGATGGGTTGTAGCTGGAAAGAACAAAAATGATAGTTTTTAGGCTTTGAGATAGAAATTGAATGATCCTAAAATGGAATGCCTTTGTTATGGAGATGACTGAACTCTCAAAAGAACAAAAGTGATATTTTTAGGTTGTACTATGGAAATGGAGTAATTGTAAAATTCAACACCTTGGTCAATAAATTCTTTGTTATAAGCTCTTAAAGAAATCAAGTTGCTTAAAAAGTAGTTTAATTTCATTTTCTATTTTTCAGGCACTCACTGAAGCAATGCTGTTGGCAGATATTGAGCAAGATACTGTTAGTGTTTTTTGCCATGGCTTAGACATTTGTATTTCACTTGCTCTGTAACATCATCAGTATACTCATTTGTCATATTTTTATTAATTTCATTGCAGGTTAATTTTGTTCCTAACTTTGATGGATCACAAAAGGAGCCATCACTTCTGCCTTCTCGGCTTCCAACTTTACTGCTAAATGGTTCCTCCGGGATTGCGGTGATTTCTTCTGACTTTATTTTTCCTAATTGTTCTTGTACTATAATTTGCTTGAATCTACATAGCTAAACTTTTTTCCTTGTGAACATTGTTCTGTCTGATGTAAGAGAATTCCATATTTTACAGGTTGGCATGGCGACCAACATTCCTCCTCATAATCTTGGAGAGTTGGTAGATGTGCTCTGTGCATTAATTCACAATCCAGAAGCCACAGTAAGTGGTCAATGATTTCTTCCTTGATTATTTGAGCTTAATCTTATTGAATGTGTGTGTGTGTGTTTTCATTTATGTATTTGTCAACAATGTTTTTTGAAATGTCTGAGTGTGAGATTTTTTGTTGGTGATAGAGGGTTTTGGTATGGGCCATTGTGAGGATTCTTAATGTGTTTGGGCATCTTTTGTGTTCCCTTGTTTTGGGGCTATTTTAGGGATTTTGCTTTTTGTATTTACTCGTAATTGATGACATATGTTAGTTTTAGCTAGTCCTTTTGTAATTATTTTTTCTTCAATAAAATTTCTGTTTCTGACCACAAAAAGGAAAAAGCAATCTGAATCTGGGGTGAATTAACTTGGATGGGAATTTTAAAGACATTGTTGCCTACAACTGATGGGTCTAATGCAGCACATTTGGGAGGAGAGCAATGGTAGGGTTTCAAGGATAAGTTCTGATATGGGACCCAAAGCTGAGGTTTTTTATTGAGAATTTATTTTCTTGAATCTTTCCTTGTTGCTGCAGAATAAAGGATCTTTTTTGAAGTATTGATAGACTAAATTGAGTTTATGTTGTCTGCTTTTTCCTACTTTGTTTTTGTCAATGCTTTTCTTTATACATTGTATGTATTAGGATGGTGCCACTTTCTTTGTGTCTTTTCATTTTTAAATTATCATCATTGGCAGTCATTATTGCCATGCTATTGATATTTAACATCATTATCATTATGCATTTTTTTAGCTGCAAGAGTTGTTGGAATACATGCCTGGACCTGATTTTCCAACAGGAGGACTTATTATGGGGAATCTAGGGTAACTGTTTTTTTATGCCTGTCTTATTTACCTGCTTTCCCTTATCATTCTTTGCTCCCTTTCCTCTTTGATTCCTTTATGATCTAAAGTGAGTTTGCAATCAAATATTAAAATCGTAGAGAAATAGTATAGTGAAGCAATGGGGATAATATTCAAAGAGAAAGGGAATGAGAAACAGAATAGAGGTAGAGGAAAAATCTAGTCAGTATTATCAACTTTATTCTTATAATGTTAGATTGAAGAGTAACTAGAAGTAAAGCCTAATCTTAGTAGAAATAGGAAATACTAATATACCGAGAATAACTAATTCGAATCTTCCTTTCAGAAATTCAAAGAAATCAGTATCCTTCTTATGATTGTTTTAGCAAAATTTGTTGTTTCTTGTAAAAAAAAGGGTGTGATTAGTGCTCAGAGATTTGAATTTTCTTTTTTTTTCTCTTTAAATCCAGGATCTTGGATGCATATCGAACAGGACGAGGACGCATTATAGTCAGGGGGAAAACTGAGATTGAATTGATTGACTCTAAGTCAAAGAGAATGGCTGTTATTATAAAAGAGGTGATCATCTTGGTCTTTTTTAGGGTCTGCACAGTTGTGCATTTTCATTTTCAAGTTATAGGAATGTTGATTTAGAGTTATGCCTTCTTGATTAGTTTCTTTCAAATGAAATAGATTCCTTACCAAACCAATAAATCCTCACTTGTGGAGAAGATTGCCGAGCTTGTTGAAAACAAGGTATTGTTTTTCTCCTCTACTATTTATTTCTATTTATTATGTCTTCATCAAAAGTGGCAGGACAAAGGTTAGCTTTTATAACCAACAAAGTTCTCATGGCACCTTTTCCCTCTATTTTGAGATTAATTTTTTCTATATCACATCGCTTCTTCTTTGCTATGGATATTTTTTTATGGTTTGCTTCCTATTCTCTGAAGCATGTGGTAAGTTGATTGTAAGTTTCCTATGACCTAGTTTGCTCCTGATCCTTCTTGCAAAAGCTGAGGGAAGGGGTGGGAAATTTGAAACAGAAATTGAATATTCTTACTTTTAATTTTTCCCTTTTTGTTTGAATCTACTGAAGAATATATGAGAAGAAATGGAAAGTTGTTATTTTTTGTGCCTTACTTTGTTAAAATATTGCACTCTCTCTCTCTCTCTATGCTCTTGCCTCTCTGCAGTGTACAATTGCAATGGTTAACATTTTCTATGGTAAACTTTCTTTGTTTAACTTTGTTTGACAGACTTTGGATGGAATTAGTGATATTCGGGATGAGAGTGATCGTTCTGGAATGCGTATAGTCATTGAGGTATGATAAGATAAATTTCTGCTTTTGTATTTGCAATTCTTAGTTGCTCAGGACAAATTTTGACTCATACTGTATGAAAATAATTCTATTGAAAGAATTTTGATCAAATAATATTTGTTTTTGCAACCCTACAGCTAAAACGAGGAGTAGACCCATCAATTGTTGTAAATAGTCTTTATCGTCTTACTGCTCTGCAGTCCAGTTTTAGCTGCAACATGGTGGGGTGAGTATTTTCTTTTCTATCATCACCAATATGAGTTAAAAATAAAGAAAGTTGCATTCCTACTACATCAACATCTTTGAAGTTGAGCAAATTGTATATTGCTTTATGAAATACTTGTTCAAGAATCAGATCCAGTTTAAGTACCCCCTTGATTTACATTTGAATTTTATGCTATCCTTTTCAGTTTTTTCATTTTTGTTTTGTTCCACTGAGCTACCAATCTAACCTGTAAGGTCATGTATTCTGAGCATTTGCACAGGAAGGTAAGTGTGTGGAGGTGCTTTATTATGAAAAACTTGATTTGAAAATATTTGATTTAGGAAACATTTTAATCTGCATATTACTTCTTTAAATCATATTAATCTTTTCTAAAATTTCTGTTATATATTTGACTAGGATCCTTAATTGATTAGTATTTCAATTACCTATTTAGAGCAAGTAAGTTTATTTTGGGCATTAGAAAAAAGACTGATATATTATCCCTGCAGAGAATATGGCTATATGAGTAATGAAATATTTGTAATTTGCTGTCTCTACTGTGACAATTGAATCTCACATTTTATTCTCTTCCTGTGAAAATGGCTAGACTAAGTAAAATAAATGCATAAACCTACAATGGATACAGAATGAAAAAAATTCATCTATGAAAATAAAGTGATGCATGCAACCTAGAAGTTCTATGAATAATTTTCTATGAAATTATATTTTTATTGCTTGCAGTCTTCCCTTTACATTTAGCATACTTAGATGTTTCTATTTTAATTCTATTTCTCACAGATTTTAATATGTCACAAGTATTGATATCGACTTCCTTTGTATTTCAGTATACTTGATGGACAACCTAAACAGATGGGTTTGAAAGAAGTACTTCAGGTGACTTGCTTTTTATGTGGATTTTCTTATTACTCTTTCTTTCAAGTTGCAGCCATTAAATGCAATGTGTACTTTTATATTTATTAGTCTCTCGTGTTATAAAATTTATTTAAAATTTATATTTCCTTCATTTATCTTTACTTTCTTTTTTATGTTAGGCTTTCTTAGAGTTTCGGTGTTCTGTTGTTGAAAGACGTGCAAGGTTCAAGCTTTCTCAAGTGAAAGAAAGAAGACATGTTGTTGAGGTATTTATGGAAATTGTCTAAATTTACTTTTTGACAATATACAGTAGGTCTGAGCATAGCATCAAAACTGTCATCTCTATTTGTACAAGTATTGTGTTTTTGTAAATTAGGATCCATGTGGGGGATAGTTTTCTCATAATGATGTTTGTGACTCCATTTCAAATGGCTTGTGGGTCCTTCAGAAACAGAATAGGTTGATTTATTTTGAATGAGATGAGTGAATGCTTTCCAAATGAACAAGCTTCAATGGTTTACATCTGTTGCATGTGTCATTAGGGTATAATGGTGGGGCTTGATAATTTGGACAGAGTGATTCACATTATTAGGGCAGCTACAAGCAATGCAACTGCATCTGCTGCGCTAAAGAATGGTAAGCTCCCCTTATTGGCTTCTATATCTCTTCATAGTGCTTTTCTGATGGCCTTCTAAAAAAAGTTGTAGTGTCATATTTTATCTACTGTGAAACATATTTTTGTTTCTTAAATATTACTTCTTGGTCATTTGCTATCTAAACCAGTCTGGTGTTTTTTTTTGGGCATCTTCTGTTTAGAATATCTTTTATTTTTTTCCCTGGTTGCATTGTAGTAAGGACTTAAGGATTGATTTTTAGATTTGTAGTTGTGGTTCATGGTAGTCTGGCCAGCCTTCTTGAATTTTAAATGGTTGTGTGAAAATAATTTTAAGCATTTCTTCCATTAATCTAAAATGTTATGGCAAATCTGTTGGCAGAGGGGATGGCAGGGAGGTTGTGGTTCCAAATATTTCTTTAGGTTGTCAATTTCAATTAAATGGACCTATGTTGTAAGCTCCCAAAGGACTGGGAGTCTTTGAGCTTTGTATGTAATCTTCACTAGTTTTTGGCTGAAAATGGACATTCAATTTTTTTTAATGATGTCATTATATCTCTGCAGACAAGGATTCTAAATGCTTTTCTTTTAAAATTGATTTACACACCATTTTGAATTGGGATTTGGTTCCTTTATCTTGGCTTCTCTCTAGTTTTGTATTTATTCTTTAATCTGGTATTTATCACCAGAGGAGTTATCTTAACTAGATTAAATAAAAAAAGCTTATAACCATTTAACTGGAGTATAAACATATTCAGGGTTTGGTACTGACAACTGTTGAAAATTCCAGAGAATCAATTTCACTTATAGCTTGAAAAAATTGACTTCCAAAGCTAGCATTGCCATTATGGTCTTTTGTAGCGATGATTCTTTGTGTTTGTTAAACTTAAATTTTGTTTTTGTTTTTTTTTCAATTGCTTTCCCTTTATTTGTGTGCTTGCTTGTGTTTTTGGAACTTATTGTTTGGTTACTATTGCTGTTGGACTATGCTGTTATCTTTTAGGTCCTTATGTTTATTTTTACTTGCCTACATATTACTATAATCCAGTTGTCTGCTATTATATATCCATTCTGGAGTATGATGCTCAAGAACCCTTGTTCTTTTTACCCCACTATAATGCTAGTGATCAAATCTGGCTAACTTTGTTGCGAGCTGGAAATTGTACTGGCAGTTTGAGTTGTGAAATGGCTGCTTGCTTATGCTCAATCTGTTTTATTCTTCTGGGACGTTATCAGTTTAGGATTTCTGTTGCTGAATACCATTTTACTAGTGAACCCCTTTTCATGAAATGTTGCATGAACATCTTGTTATGGTGAGTAAATTCAGTTAAATTAACTATTGCGGATCTTACATCCTTTATGCAGAATTTGAACTTTCTGATAAACAAGCTGATGCAATATTAGACATGAACCTGAGAAGACTTAATATGCTTGAGGTTCATTAAAATTTCTGTGTACTTTGCGAAATTTCTCAGACTATAGTTTTTGCAAATAATCATCTGAATGAGATTTTACCATCTTAAATGTTCAGAGAAAGAAGTTTGTTGATGAGAGTAAAAACTTGGTGGAACAAATTCTGAAACTGGAGGAACTATTGTCAAGCAGGAAAAACATATTACAGGTAACATAAATTTCAGCGAAGGATGGCTTGATTCTCTTTAATCCAGCAAGATTTTCTCAGAGTTATTGTATTTTAGGGTTAATACATCATGGTACCAGTACTTTTAATAAATTTACTCATTTTGGTTAATATGCGGGCTGTCTTATCGTTCGTGTTCTTCCTTTTTCAAGGTGAGATAATTTCAGAGTTATGATTAATTTGATTTGTCTTGTATCTCTCCACTTTGTCTGATTGTTATTCCGCATAAGTGCTAGTTGACTCTCTGAAGTTATCACTGAGTTCAAACTTACTATGACTTTTTCAACACGTGGTTTATTGCTTATGTTCTCTGCCTTGTACTGATTGATATGCTATGCTTTTCTCTTCATGAGGTATTCATTAATTAAATGCCGTCACTTGTTGAGCAGTGAGTTATATCTTGTGATTGTCAATTGGACATTGAACCCAGCAGCTCAAGTTTTTAAGTAAAACCCAACTGTTCTATTTAGTCTTTAATACACCCATTCATGTGCAAGACACATGGATCCATCATAAACTCAATAGTAGTAGTAAACACAACTATCATTTAGTAAATTCATTGGGTGTATTCAAACACTGGATCATGTCGACCAACATGGCTGTGATACTATGTGGAGTTCTTGCTGAACCTATAATCTAAGTTTATAGGCAAGTCCTCAATGATGTTTGTTCTATGTTTCAGCAATTCAGTAAACAGAAAACGGACCATCAAAAATGTTGTAAAAGGAGGACCATGTTTGTCAAAAATATAATTTTTTCTTATTTAATGTCAAATGTCAGGGAAGGTTTATGTAAATTTTCAAAATCTCTGTAGGATTCTATTGAATTTTTAAACTATTAAAAAACCTCAAGAGAGATCATTGAATTTTTTCATTGTTTTTATTTTGTGGTTATTGAAGAACAAAGTGTAAAGAGTACTTCTGCCATATTAAAGAAAAAAGAATATTATTCTTCTGATGGCTTTCATTTACTTGTAAAATTGTATGGTAGTGTAAATGTGCCTTTTTCCCTACTTTCTGAAAATAGTCGTTGAATTTTTTAGCTCAATCTTTCTGGTATTAACTATTTATGCCTTGGTAATCTTTTGATAATTGCACTGATCCATTTTTTTCCTCTTTTTGTGCTCTTAGTTAATAGAACAAGAAGTAATTGAGCTAAAGAACAGGTTTTCGAGTCCAAGGCATTCAATGTTAGAAGACTCTGATAGTGGGCAACTTGATGACATAGATGTCATTCCAAATGATGAGATGCTATTGGTATGCTACATGGTTAACATCTTTATTGACTGATTTTGTTCTTTACCTATTTGTTAACATCATATTCAAGCATCAGAGCATGGGACTATAAAGAACTGATCTTAATTCTCGATGTAATCTATCTGATTTTCAGGCAATTAGTGAAAAAGGTTATGTTAAGAGGATGAAGCCTAACACCTTTAATCTTCAAAATCGTGGGACAATAGGAAAATCTGTGGGAAAACTGAGAGTTAATGATGCAATGTCTGACTCTATTGTTTGTCGGGCACATGACCATGTACTATACTTCAGGTATTTCTGATCCATTTTGTTGATGTGGTTGTTGTTTTCCCTACTGTATATGATTGCGAGTTTTTCTATCACCTTCCTCTCTCTACATTGCATTTTTACACACCTATATATATTATAGCTTTTATGAGCGATGTTTGCCTTACGAAGAGAACAACAAAGTTGGTTGTTTCTTGACACAATAATAATTGACCAACCATCTGCATCTCTCACACTTCAATAACAATAAATGACCTAATGTGGCAGTGTGGCTGTGTCTACCACTATAATATTCTGGTCTGTAAATGAGACAGTTTTGAAAATGTTAGTCAAGCGTTCAACTTTGCTGTTAGACATTGTTGCTTAATGTTGATCTATATGAGACATCCTCGTTACTTTTCTTTTTATCTTATATAAGAAGCTCATTGATTGATATTTTCCTATATATTCTTGATGATTGTGTTCTTGAATTATATTGAATAGTTGTAGGAAATAAATGTGAGATCTAGTTGAGCAAGCTCTTTAGGCCTTGTGATGCAAAAGACCATGTTTAACATATTCTTTGGTTGCTCCTGCTAAATGCATGAGCTTGATGTGTTTTGAATAATTTAACAATCCCCTTGTTTATGATATGATCCTTGATATTCACTAGGTGAAGTAGTTGCACTCCATATTTGAACCTGCAACTTGCTTATGGTGGCATTTATTATTTACCTACAAAACAGACAGCTATTACTTTTCCGTTGGAACAAAGTTTCAAATCTAGTTGAAGTTGTCTGTCTTCAATATATGTGTTAGGTAAATAACAGTTGGATTCTTATATTTACTTATGTAACAATTGTGCCTCATATGGCCATATTTGAAGATATCTCCTTTAATTTCTCTTGTTGCCACCAGCAATTCTTGATGACAGCTGAGGCGTGAATTTAATTCACCTTTCTTTCGAAGAGACTTGCCTGCTTGTTTTTTCTTTTACTTACAAAGTCTCAACTTAATCATCTCATTCCACTTGTCATATCAATAAAAATTCACTTTCCTTAATTATTACTGATGAAAAATCTATATGTCTATGCTTCCAAGCATTAAAAGGAAGCTTTGCCAAGTCCATTGGCACGAAAGTAAATGGTGCTTTAGTTTTTGGACAATATTTGTCTTTCATACTGAGCTTTACATCCGAGGAAACAACTCAATATCTAGAAACATGCCTTTTAATACAATGATCAGCAAATTAGGTTTGTTTTAGTCCAACTTTAAGGTTATCATCTTCCTAAGTACGTGTTGTACTCGTATTTTAAAGTTGTTTTTTTTTCAATATAAAGGGCTCCCATGTTTTGTTTTTCATTTTCTTTGTGTACAGCTAACACACTGATATATCTCAAGTGTTTTTTTTTGTCTTTTTCTCGTAATACAATTTCCTTTGGTTCTTATCGGAACAAAAATAAATTAATAAATATATATGTTGTACCCATTCTTCCGTAATTTTGGATATGACATGGCTAACATATATTTATGCAGTGATAAGGGAATAGTTTACTCTGCTCGTGCATATAAAATTCCTGAATGCACCCGTAATGCAGCTGGGACACCGCTTGTCCAGGTAGTCAGCAATTTATTAATTTTCTACCAAGTAATCTTTTCTTTGACAACTGAACTTTTCATGACTCTTTTGATGCTTGATAGAGTATTTAGTTTTTGGTATACAGATCTTATCTTTATCTGATGGCGAGAGAATAACCTCTGTTATACCTGTGAGTGAGTTTCCTGGAGACCAGTTTCTTGTAATGCTTACAGTGAATGGCTACATCAAGAAAGTGTCCTTGAATTATTTCTCTTCAATACGGTCAACGGGAATCATAGCGATTCAATTGGTTAGTCCTCTTCTAGCTTATTTCAGTATTTAGTTTTAGCCTTTTCCAATAAGTTTTCTTATTCTTCATAAACCACTTTGCTAGGTTCCTGGTGATGAGTTAAAATGGGTCCGTTGCTGCACAAATGATGACCTTGTGGCAATGGCTTCACAAAATGGAATGGTCATTCTAAGTTCTTGTGACATTGTAAGTTCTCTTATGTTGTTCTTTGTCATTATAAATGTTTAATTCATATATCATGTTTGCAGGTTTACTAGGGGTTTTTCTGTTGTAGCTAAAAAATCATTGTTTACTTATTCTTGTATTCAAATTTAGTTACTATGTCTTATCAAGAGTCTTTAAGTTGTTATGTGGAGTGAAGTTGAATGAAAGTGAGTATGGAGATAATGTTTCTTGTTAGATCAATTTGGTTCAAAACTGTAGTTTAATTGCTTTTGATTTGAAAAAGGTCTTGAGAATCTTAATGGCTTGACTGAAGTGTCACCTACTCTTAACATTTGTTGCTTGGGTGTATTTTAGCCTAACAAGAATGACCTAAACTTAATTTTCCATGAACAGGGGTTCAAAAGACCCTTCTGAAAATTCTTGTGGCCATGTTGTTATATTTCATTTTTTTCCTGTTGTGAACTCAGATCCGATCATTAAGCAGAAATACAAGGGGTACAGTGGCCATGAGACTAAAAGATGGGGACAAGATGGCAAGCATGGACATTATACCAGCAGCCTTCCGGAAAGACTTGGAGAGGGCATCAGAGGCCCACAGCAAGTAATTTGTTAAACATTATCTAGATGTTAGCCCCTATTAATTTCTATTACACATTATATGCTAATTTTTTGGTTGTTGGACTTGTATAGATAGTGCAATACCAATCTAGATGCTTCAACCTTCCCAAAATAAAATGCTTGGCTTGCATTCAAGTTCTTGTTTGTGAACAAGTCTTAATTTATAGAAGGATCTCTCCTGATAAGCTCCCAAGCCCACTGACCAATTTTACCTTATTAAATGATTTGAGAACTCTTAATTTTAAATAGATCTGTGATCATGTTGTAATTTTAGTTTAGTAAGATTTTGTTTTAATAGATTGATTAATTGGTTGATTTGCTAGCGTTGGGTTCATTTAGTACCATCCAAGCATTGTTGGGCTTTAATAAATTATGAATTGTAGTCCCTTTGCAAGCATCACCTCTGAATTCTGTATGTAACCTTCTGTTTTGCCAGCCAGATTGTAACACTTAAAATGCTAATCTGACTTCATCTGCTGTTTTTTGTACTACATTTAATGAGAATATTAGATTTTTTTTTAACTTTGTTGTGCATAGGAATGTATGAACTGCATAACATCTTTTACCTTTATTAGGTGTTTGTGAGATAGGAGGTAACTCTTGCAACCTTGTTGAAGTCTCATATAAGTTTGTGAAAAATTAAGTGAGAAAGAAATTTGATCTTAGTGTAACTCTACTAATTCAATTCCTAATTCATTCTTGCTTAGATTTGATTTAGTTTACATCTTCTTTCATTTTCTATATAGAGGGAGTACATGCAGAATAATATGTTATGGAATTTGATCTTTGTGAATTTTTCCTCGGTTCTCCAGTGTCAAGGGCTCTAGTGGTCCATGGCTGTTGTTTGTGTCTGAAAGTGGTTATGGAAAGCGGGTTCCCTTGAGCAGCTTCCGGCAGTTGCCTTTGAACAGAGTTGGTTTAATAGGTTATAAGGTATCATGGATTTTCCATATTCGTGATTTTCTTTTGAAGCAATTGTCCTTTTGCCTTAAGTTTTCATTTGGCACATGACATTTCTTTGCTATATGAATCTCAGTTTTCCGCTGAGGATTGCTTGGCAGCAGTCTTTGTGGTTGGTTTCTCATTGGCAGGTAAATCTAATTTTTATGTGTTTAGTGAGTGGGATGCAGTGGTTTCCTTTGATCAATTTCACTCAGATCTCTTAATGAAGTTTCAAATTATTCCCTCTCTTCCTCCTTGCAGAAGACGGTGAAAGTGATGAGCAAGTGGTTCTAGTGAGCCAGAGTGGTACTGTCAACAGAATTAAAGTTCGGGATATTTCCATACAGTCTCGCTATGCAAGGTATGATTGTAACTATTGTAGTTAGTTTTCTTCATTTAACAGTGATCGGTGAACTTTTGCATTCATTTTCGTGCTTGGAATGGGTATACAAATTATTTTTAAAAGGGAATGTCTCATTAATTTTTAAATGCTTAGCCAAGTATCTCTCACTCTTTCAAGTCAAAACCAAACCCCTTCTTGGTTAAGAAACCAAAATCTATGTTCCATTGCAGTTTTTTGACATCTCTATCTGGGAGTGAAAAACACTCATGGTAATTCCTTTCTTTTGCTTAATCCCATTGGATTAAAATTAGTCTCTCTTAAATCCCTTATAATTTTGTCTGGGAGGCTCGTGTGATATGTACGAAGACAGCAGAGAAATTAGGATTTTGGTTTTACATTATTCATGTCTGTCACTCTTCCAAGCGTCTACATTGTTCACCATTTGCATATTGTTTGACGAACGGGTCATATTTTAATTATATTGATTTCGGCTGCTAAACAATGAAATTTAGCTGCAAAATTTATTTACTGAGCTGATGTGTTGGATGGTAACCAAGAAGTGAACCAAGTTCCTTCCCCGAGTTTCATCATTAACAATTTACATCCTTGAACTGATGTCAACCCGATTCCGTTCTCTGGGATCATTTTAATTACAGAGGGGTTATTCTGATGCGGTTGGAGCTGGCCGGAAAGATTCAATCGGCTTCTCTGATCTCAGCCACTGATTCTGAACCTCCTGAGGAATTGCTTCCCAGTACCCCAGCAACAGAAAGTGCAGTGCCTGGAAATGTTTGAGTGGCGGCATCAGGAAAATTTTTGGTGACTATTTAAATTTGTGTTGTGTTGTGTACATGCATATGGTATATGAGCAACCCAGAATTGTCTTTGAAATGTATCAGTGTATCTTGCTTGTTTTTACTTACAAGGATTCAGGGTTGATACCTTTTGTAGTGATTGATGAAAGTTTGTTTGAATGGTAAATTTCTCTTATTTTAATTTTTTTTTCTTATTTTTATTAAATTCCAATGTTTCTGTTTAAATTATATTTAAATGGAAAATAGTAAAATTGGAGAAGTGGAACAAAAATAAACTCATAAAATTATATTATGTTATTATTGCAAAAGATAATTATAGGAAATAATTTAAAAGTTTTTATATTATCATATTTGTCAGTAGAATATGATAAATAGTTACCCTCATTTTATAAATGATTTATTAAATTGATAAATTAATTGTCTTAGCTTTAAGATTTTATATTCTAAATATGTCATTAAATATTTGGGAAATTAAAAATAAAAATTTATGTTTTAAATGGGAGGTAAGAGGGGACAAAATGTTGGGAATGGAGGACACACAATTGAAGATGGAAGATTTTGAGAAGAAAGTTAAAATAACAGAATCAATGGAGATTGAAGAAGAAGAAGAAGTTAATAACAATTCGTCCAAAACTCTCCAATTGCTTCGCAGATTCCTCGATATTCAGCGGCGTAGAGCTCAAGCTTATGCCAAGCTTAAACGGTATGCTTGTTCTTGTTTTCCTCATCTTGTTGTCAACAGGTTCACTCAAGTATGTTGATAGTGGAGGGAGGATTACGGCCGAAATGATTTGAAAAACCATTTTAGCTTATAAAACTGCGGAATTGGAAATGACCCACTTGATATTCACCGAGTTTTTGTGTGTTCGAAACTGTGAAGATCCGTATTCAATGAACCCTAAAAGGAGAATGAACCCTTATCGTTTCCCCTGCTTAGTTTTTGGAAACAGTGTTACGGAGATTTCATTGGGTTTTGGCCGCTGATACAAAGAGCTTCAGTCAAGTTTGTTATCATGTCCTTTGGTTAATTTGACATTTGCAGAAATTTCCCTAATACATTCTTGTATTGGTACCGAGTCCTCGTTATAAAAGTTTAATAATAAGGGTACTCTTCGCCAGTGTCAAGTGCCCGGTATTTTTGGAGTGACCGGATATTTAGATGAGGTTCTGCGCAAGATAGGTTTTGCCTTTATTTATGATCTATCAGCTTGACAGAGAATTATGATAATGTTTTTTGGTATGAACTTGGCAGGGGGTTTTCTGAGTATATGGTGTCAGGAGGGGAATTGGGGTACCAGCAACTTTGCAATGAGATAACAGCGGAGTTCAATGATTGCTCAAAACAAGTTTGTGACCGAAAGACTTTTTGCTTGTTTTTATGCTGTTTTAATCGCTTGGTCTTAGTGTTTCTGCTTGTACACAGGTCCTTGAAATGGAATCTTTGTTTCTGCATCCTGATTTTTGCCGAGTTGATCTGGCACAGCTGCTCAGAGCTGTTCAGACACAAGAAAAGCAAAAATTGCATCTGGTATATGATAATATTACTTTCCCAGTTATAAAAACGGACCTTATTTCATGATGTAATTTATTTGATTATTTAGTCCACAAAACAATATATTAGAAATGCTTGCAGTGTGAAGATCCAGAATTTTATGTTTGAATGCATGATCTCCTAGATTGAATATAAAATCTTAAGTTTATGATGAAGACTAGCATTGCTAAATAGCTAGTGCAGCTGTCGGCTTTTGTGGTGGAAATCTTAGATGGATCAATGACTGCAACATGCATCTATAGTGTTGGCAGTTATGATACCAATTCTGTTTTGCTTTATGGAGCAGCATTCTCAAAATCTGGACTAGAACCTACATCTTTTTTTATTAAATTTTTGAAAGCTTACCGTTAAAAACTGAAGTTGAGGACTGCAAAATTATTGCTTTTGATATTATTAGCGATGAAATTGTGATGCTATATGTTAGTTCTGAATGTAGACAAACTATTTATCATTTTATATATTTAGATAAAAAAATCAACAAAGAATCTAATGTACTTTGATTAATTCTCCAATTAGTTGAAGTGACAGCAGTGTCAATGCCAATGGTTGGGATAATGTGCAATGTTAAAGCAACCATTTGGTAATAAGAGTGTCAGGATGATATGGTTGTGGCATCAATGGTATTATAGTTTCCGAACCATCGACCAGGTTCGTAGTTGCGGTAGTAACGATGATGGCAATTGGTGGTGGTTGTGATGATTGCAGTGGTAGTGAATAAATTCTTCTAATATTTTTTTGGCATTCAGTCACAGCATGTAGTATTTTCCAACTTTAAGTATTTGTTAAAGTTAAGTGCTGAATTGTAATGCACTATCAAATGCCATTACAACATCAAGTGCTGAAATAAATCTTACTGTGCCCTTGTTGAATCCTTGTAGTTCTTTCTCATTAACATTCAAGAATTGCTTGCTCTTAATTTTTGACAATTACTTTTCTTTTTTCCGAAGACGGCTACAATTCAGCTATTGAAGAAGGCTGGTCGCCCATCAGAGCGTCTGGTAAGCCATGAGAATTGTAAATTTAAGAAGCCCATGGAGCATGAGTGTGTGCATGTCCAGGAGATAACTGAAGCTGATGGCACTGAAGAGGCGGAAGCTGATGCTGAGTACGACAATGCTCTGAAGGAAGCCATTAGGGGCGTGCAGGATGCTGTGACTGCCATAAATGAACATTTAGAGGAAGTAAGATATGAGATCGCGGCACTTGAAGCTGAATGACTTCACTCTTGATGTAAGATTTGTTTTACAAAGTGGTTTCATCAACCTGATCAATTGCTTTTAATGGTTTAGACGACAAGGACTAAAAAGAAAGAAAAAGAATAATACATATTGTATCATAAATTGCTGAGCAAAATGGAGTTTTATGCATAATCAATAGATTTTATTATTTGATGAAATGTACATAATTTATACTTTTCTCTTATTATGTTTGGTGCCATTTATTGAATGCCTATGGAGTATTGATGGTGGTCACACCTGATTTTATTTGTTAGTAGCTGCTGAAATAATCCCATCAAAATGAAGTCATCTTTACAGCAAATAGACACAATCAGAGAATTGCCTCAGTAAACATTCGCGACCGTAATATAAGGACAATTTCTTGGTTTTGCATTTGACATCAAGTGTAGTGTCACAAATCACAAGCAAGATGTTTGTCACCCACTAATACTTTATGCTGCTGCTTGCTAATAAGTTTTAAGTTTCACCTCAGTATGTATTATGAAATCGTGATATTTTCTTCCATCTAATTGCATCACGCAAGATAATTTCTCTCATTGCCTGTGATTATTTACCATCTTTTTATGTGGTCACATTTAGCTTATCTGCAAATCCGAGTTGCATGGTTATAAATTGTAAACATCACAGATGTACACAAATTACTTTGGATCCTGTTATATGCATCCATATTCTTGAAAATCACAATTTCTATTCAGACTTCAATGCGAATGTCACTTACACTCTGAAAATTATCTTAAGAAAAATACAAATCAAGTTTTTGTAACAGTATTTGATTTCTTAACAATCTTTAGTTCCTTTAATTTCTAGCCCTATGGCAACTATTTTATTTGATACATCAACTAATGGTGACAAAATTATGAAGTTTCAATCGTGTCTGTCACCTTCATGAGTGCTTGGTTTGGCGCCGGGCTTGTCACCTTTACGAACGGCCCTACTGTCTTCTTTGTGACAATGAACAGGGTGCAAGATTATTGACTTGGTTCCTCACTATCTTTCTCCATTTTTGTCCCATTGCAAGTAAATCAAATTTACAACTTGCAAAGACGAAATAAAGAAGGAACATCAGCCTGAAAAGTGAACTTGTGGGAAAATTTTTGTCACTCTGAGTTAGGCATTGTGATCAGTTCAGTGGCTCAGAATCCTCAGCATGTGGACTCATCCCAACCTAAGAGAAACTACAGCCTCTCAAATTCACTAAAATGGACCAATACTTTATTGTATTATAAATCTAGCCATAAAACCAAAACGAAAGAGGAGAAAGCTATCTTACCCAGAAGCAGAAGCAGATGTAGAAGCAGCTTTGACCCATGAACTGTAGATTCCATAATCTTTCACTCTATATCAATAAAATGCATGTCATAAATACAATAAACAGAAAAGAAACCAAAAAGTCAAGACAATAAAAATAAAAAGCTCAGGACAATAAAATTGATATGAAAAATGTAAAGAATATCATTGCCATTGACGTTTTAAATGTTATTGAAGGATTTTCAGTGTATCGCATTTTTTTCTTTATTGTTAACAGTTGGAAAAGGGTTGCAAGAGGGTTTGTAGATTTTGAGGCTGTTTTCGGTTACCAGGGACACAGTTGCAGAAGATTTATTGTGCTTTTGTATGGCTTTCTGTTTTTGAGCTGATTGTGGACAAATGGTCAATGTTCATATTTTCTCTTATAGTTTTATAATAATATGGGTAATTTGAGAATCAGAACAAAGTGAAACACCAAATCGATGTTCTCAACTAATATATCAGAGAAAAAGTGAAAGAAATAAATACCAATAAAAAAATTCACTTACGAGTACAAATCATCAAGAATGATTTCATGAAACAGATTGATATAAAAGTGAAAGCCATCAGAGCTGATATCTCTGCAAAGAAGACCTGCCAATAATATTGAACTACATGTTAGATCCCAAAAATGGCAGTAATCTCCTAAGAAAACTGCACAGCACTGTACCTTTGCTCTCAGCAGTCAAAAGATGCTCTTTGGCCGTGGCAGGAACAATCCCTAATGTCATGGCAGCATCACTTGCACTTATTCCATTTAGAAGAGTTTCAGGCTTTGTTGCAAGGGCTTTAGTTCTAGCAAAAGCCTGCACTTGAAACCACAAGTCATTATCACGATACCAATAAAAAATTAGGAAAAGAATTTTTAATGGGGGAAAAAAGTTGGTATGGTCATGCATGCTTGTTCAATGCGATAGGGAAGTAATTTAGAGGTTAATACTTCAAATCTGGGTTTTCCTTGTCCTGCCTTTATGCAGTGCCACTCAGCACCTAAAGAGATTCAGTGGGACTTAATTTATGATACATGGGATGTGCCCAGATACCTTTTTTTAATGTATTTTTCTCATTCTTACATGCATGCATTTAATCTTCTGAGGTCCAAGAAAAAAGGGGGGGGAAATTATTAGCTCAGCTGGAAGAGAGAAGTCAATGGAACTCATGGAGGGATGAATCAAGATAATTTTTGAATCAGTGCTCTAGATTTTTGGTCATCCCTTGCGGTAATAATATCTCAAGATTTTAAACAATAACTTTGGCATACCGTCAGCAGATATTTACTTTAGATGTGTTCAGCTGAAAAATGGTTGCCACCTAACCTAATGAAGGTAAGCACAGCACATGACATACCCTGAGAGAGTTGGATCAGCTCAATGCTTCTGTCTGTGTCTGGACAGAAACTCATATGACGCACAGCAATTTATAAATGAATCTAGATGTTGAAGCAAAGTTATTTAAAATCAACTAAAAATAATTGTCAGTTGAATGTGTACCAACTTTTTTTTTGAGAAAAAAAGAAACTGACAAGTGCATTAAAGATGAAAATCAGTGCAAACTGCAATGTGGACCAGTTTTTGTACAATATTGAGCTACAGATAGCTGTACAATTAGTTAAAACTAATTCCAAGCAAAAGATGGGACAAGGAACTCAGAAGGTAATAAAACCATCTGCAGCTATGAGACTTCAGTCCATTTGATCATTTCCACTCAAAAATGAAAAGCAATCCATTTCAAATAAAAACACTAAGAGATTTCAACAATATGAAAAAGGTTTAAGATGAAAGGAATCACCTCCTCGTCGCCGTAGGACTTGCTCTGGATCACCCTGACTCCACTATCAAGCTTCTGAACCATTACTGGACTATTAAGCAGGGTAAAAAACAGAAAACAGAAAACATTTATCTCATGATAAAAACAATAGAATAATTGTGAGATGAAACCCAAAATAAATTAGTCTCCACATTTTAGCAATATAACCTCAAATAAAAGGTTAGTCTGCCACATAGATAAATGAAGAAAAAATACACATGCAAATCAAAATTCTCCCAAAGAGAACACACTTGCAACAAATCATTTGGTGATATCAAGGCTGTATAAAAAAGATCATAAAACCTGTGCCCCAAGCACAATTGAAGAGAAAGTGGACATCTATAAGGTTGATCATTCCCCCAGATCTCTCCAGTGGAATTTTGACAAAATCAGCCAGCTATACATCAAGAAATAATTAAATTTAAAGTATTGTGATAGGAAACAGAACAATGTATTAATGACTGAAAAATATGTATAAAGGTGTACCCGGTGGATAAGTTTTATAAAAATTGAAACCATCGTCTTTGTGCATCACTCACTTTTAGTGAATACTAAATTACTTTTCTCTATTCTTTGGGTTTCCAGTATTCTCAAGAATGGTAATAAATATCAACACTTAGCATCACTTACAAAATACACATGCATGATGATTTACACCATTAATACCCAAGCATGGTGCAAAGGAATGGATTTAGCAGTTACACATCATTTGAATGGACTAGTATTGTCAGACTTCCAATATAGAGTTGTTCAGGTGAATGAGGCTAAGATACTTGGATTCCTTATGGTGGTAGTTGACAACAATCACTAGGAAATATGATCACACATATTGTGTCACTACAAGCTGAAGAAGTTAAAACCTATCTAGAAACCTACATTCTTGCTACCAGCCGCACTCCCTCGAATCACCCTTCTAAACCTAAAACCTCCAACAGTTTGCATGTTCATTTGACAAAATTAAAAATAAATAAATAAAAATAAGAGAACAACACTGGTTATGTTGAACATGAAAAATCGAGTAGCACACCTGGCGAGGCAGTTGTTGGTGAACAAGGCACCTGCAGACTCTTTTGCAACTGGGGATAAAATACCAACACTCAACAGCCAATCTTTCATGCCTTCTTTTGAACCCATTTCGTCTTCATTTATTGAATTGGCATGGGAATTCGAACCTGACAACAGCTTTTGCCTCATCTTTTCTGCTAGCATTACCATCTCTTTAGCCTTATTCTTTAAATCCAAAAGAGTTCTTAAACTTAAAGCACCTAAACCAAAAAATAACAACACAATCAATAAACAAAACTCCAGTCCAAACTGCACCATTTTCACGAAGCCAATAAAGATTCCATTAGAAAAATATTCAGACACTAACAAAATTTAGTTCTGTGCTTTCCGTACATTAATATACTGCAAATTTAATTTTCTTTCCCTCACAAGAAATCTTAAACTTCCAAAGTTCCATACAATGTGCGAAATCCCACAAGATGTATCTTTCATATGTTTCACAACAAACATCTACTGCATGAAAACACAAAAAACACAAGAATGAGTAAGTGAAAATGAAAGAATTAATACCATTAGGTGGCCGGATTTTAAGGGAGAGAAAGAAGCGAAGTCGTCTTGGTCTGGTTCGATATCGACTTTGCAGAGAAGGTTGCATTCTACTTCGTTTGGAGGAGAACAGGGGGGCCACTGCTGGTGATGGAGACTGGTGGGAAGAAGTTTTTGCTTCCCATTTTACTGAAAAAATACAAAATTCAAATAAAATAACGGGACTGAAATGGTGAAATTCGGATGGAGATCGATCGTTTGAATTTGTCCGGCGTAGACTGACTCTCGTCAGATTGACGAACTCGGCCTTGACGACGAACTTGTACAGTAGCTTATTGTAACAAAGATTAACTTGATAAAACGTCACCGTTCTGTAGATTTGATCCTCGATGCTTGTTGTGTCATGAGTAAGGGGCTCTTTAGTCTTTTTATTGTTACAGATGGATCGACAATTGAAAGAATTTTAGACCGGGTTCAGGATTCCGTGGAAGTCCCAGACGGATTCCTTTCATCAAATTCTTTATAAACCCTGTCCTTAAACCCCGCCTTGAACTTCTCCGCTGAGAAATTTGCTCTTTCAAATGTGCTCTGAACATCACTCTGCAAAATTCTAGTTTTCCTCTGCTCTGAAAGTATGCAACCTTCCTTCAAATGCTTCCCTCGTCAAACCCGTTCCAATTCTTCCACTTCGAAACTTCCTCAGCAGGTAATTCCCTCTCGGTATATGTATGCAAGTTATGGATACTTTAATTTGTTGTTATGAATAAACGTTTAAAATGATTGAGGTTTCTTTTCCTGATATTTTTCAATTCAGCAGGCTTTCACTTCTAATATGTTGCAAAATTCTGTGCCAATGCACCCTCAATTGGGTGTAACCGATCCTCAAATTCCATTTCCTTTGAATAATTCCAATGGGCACGCCTAGTATGCCACCAACACCATTGTTAACTCAAACTAATTTCATGAATGCTCCTAACCCTCTTCTTTTCTCGCAATATAACCATCTGGGTTTGCCCCAACTCGGTCCTATATTTCCTTTGAATTTCGGAAATTTGCCACAGAATGCCTCAACAGCTTAACCAAAACATGGGTTTGCTAAATGGGGCAAATGTGTTTGCAAAATGTGCAACAACTTTTGTCCATGCAAATGTTGAATCCCAGTCTATTTGGGAATCCACAATTTGGTCTTGCCAATTGTAATGTGACCGGGCAGCATGTAAACCAAAACCAGCAAAATTTTGTTCAGAAAGGAAACTCATGTTAACCTCTTAAATCTTGTTCAAGTGGAACGCAGCAAAGTCACCACTCCCAACCTTCAGCTTTCATGAGGTCACAGGTATCTATTTTACCCTCTTCTTAGTGACAGAATGTTTTTCAGCGTACATATGGTATAATCTAAGTGGAATTTAGTCCTGTAAAATTGTGTTCTCATGGTGTTGCTGAATTTGTTGATGGATAAACTGTGAAACAAGAACTTTTTATGGGTTCTTGATCTGTTGTGCAGTTTTCAGAAATTATAAACTTGAGATGGAAGTGATGGGTAGATTTTATGATTTTTCCGTGCAATATTTTCTCTACATACCGTTAACGCATTATATGATCAATTTTTAGTTTGGCTTTGTTTTAAAGGAGGGGTGGGAAGTGTATTGGTTAAGGATGAGTTACACCATTGGCAACCTTAGAGCCCATACAGAAGATTGCTCATGCTCAAGATTTTTCTATAAAATTTCTTGTTCATTGGTTGCCCATAGATTGTCTGCATAAAAGTTGTAGATAGGATGGGACAGAAAATGTTTTTATTTGGGTACCTAGAAGTTTACGGATTTATTGCCAGTTCAGAAGCCTGGTTTAGCAACACAACTAGCTGAGATGGTGGTTTTCTTTTCCCTGTTCTCTTTTGCTTGCTTTACCTTCAAAACTTTTTGAAATCATTATTGTGCATACATTATCAGTTGAGATACAACTTCTGTTGTTTAATTTATGTCCTCTCTATTCTCACAGGGGAAATCTGTTCAAAATGGTGGGGGTAGTGTTTCAAATAGCAACTGGAAAAATGTTCCAGGTAAAAACTTCACAAGAAATCTGACAAGAGAGCCATTACAAGAGTCAGTCCTTCTGCCTTTTCTGGTTTATAATTTCTGCTCTCAAAGTATTTTGATTTGTAGTTTTGTAATTTATTATAAATGTGCAATTTGTGCAGGTTTCAGAAACCTCAGTATTGCCAAATGGATAATTCAAAAAGAAAATTTATGTTTCACAATGATCAAAAAGCAAAAGGTACGTGATTAAGCAAACATTAAGACTTCTAATCAGAAAACAAAATTAAAATAATTGGTCAGTTCATTAAATTATCCTATGTTAGGAAGCAATCAAAGCACATGAGGAGCAGCTATTTATTGGATATTATTGATGAGAACCAAGTGCATAATGTCATGAACAGTGTCTGTGTGTTTCAAATGGTCTGTTCATCTTCACCCTAATAGGGTAAGTTTGCTGTAGTCCTGTGTATTGGTAATTTATGCGTAGGTGGAATTGAAGAAACAAACCAAGGAACATTTTTGGTGTAGTTTTGTTTGAGGTCCTGGTTACTCAAATCATGTAGTTATTTATCTGTATAAGATGTTGCATATTACTTAACCAAGCTCTGAATCTTTTCTTTTTCCTTATGGATTTCTCTTTTCAACAGGATGTGGGAAAGGAAACGCAATGAAATTTGGTCAGGCTAGTCGTATGAAGCAACTTCTGGAAAAGAAAAGGTAATGATATAGTTATTATTTGTTAATTATGGAGAAAACTCTTATGAAACTGGGCCCCTGTGGTGACTCATAAGAAGTGAAGCTTGCCCCAGAATGTATGTTTAACAGTTTATTTTTAGAATAAGGTGGGCAATGTAATTCTAAGATTATTTTAACAATTTTGGCTTTTACCCTGAACCGTGATGAAAATTATCATAAAGGGCGGCTTCAATTTTCAAAATGTTTTTTCTCTTTTCGGTTTACATGAATTTATATAGCTCACAACAATAAGCTAGTTTTTCTTAAAGTAGGGAATGTTTAGGCAGTTTGAAATATTTGATTACCTTCAAATTTTTGCATGGATAATTACCACAGAATCCATTAAAAACTCTAGCTAAGCCTCATGTATTATCATTCCTCAATTAGTTTTCTAAATTTAAACTGATTTTTTGTTGTCTTAATTTTTGCTGCCTGATGCGTGTGTTTCTCATTCTTTCTTATGTTAGAAAAACGCATGCTTTGACCTATATGGAACAAGAAATCAAACAGTGGTGTGAAGAATGTAGGAAAAACTACCCAACAAAAGCCAATATAAACAAGGTAGATTAATTGCTCTGTGTCTCCTTTATGTTATTTGAGGTTTGTGTTATAATAATTTGCTTTGGCACCTGCAGAAACTGACTGAAAAGCAATCAAACTCCGAAGTCATTGATAAAGAGGCCAAAATGCAACGTGAGGTACAATTATTTAGGATAACTTAATTCTTTTATGTATGATTTTTGCTTAAATTTCAGTGAAGTACATATTTCTTACCCTCACAACAAGGATGTTACATGATCAAGAAGTTATTGGAGTGCTTTTCCCCTATTTTCATATCATGTTTCTCAGCAAATCAATAGCCTTGCTGTGTGTTTGTGTATTTACCTTTCAAGTGTGATTGCTTTGTAGTAGCCATTTCCTTAAACCATTTCTTGGTACCAGTTCCCTCTTAATATTATTTATTTATCTTTTGCTCTCTGTTTGTTCAGTAAAATTGTTTGCTACTCCGTTCATATGAAGCTCCATGATGTAAACATCAATGAAACACCAGAGAGTTTAACTCATACCGATATCATGGAATAGGCTGTTCATTGTATCATTGGGAGAATGAGTTGTAAGGAAACCTTTTGGATGTTGAAAGTTACTATGTTATTCTAGCTTCTTAAAGTGCCTGTTTTCCAAAGCTGTATGAAAACTTTGGTATTTAAATCTAGTTGGACTAAGAGTTCTCTGTATTTATGGAAAGATTGCTAAATATGCTTATAATAAAGATCTTCTTATGAGTAAAGAAATGGTTAAGGTTAACTATCCCTTAATTGAAATTTATTTTGCATTTTCATAGTAATCAAAATATAAATAAGCTTTCCCAGAGTATAGAATATTCTAAAACTCTTTTTTATTTTATTCTTCTTCTACATAGTAGTTCAACATCTAACAATATAGTTTGCTTTTCAGCAACTCAAAGAGATCTTGGCAAAGCAGGCTCGGTTGGCTGTTGAAGTTGCAGAAATACGATCACACTATCTTTCAGATTCTGAGAAGCCGGTGTGGGGAAGGGAAGAGAATTTAAGGCCATTGAATAAGAGGATGCCGGAACAAGCATGATAAAGGAGGAAGATATAATAGAAAAGATCAATTTGCTAAGAAGCAAAAGTTAGCAGATCATGAATCATCTAACACCTCTTCTTTCAAAAAGAGGAAGCCAACACTTCTGCTGAAGCTTCTGAGTACAGATATAAGGAGAGACAAAAGCTATTTGTTGCAGGCTTTTCGGTTCATTGTGATGAAATCATTTTTGAAAGATTGGCCCGAGAAACCCTTAAAATTTCCTTTAGTTATAGTTAAAGAAAGTGAGGCTGCAGATGAGGTGGTCGAAGAGAAATCCTCACTCACATGCAAAGATGGCTCCAAAGGCAGCAGCAGAACTACTGCCAAAAATCTTGTTAACGATAATAATGATAACGAGAGAAGAGAAAACAAGAATCAGAACATTCAATCTTCTGATGATGATGTTGACGATGATGATGAACAAATGAATTCTTATGTCATAGAAAAAGGTATTATGGATCAAGAAAATGCTCAACCCAAGGAAGAAGAAGTCATTGACTAGTGAATGCTGTTTCTCTCTTTCATCCTCATTTGAATCTATGATAATCTGTACTATAAAAAATGTATGCAAATTTTTACATCTGTTCATTATAAAGTTTGTCAATGGTTTGGACTGAATTGTGATTATGTGGTTTGGACAAAGTCATATTAGCAGATAATTTCAGGTTATTGCCTGCCTCTTATTTAAATAACAATGAGGGAAAGCAAGATTTGCATGATTTATATACATATGAAATAAAAAGAAGCTAAGTAATTGACATCAGAACACAGCACCGGGAAATGGGAATATCATTAGAACTCAAATTGCATCTGTGGTGTGTATCCAAGTGCATTGAGATGACCAGCCATGGCTTTGTTCATTCCTGGAGGTCCACATCTCAGTATCTGCCATGAATTTGATATACTTAAATCATTTTTCTTATTTTATTTATTTTCTCTTGAAAATAAAGAAGAAAAAACAAGTGAACCTGAATATCAGAAGCTGGGGCAGGACATTGCTTCTGAATCATTTCCTTGGAGATAAAACCAGTGCCACCATTCCAGGCCTCAGGGGGCTGTCAATTAAAATGATAATTTTTCTTATTCAAATTTAATTAAATATAAAGAAAGTACATAAAATATTCAATTAAATAACAGACCTCATTCAGAACGTAATACAATTTGAAACGGTTTGGAAAGTTTGTAGCAAAGGTATCTAGTTCTTCCTGTAAAACAAACAGATTTCGCCGCCAAAATTAAAAATAAATTAACCGCATTCCCATCAATATATATATAAAGTGAATCAAAATCTACCTTCAGAAGAATGTCTTCAAGAGTGACATTAGCATAGATAAGATGCAGATTGGTCTTGTCATTGGGGTTTTCTAATATGGCTCGTGTGAGCTGGACACATGAAGAAATCAAATTAAAGAAATGGAAGATAAGTTGTTGAATAAATTAATTGATCCAATGCAGCTGACCTGGAACATTGGGGTAATACCAGAGCCGCCAGCAAGCATCCCAAATGCTCGAGCTTGCCCAACTTTGTATTTAAAACGTCCCTTTCATGAATTCAGCCATTCAGCATTCGTATAATACTAATATATGTGTTGAGTATAAGATCATAGTGTCGCCAGTATTGTGGAATGAATGAATGAACCTTACCTGAGGTCCCTTTACTGCCAGATGTTCTCCTTCCTTCATTTCTCTGAAATGGTGAGACATTCTTCCCTTTGGATACATCTACTTCATTCTAGCAGCAATTAAATTTTAGGAGTTCTATAAAACCAATAAGAAAAATAGAACAAAATGATCCTGAATTCTCGTACCTTGACAACAAGTTCAAAGAAACCGAGATCAGAATCCAGAGTTATTGGTGTATATGGTCTTGTAACTTCTTTGCCTCCCCTGTCCTTTCCCCTGCTCAACATATTGAGTTTATACAAAACAGTTTTCTCTAAAAGAAGGAAAATGATGAAGCAGGAAACAAAGAAAAACCTGCAAACAATATGTTGTCCAACGGGAAGACCCAGTGCTGAGTTGGGCTTTGGCAGAGCAAATCTGAACTCTGCAACATTGTGGCTGAGTGGGGTTCTTTTAACTAGTTTGAATTCCTTGAACTTCTCGGGGTCCAAGCACCCTGGAAAAGAATAATTTACTTTCTCACTTTCATTTCAGAAAACGTTCCTGTAAAACAAAACAGAAATCAACTGATGATTTTCGAACCTTTGGGCTTGCAGGTAGAACGAAAATAGATTACTGCAACGGCAGCACAGCAGATAAGTGCAACAAGAACCCCAAGAACATTACCATGCATGAAATATGTTTTCAAAAACTCTAAGGAGGCATTGAAATAAGGCAAATGATTCAACATCTTGCATTAACAGAACAAACTGGTAATGTTATATCGCGTGTGTATACATATGTACATATATACCTGTGTGCCTTTAATTTGTTCTTTGCTTGGTCGTGTGAGGTTTTGTTATTCTCTTTCATGGATGTAAAGCATTAAAACGCAGGAGTAGCTGCCAAGGAAGACATCAAGGAACAGCAGAAGCTTTGAACTTAGCCTCAGCAGCATGTGTTTGTTCCCCATATCAATAATATCAATTAACGAATTAATATCTACATGGGCCTAAGAAGGAATCAATTAGACTCGTTATTCCATCGAAATTACCGGGTTCCTTTTGGTAATTAATCATCAAATCAACGTGGATTACATGGAGGTGCTGGTTTTAAGGATCCTAATCCTTGTTTTAAACGGTGACGTCGTTTAATTAATTATTTTAGTCCAACAACTGCACGATAACATACACATCTTCTTCATTCGTTTGACTTGCCAAGCCACCAACCACATTTTAAATGCAGGTGTGGATTAGTAAAAAAAGGTAAGACATCAGGGACTGAATAATAATTATCCATTAATAAAAGAGCACAAAAAAAAAGGATAAACCATGAACGAGAGTGAAATGAAGATCAGCGGTTGGCCATGGCTCCGGCACCCATTATATAAAATAATGAATCAGCATTTAACTGCCGACAAGGCAAAAGGATTGCTTCTAGAATCAGAGCAATGTATATTTTTTCTTTTCTTGGA
The DNA here is from genome assembly GCA_019650275.1 of Xylocarpus granatum. Taxonomy (NCBI): domain Eukaryota; kingdom Viridiplantae; phylum Streptophyta; class Magnoliopsida; order Sapindales; family Meliaceae; genus Xylocarpus; species Xylocarpus granatum. The sequence goes on along the minus strand of BNST01000281.1, from coordinate 272,465 downwards.
CAACGAACAGCTTTCCTTGTGTGGCTACGCTCTATCACTTTCTCACATCTGAAAGGATTCTTTCATTTCCGTATGTGAATGATTTCGCTTTTCTTTGACTTTCGATTTTTATGTTATTTCATTTGCATTTGTTGTCGTCGCCACCCATCACGGTTATTTCTCATTTCTTGTTCGTCGATCTCTCTCTCCAGAGCGACTATGCCTGCCTTTGACTTTTTGCTATTCCCATTTTTCTCCGCTTGCAACCCGGATATTCAAATCTGCATCTGGGTAACTGGTGATTTTGTTGCTTGTTGACTCTGAGCTGATAAAGAGGTCTCTGATCTCTAGATCATGATCTCAAAGTGGCAGCTTTTGATTCCATCTCCTAGAATACTTGATTCTCCAGAGCATGTTATGTTCACTTTGATCTAGTCGAAACCTATTATTGACAATCCGGATCGGTATCCGGGATGGATTCAAATCATTCAACTGAGAATGGACCAGGTATTGAGGTGAATTTCGGTTCGTCGTCACGACGAAGCATTTCTTCAAATCAATCGAAGGCTTCACGCGGGAATTCGATTATGGAAGTAAGTTTTGGTGATGTAGGATCGAAGCCTGTAAGGTATGGATCGCGAGGTGGCGGTTCAGAGGCTCTTACTATGTCACAGAAGGAGATTAATGAAGAGGATGCTAGGTGTGTGTATGTAAACGATCCGGTGAAGTCAAATGAAAAGTTCGAATTTGCTGGGAATTCTATTCGGACTGGAAAGTATTCAGTCCTTACATTCATACCCAGGAATTTATTTGAACAGTTTCATAGAGTTGCATACATATATTTTCTTGTCATTGCTGTGCTTAATCAGCTCCCCCAGCTTGCAGTTTTTGGACGGGGAGTTTCTATCGTGCCATTAGCTTTTGTCCTTCTGGTTACAGCAATCAAGGATGCATACGAGGATTATAGGCGGCACAGGTCGGATAAAATTGAGAACAATAGATTGGCGTGGGTTTCGATAAATGATCAGTATCAACAAAAGAAATGGAAGGATATTCGGATTGGTGAAATTATTAAAATTCATGCTGATGAAACTATCCCTTGCGATATGGTGCTTCTCTCTACTAGTGATCCGACTGGGGTTGCATATCTGCAGACTATTAATTTGGATGGAGAGTCGAACTTGAAGACTCGGTATGCAAAGCAAGAGACTCTTTTGAAGATTCCTGAAATGGAGAATCTCAGGGTGTCGATTAAGTGTGAGAAACCTAATCGGAATATATATGGCTTTCAAGCTAACATGGAAGTTGATGGGAAACGGTTGTCCCTTGGGCCTTCAAATATTATTCTCCGAGGATGTTTGCTGAAAAATACTACTTGGGCTCTTGGTGTGGCAGTTTATGCTGGCTGCGAGACAAAAGTTATGCTTAACAGTTCTGGAGCCCCGTCTAAGAGGAGCTGGCTTGAGACACGTATGAACTTAGAGATCATCAAGCTCTCTTTTTACCTCGTTGCTTTGTGTACGGTTGTTTCTGTATGTGCAGCAGTTTGGTTGAAACAGCACAAGCATGAATTGGATTACTTGCCTTATTATCGGAGAAAGGACTTCTCTGATGGTGAACCAGATAACTATAACTATTATGGATGGGGATTGGAGATCCTTTTCACATTCCTCATGTCAGTTATTGTGTTCCAGGTCATGATCCCTATCTCTTTGTACATATCTATGGAACTTGTCCGGGCTGGCCAGGCTTACTTCATGATCCAAGATAACCAAATGTATGATGAGGCCTCAAGTTCAAGATTTCAGTGCAGGGCTTTAAACATAAATGAAGATTTAGGACAAATAAAGCATGTGTTTTCAGACAAAACTGGTACTCTTACAGAGAATAAGATGGAATTTCAATGTGCAAGTATTTGGGGTGTAGATTACAGTGGTGGCAAAGCAGTTTCTGTAAACGAGGAAGTTGGATACTCTGTACAAGGTAATGCATCCTAACTTTTGACAATATATCTGGAGTTGGAAACTTCTGTTTTTCTTTTGCACAAGCTGACCATTTTATTTCATGTTTATGTTCTTTGGAATTCAGTGGATGGAAAAGTTTTGAGACCGAAGATGCAGGTGAATGTTGATCCTGAACTTCTACAACTATCGAGAAGTAGAAAGAACACAAAAGAAAGCAGCCAAGTCTATGATTTCTTCCTTGCATTGGCAGCTTGCAATACTATTGTGCCTCTTATTGTTGACACATCCAATCCTACTATTAAGTTAATAGATTACCAAGGGGAGTCTCCAGATGAACAAGCGCTGGCTTATTCTGCTGCTGCATATGGTTTTATGCTAATTGAACGAACTTCTGGCCATATAGTTGTTGATGTTCAAGGTGAAAGGCAAAGGTAATTTCACATGCTAGGGTTCACTTTGTTTTCTACTTGTAACATCCTTGTTTTCATCCTGGACCTAATTCCCCTATGATCAACTTACTAATTCAAAATTTGCATGCGCTGATGTGGTTAGACTAAATGCTTGCATACATTGTTTCTTTAGTCATTATAGTTGCTTCAAGGTTAGTATTAGGGGAAAATTGATCTCATTTTAAAAAGACAAAAATTGATCTGTTTGTACTTCTGTAATCGCTCAAAGTTCGTAGCTACTTTCGTCTTTGAGGTGAAGACTGATAGCTGAAAACAAATTCTTTAATTTTACGATTGAGATGCCTTCCTGTATTACAACATGATGGATGCTCATCTCCTTTATTTGTGTGCTTGGTTGATGTTGGAATTTGAGGTGGCTTGGGATTGTTTTAGGATCTACTTTGTTGATTTAGTGGTTGAAGTTTGTTGCAGTGAACTAAGCCCTGGATAGTGCTGTTCAAAATCATAGTTACTTCTTTTACTCTTTCCTGTTGTTTTCTAAACTTTGCTAAAAAAATACGGGTCTCATTGTTTCAGCTTTTTGTTTAATTGCTCTTTATGGGCAGAGCAGGTTCAATGTTTTGGGTTTGCATGAGTTTGACAGTGACCGCAAGAGGATGTCAGTTATATTGGGTTGCCCTGACAAGACTGTGACACTCTTTGTCAAAGGCGCTGACACATCTATGTTTCCTGTCATCAATAAAGCTTTGAACAAGAACGTAATAAATAGAACCGAATCACATCTTCTTGCTTATTCCTCTATGGGTTTGAGAACACTTGTTATTGGTATGCGAGAAATGAGTGCTTCAGAATTTGAGCAGTGGCAGTCTGCCTTTGAGTATGCAAGCACTGCTTTAATTGGTAGGGCTGCTTTACTTCGCAAGGTTGCTGGCAATGTTGAAACCAATCTCTGCATACTGGGTGCATCTGGCATTGAAGATAAATTACAAAAAGGAGTGCCAGAAGCTATTGAGTCACTGAGAACAGCTGGAATTAAAGTATGGGTTTTGACTGGGGACAAGCAAGAAACTGCAATATCAATTGGCTACTCATCAAAGCTCCTAACAAGCAAGATGACACAGATTATAATTAACAGCTACTCTAAGGAATCATGTAGAAAGAGTTTAGAAGATGCCATTTTAATGTCTAAGAAGCTCGTAACTGTATCCAGTATCTCCCACAACACTGGAGGAAGTTCTGGAGTTGGTGTAACTGCACTGGCGTTGATTATTGATGGAACCAGCCTTGTTCATATTCTAGACAGTGGACTTGAAGAACAGGTGAGTCATGTCAACCATTTTTCCTTTATTTCTGTTTCTTGTTGATATTTAATATGCTAATGCAGATAAAATCATCTTGAGTTGCAGCTTTTCCAATTAGCCAGAAGCTGTTCTGTAGTACTGTGTTGCCGAGTAGCACCAATGCAGAAAGCTGGAATTGTTGCCCTTGTAAAGACCAGGACCTCTGACATGACACTTGCAATTGGGGATGGTAATAACAATTCTCTTGGTTTATTTAAGATCGTTATGCTTTCTGAAATATTTAGAAATTTGTGCACTATTTTCTTGGTGGTTTTGGCTGATATGAGAAATTCTATTGCATGCACAACAGGTGCCAATGATGTTTCAATGATTCAAATGGCTGATGTTGGAGTTGGCATCAGTGGCCAAGAGGGTCGGCAAGCTGTAATGGCATCAGATTTTGCAATGGGGCAGTTTAGATTCTTAGTTCCACTTTTGTTGGTCCATGGGCATTGGAATTATCAGCGCATGGGCTACATGGTATTATACAACTTTTACAGGAATGCAGTGCTTGTTCTTGTATTATTTTGGTGAGTAATTTTTGTATGGCCCACATATTCAGATACCATCTTTTTGTTCATTTCTACATTTGAACATGCTAACAAGTTACACTGAAAAGTTTTCTGCCAATCTTGATCATCCTCATCTGAATCTTGTTTTCACTGAATAATAAGCAAGAAAAGAAATTAATGACCTTTTTGTTGTCTATTTGCGCAATTTTACTTGTTAGGCTGACTCAAAATGAAATGCATAATATAGCAAAACCAAATGGCATGTTGTCTACATGATGGCATGAGAATAACAAGTTCACGAATTCTAATGTTATTGTATGTTGTGTAGGTATGTGCTATTTACTTGTTTCTCTTTGACAACTGCAATTAATGAGTGGAGCAGCGTTTTATATTCTGTGCTCTACACTTCGTTGCCTACAATTGTTGTGGCTATTCTTGATAAGGACCTTAGTCGAAGGACTCTTTTAAAGTATCCTCAACTCTATGGAGCTGGGCAGAGACAAGAGTGCTACAACACCAAATTGTTTTGGCTAACAATGATTGACACGCTATGGCAAAGTGCAGTGGTCTATTTTATTCCTCTTGTGGCATACTGGGAAAGCACCATTGATGTGTCAAGTATAGGGGATCTCTGGACAATTGCAGTAGTTGTCTTGGTTAACCTACACTTGGCTATGGATGTCATTCGGTGGAATTGGATTGCTCATGCAGCCATTTGGGGCTCTATAATTGCTACTTGCGTCTGTGTTATTGTCATAGATGCTTTGCCAATGTTTCCTGGTTACTGGTATGCCCTCTATCCTAATTGCATGCATGCATTTTTAGTGCTGATGAGCTCTGCGAGACACATTGATAAGAATTATTTTACTTCTGACGTTGACATGCATTTGTATTTATTCTCACTACATGTGTTTGTGTCAAGAAAGTGATTTTAAATGGCGGTTTTCTTTACATCCATGCCATGGCTTTTGGAATTATCTTTTTACTTACATTTCACTCCCATGCACAGTTTTTTTAGACTGTTGTAAGGAATCCAATACATAAAAATGTAGTTGCTTTCTAGCATATTATTGACTCAAATGATGTCTATACAAAATTAGATGTGAGCAGTGGCCATAATTGTATGACAGTCAGATGATTTTCTGCTGCCGTAAGTTTTATTGTACTGTGAAGAAACCTCAATCATGCATGTCATTTGTTCACTATAATCACACATTGCCATTGTACATAACGACTAAAGCTTTCCTTCCCTGTATAATGTGACAGGGCCATCTTCAGCATTGCAAAGACAGGATTATTTTGGCTGTGCTTGTTGATTATGCTTATAGCAGCACTCATTCCACGCTTTGTGGTAAAAGTTCTTTATCAACACTATTATCCTTGCGATGTACAGATTGCAAGAGAAGCTGAGAAGTTTGGGAATTCCAGGGAGCTTGGATTGGTAGAAATAGAAATGAATCCGATATTGGATCCTCCCCGGAGATGAAAAACTGTAATTTCACCTTTTCAATTTATATATATCTCTTCTGTTTTTCTTTTCTTTTTGTAGCATATCATACTCTTTAGGCTTCTTCAGAGAACCACACTTGGTAGTCGATTTTTCATTGTTTTGCTATCCGAAGGATAGATTTCTGAGTTTTTATACTTAGGCTTGTATTTTTTTGCATTATTTTTACAACATAAAATTGTTCAATGTAAATTAGCATTCTGTTTGCAACACAAAAAAATGTTTATATATATATATATATATATGTATATATTGTAGATTTTACAGAATATTTAGAAATCCTTACTTTGAACGTGCTTTTTTGCTTCTATATATCCTTGATAATGGTTCCATCTTCCAAGCTTTTTGTTCAAAATATGATCTTGCCTGTAAGACTCATCTTAGTGACGTTAAAGCAGGATCGGCATCAGCAAAGGAAGGCCTTCAGTTAAATCTCTTGTAATGAAATAAGAAATTTAGGGATCAAATCTCCCTCGTATAATTCGTGAAGGAAAATTCATTTGGTTTTGGGTACGTTCTGTTAAATCTTTAGAAAATTATTGTTCTGTAAAAGCATTTGTTTGGAAGAAGAGAAACCCTCACTTGATGCATAAATTTGAGGTAAAAGGCTAAATATTAATGTATTAGGCGTGCAAATTTCATTTATACATACAAATAAGCTTCTTTCAAGCAAGTCCGGCTCTATCTAAACGGAGATGCAGACAGATGCAGTATAAATTTCTTCTTCCCAGTCTCTAATGCAGCAAATGAACCAAAAGTGCTTCCATTAAGCTTAGTGTTGGACAAGATGTAAGAAGTTTCATTCATTCTTATGCTTAATTATAATGCCTTGAAATATCCACTAAACCTACATATATTGGTCTTACATTCTCTGTTGCGTGTTACTCAGTTAATAGTTACATTAGCTCCTGATTGCTCTGTGTCGAATTCTGAACCTGTGCGGCAAACTGCAAATTCCATAGAACATCTTCAACAGAGGGCCTATCTTGTGGCTCATTGGAGAGACATCTCAGGCACAGCTCCATCATTGTCTTCAATGATTCATCCAAGCACTCGTTCACAACTGCTGGATCAATGACACTCTTTCGTGCTTCATGGTCAAACGTTATACTTACTTGCAGCTGTATAAGAGACAAGAACTAGCTTTAGTAATAGGACAGCAGCTGTGTTTATCAGCAGCAAAGTTTCAGGGAGATGATTGGAGAATAAGTTATAGAATCACAAACACTCACAAGATCTTTTGCAACAACAACATCATTTTGGGACATGATTGGCCTTCCCATGATGATTTCGAGTAAGATTACTCCAATGTCATAAACATCACTTCTGTCGTCCTGTTGTGTCCTGCACATAGACAGAATGTGGCAAGTTTATTTTTACTTGGGGAGATGGAAGCCCCCTTGAGGAAAAATTTCACTCTCACCAGGTTAGGTGAGGGCAGAATGCTAAGAGATGACTGAACAAATAAACTCTTGCTCATGTGCAATAAAAAGGAAACATGCAAGTTGTCAAAATGCACCTTGCTAAAACGCTTGCTTTTGTTGCAGGAGAATAAATTTCACCACTCCGCTGAAATTTTAAACAGCTAAGGATCACCTCAAAGTCCTGATAAGGAGGAGTGTGTAAAACAAATAGAAACAAATTCTGTTTTTCTCACCTTTCTTGAAGTTTCAGCTAAAAGAGGAAGGTTATAACTATTGATCTTTACATGAAGGTTCTGATCTAATAAAACATCTGTTATCTTCAGATTATTTGAAAAGACTCCGGGCACAATTCCTGTATGCAGAAACTGGACACCCTTTACTATTCCCATTGCAGCAGATATTCTTTGTATCCATGTAAGCTTTTGGCCTCGAAATCCTTGTGCAAAACAAAGGGTTAAATGAAGAAAAGCTCAAACATGAAGAGTTGGAACACCAGATAAAGCAAGCAGTGGAAGATCTTACCGGATATGAAGCTTCTGAGTGTCCCGTTTGAAATGTATTCGAATATAAGATATATAGTGGTGATGGTTGAATCATCCATTGAAAACTCAAAGCAGTGTCCAAGAGAACTGACTAAATGAGTATGTCTGAGTTTTGAAATCAGCTCAATGTGGTGGGTATGCATCTGGGGGCTGTATCTTTTGCTCATTTTTAGGCTTCTAATAGCAACAAGAGTGCCATCGGTGAGCTTTCCTCTATATATCTGGCATTAAAATGCAAACAAATACAGAATCAGCAAGTTAAATTTTTCATGGAAAAATCATTGGAAAATGTGCAATAATGACTACCTAAACAAACTGACGTCTCAATCCAATAGTACAACAGGCATCATACCACACAACGCGTGTGCATATATGCACACAAACACAGATCCATATTCCTTGAGGGAAACAAAGAATATCATACTTGTCTAGGTGCAGAAGATGAACTCCAAAATTCAAAAGAACATGACAAGATAAACGTGAATTTGAGAATGTCTTTGGAGAATAAAAGTGCAAAATCCAGGAAGGTCTTTATTGAACTGCTGATCAGAAATAAAAATGTCTTTTGTTTAAATATGTGAAATGCATACCTGACCATCTGAGCCTTCACCCATGAAACTTGAAGCATTGAAGTTACCAGTGACCTCCTTAAGCTCTTCCAAAGTAAATGTTCGATAAGCAGGAATGCTAGCTCCCAGCTTCATTGTTTGGGGTATGTACTCTGCGAATAGAAGTATTAGCAAACTATATATGTCATGTGCATAAAAGGAAGTGGAGCTAATGCTTAGAAGTTCACTTTTAGTCTTCCCTGTGATTGTACTTGGAATTCCAGCAGGATCTAATGTACTATCTGGAAAAATGGACTAGAGAAACTTGCAGCAGGGCATAAAAGATAATTTTGGTTCAAAATTTTCGTATCCTTTTCTTTCCTACTCCGTCATTGAAATTGCCAATAAAAATCTTGCCCTTATAAAAGTTATGAAACATTGTGAAAGTGGTAATCTCCTTTCACAAGAAAATTTCATTTTCCTCTTTAATGAAATTCTAGAATGCCCAAATATAACGCTACTATGCTCCACTCTCCAGCACAGTTAAAATCAATGCAGCGTTCGTATGTACACATACAAGAAAAGAGAAGAACAATTGAGGAAATGGAGATCTTACTGGCATCTGAAAGCAGCTTTACTGTGTTAACCGTTGACACATTCTCCTGTATCAACCTTGTTGAAGGTTTTTCTACATTATTCTTACTTCGCATCTTTCGTTTTACCAAAACAACAACGCCCACAACTGCAATCACACCTACAGTTCCCCCCACCATGCTTGATGCACTAACAAATTTTGCATTAGGGTTCTTATTCTTCTTTTTAAGAGGCAAAACATTTACAGCCAAAGCTTCGTTGTGGCAGAAATTTGAAGGACGCTGTGTTTGTTCTTCATTTGATAAACAGTTTTTGGAATAAAAGACAGGCTTGTTTGCGGTATCCAGTTGTAGACAAGAAGGTATTTCTCCAGTCAAATGATTTGAGGATATATCCACATAGGCAAGTTCTGAACTGCAGGACAAGTTCTGGAAGAGCATTCCTGTGAGTTTGTTTCCATGTATGTCAAGATACGTAATGGAAGGTAGTGATAACAAGGATGGTAGAAATGGTCCAACAAATCCATTTAAAGAAATGTCTAACTTCTGAAGCTGGTAGTAGGAACCTAATTCAGAAGGAATGCCCAACTGAAATCTGTTGTTTCTGAGAACAAGAGTGACCAATTTCTTATGCAAACTGGGAAAATGAGGTCCAAAATAGTTGTCTTGTAAATCAAGAACTTGAAGATTTGTCAAGTTGTGAAGATCAGGAATTTCACCAGCCAAGTGGTTAGATGAAAGTGCGAGAACTCTGAGAGATTGTAAACCTGTTAGAGAACTTGGAAGAAACCCACTAAGAGAATTGTTCTTCAAGCTCAAAACAGACAAAACTTGAAGTGAACTCAGCCAACCAGGAACTCTTCCGGTGAAGTTGTTATGATCAAGTATGAGTGTTTGTAGATTCCCTAAAGAAGAAACTTGACCTGGAATGGAACCACTGAAAGAGTTTGAGCTAAGGTTGAGTATTTCCAGGTAAGATAACTGACTAACGCTGCCAGGAAGTTGTCCCCATAATCCTAGAGAAACCAAAGACAAGACTTTCAAGCTTGACAGACCTCCAAGAGTGGCAAAGAATGTTTCAGCAGAGAAATTTTCAGGCAATGGAGGAACTCCGTTGTTGCCTGTAACGTGAAGTTGGGTCAAGTTATCTTCATAACACACAAGAGTAAGCGATGGAGTTGGTTCAATGTTGCATAAATCTGTGGAGTTGCTAAAGCTGCTTAAAAATGAAGGATAGTCAAGCAGCTGCTGGAGTTTTACGAGGGTCTGGACCTGAGAGAACTGGAGCTGACTTGAAAGATGAAAAGAGAGAATGAAAAGTAACAGAAGAAACTGGTAAGAGTGATGAACTGGTTTTGCCATGGAAACAGTGATGTGAATGTGAAATTGGAAGGAAGACTCTACATGAGTATGAACAGATTTGAGAGAACCAGTAGCAGACAAATCATTGAATACAAATTGAGTCGTTTCTTTTCTTCTCTCTATGCGGTGTAGTTCATTGGAAATGTAAACTAGTTTCTTCTTTTCATTCATTCATTAGTGTGATAACAATTGCAGATTCCTAGAGTCATGGGATGGCCAAACCACCTAGAATTGTCAATTACAGTGAAAAAAAATGGAAATCATGAATATTTGGAATGGAATGGTAATTACCTGCTATTTGGTTAATAATTGCACAAATGCATTCATGATAGTTTTTCCTTTAAACTACAAAAATTTAAGAAACCTTTCCAAGTTTGACATCATTGGAATGTCTTATTCACTAACATTAAACCTAAATATTTAGTTAATAATCTAAATGTAGGAAGTAGTCTACTGTTGTGTGGCTGCCAGAAAATAACCTGGATTTCCCACATCCAATCATTAAAAAAAAACCAGACACGTTAAGCAGTAAACACTACAATACAAATATTAATCAATTTCTGTAAAATAAATAATAATAATAACCAAAGAATATTGTAATGAAACTGTCAGAACAGTCTCTGTCCCTCTCTCGATCTTATAACATTTATTTTTTAATTATATATATATATTGGCTTTAATTTACGAAGATGTACAGGAATAGGACAGATGACAGCAACATGTTAAGAGCCACACATACAAACAAATGAATGTGAACCGACAGTAGATCTCATTTATTTCACGAGAACACTGGGAAACAAAAAGGGTAATGTTTTTATGTGAAAAATAATTCAGAAAATTTCCATTCACGAGAAATAACAAGCAGCCATGCATTGGCATCCCTCCCTCCAATAATACAAACAAACAACAATTCTCTCTCCCTCTTGTGCTGTAAAATTGTTTCATTTTTCTTTTTATGCAAATTTTTAGTTGTTATTTGTTGAAGTGAGGGTTGAATTTCTAACATTTTTCATACCCCACATGAACAACAAACAAAAATGTTTGATAAACGCTCGTTTTTAATAGAAATCGTCCACCAACTGATATATTTGTAATGCTGCTACTCCACAAATAAGATTAGTAGTGACCGTGAAATTAATCAAACAGCTTAACCAGCACATACGATATTTCGTTTATTTCTTCACTGAAGATTAAACGAAATAAGACAGACACTAGAACATGTTACAAATAAAACTATGAAAACCTGTTCCTCCAAGAGGGAAAACTAAACAATCCAAACTGTCTTGATATGTTCAATAAGAAAATTGGTACTATGGAATTGCAACAGGTATCCTGGGTCACTCCTGCACGGAGTTCGCACAAAATATAATCTTGTTGATCAATCCGGAAACAAAAATACATTCCCTCTCCAATGCTTTTCAGTCTTCGAGCACATACCTGTTTCTTCTTGCACCAAAAGCAATTCTCTGCATAATACAGAATAACTATTTTCATATGAATACAAACTCAATTTGACAGTGTTTCAACCTGAAGAAAAGTAGATAAGTTTTTCACTTACTGAGAATATCTGCGAGTAAGCTTTCACTCCAGTGAGAAAACGAAGGTAGGTAGGCTTTGTCGATCCATTGGCAGGGATGGATCTGATTTTAGGGACAAGGTACTCTGCAACCTGTGAATCCACCACCCAATAATAAAATAAAAGCAAAAAACAACACATGATTAGAGAAGAGCATTTGTGTCTCTTTCTATTAAGAGGGCTGAACAAAATATTACCACTTCAGCTGGTTCTGCCAAAACGTTGATGAAGAATTTGGCCTGGAACAAACCAAATGTTTCATTTTCAGTATATATATATCAGCAGTAAGAAGGATAATGACAAGAAATACAAATATGTACTAAACCTGTTTTGTATTGGCACCAGACATGAGAAGATCAGTTGTCACCATTCCAGGCTGAGCAAAAAATGAAGAAAAAAGAAAAGTGAAAAGTAAGCATGCATCACGAGAATAAGGTAATCACTTAACCTTAACAGAGCTTACCGACAAATTATGCACAACAACATTTTTAACATCTTGCATCTGCAATTCTGCCTGTACAAAGGAAAGTGATTCTTGCTCATCTATGCTGTAATGTGAATTGAATATTATATACTACTTATTGGGTATAGTATTGCTATAGCTCCTAGGTAGATAGTATCAACTATCAAGTGGATACCATAAACACAGGAACATGCATGGATATCAATGGAAAGCTGTACGGACTTTACAGCGATCTCTTTTCTAATATAAATTGATTGCTTTAAAACTTATTTAAAGAAAAACAGGCATGTACCTGCAATGATTTTGTTAAATGCACTACACTACGTTTAGTTGCCCCGTATGCAGCAAATCTGTGAAAAAGAAGAAAAAGGATGGAAATAAAGAATGGCCTTCAGAATATATAAGATGGTAAGGGGTTATTCAAGTCAATAAGATTAAATAAAAAGCTGTAGCTGATTACTGTACTATCTGTCAAGCAATACCTTGGGGTTGGTCTTCCATCAGAACCAGCTCCATCTATGTTGAAAATATGACCCCCTCGAGGTTGTTCCCGCATCATTTTAATTGCCTAATTAAAACTTAAGAATGAGAATAAGGCTGAAAAAGCCACTGAAGAAGAAATAAGATATTTACCTCTCTACAACAAATCATCAAACCAATAGTGTTTGTAGTGACAACTTCACTGCATAAACAGTTCAATGAATACACAACAGTAAAGATTTCAACAAATGGGCAAATAAGGATTTTCTTTGTAAAAATAAGGAAGTGAGAAAAAAGAAGCAAGAGTGGCGCTTAATTGCCTACATCAGATCTTCATCTGAAGCTTCTGCCAGCGGTTTATAACTATATGAATTTGATCCTGCATTATTAATCTGCATCATTCTCAACATAGTGTAAGAGAGTCATAGCAAGAATTAAATCTAAAGTGGCTTGAAATGAGCAGATCACAGCTTTACATGTATGCTCATGCACATGTATGTGCTTGTGTGCATCATCGCATTGGTCATATTTGTACATTATAGAACCCAACCAAACAAAAATAATATGTCCGGTTGGGTGGTAGAAATTCTAGTATCAATTTAAGCTTATGAGATTTATAAAACAAAAATGATTTCTCATGATACTTTTTGCAAATCAAAAAGAGAGACATCAACTTTCATTCTGTTTTGGATATCCTCAAAGAATATACAAAATAGAATACTGTAGATCTTTGAAATTTCAGATCTCTGGTCCTAATATGAGCCAGATTGAAAGAACAGGTTGTATGGTCTAATCTTTCAAGTTGAAAACCAAACATAATTTTTGTTTATTTAAAAGATTCCCATAATCACAGAAAATATTCGTCAACTCAATTTAATTTCATTAGGTAGCTAATCTTTGATCCTATGGTGGAATACTAGCATGATGAAAAAGGTAACATTAGAGTGCATCAGAAGCAACCCTGATATGCCTACAAGTTTAGTCACAAATAAGAACACAAGTTTGTTGAATTATACTTGACCTAAAAACTAAAACTTGATGATAAAGGCCCACATAAAAAATAGTATTTGAGTTGTTTATCAGTCTTCACATGACAAAATATCAATTAATGTGGTGGGGTGAGTTTTTATCAAACTATCTAAATCAGATACTGCAAACATAAAATATTCCTAATAGATAACTCTTCAAACATATAAATTGGAAATCATAAAAGAAATGTACTAATAAAGAGAAAAGATCTAGCATAAGTACCCATATATCAACATATTTCAAATTCTTTTGTGCAAATGAAACTAAACCTGCAACGTCCTGCCCCTCTCTCACGTCACATGTTGTGCCCTGTAAAGAAACTACAGTTCAAAACCTGCTGAAACCAGGTGAAAATTTTGTTTTAAGAAAAAATAAGTACATAAACAAATATATATGTAGATCAGAATGGATATGGCATCACCCATCTTATGGTACATAACAGCACACATGGTACCACATGAAGCCATGTGGTGGGTTTTCCGCACAATGCCAGTAATGCACCACCATTTGCGGTGTCATTCACCATAAGTGAGCAACATCACCTATTAGAGCAGCTATGTATACATATATTAAGTAAAACTTGGACATATATATTAACCAACGAAAAGGTTATAAAGGGGGAAAAACAAGTCATGAAGGGGGTACCCACACATGCTGCTCCCCAAATTCTTCTCTCATGCTCTGAATAGCAGAGTCCACTCGCTCAGCTGTCAAAAGATTAGAATTTAAACATATTAAAGGTTATCTATTTAGTATCTTGATTACAAGCTTAACTTTGAAGTTTGGCCTATTTTTTAATCATTTGATTATAGCAATAAAAAGCGAAACATCCATTACCATGATGGGGAGAGAAAAGCGCACAAAAACTTGAAAATGAGGTACAGAAAAAGAAATTTATGTTATTCACCCACCACAAAGAAACAGTGATGTTGAGCATTAAATAATTAGATTACAATGAATTAAAAAATCAAACAAAGTTGATTCATGTGAACAGAATTTCAACATAGAAGGTCTTATTTGAAGACAATTTCCTATAAGTAAAAGTTCAACACATGCACGCAAATCCATACCTGATCTCGAGCAAATAATGACATTATCGCCTGCTTTAAGAAATTCCTTAGCCAATGCATATCCGATTCCTGAATTTTGAAAAAGAAAATGAATCGAATTCAAACTTTCCATTGAGAATCACATATTTAATAAAAATAAACCCTTAAGTATGTACACAGTAAGAACAATCAAACTTCAAAACAGCATCCCATCAGTAGTAGTAACCATCACATTCTATTTTCTAGTAATGATAACAATAGTACTAGCACCTATGAGCTGCGGGAGCCTCACACTATACAAATGAAAAAAATGTCTCATGAATTGATGTGAAGCATTCCAGAATGATCCAACAGTAATCAAAATGACATGTTCCAATCTCTCAATAAGCAGTACGATCCAAACATATATTATATATCTATGCTTCTAATTGAATGCATAATACCTAACGCTCCTACGTAAGCATCTATCATATAAGCAGTCTAAATTGGCGCCCAGGTCTACAATTTGACAGGGTTTCTGCTTCATCACAGTGATTCTCAATCAACTAGCAACCTACTGGCATTAAAAAAGTGCTTTTAACATTGCAATCATAATTATATCAGCTTCAGTCAGAGACAAAAGCACTCTTTCATTAGCAGCAAACCAACCAACATAAAAGAAATCAAGAACTCACTTCCAAATTCACATCCCATAGGCCAAAACAACATTTAATTTAGCCAAATGAAATAAAAAAAATTTGAAAAAAAAACCAGGAATATCCAGAGCTCAAGCAAATAAAAGAGAAACCTTTTGTTGAACCAGTGATCAAGACATTGTAAGAAGGCAGCACTGACTCTGTGTTAACAGAAGAATCAGCTCTTACAATCGGATAACTCAAGATCAAAGATTGAGAAGGTTTGCTTAGACTAAAGGAGTTTCGGCGGAAACCAACGGTCGGGGAACAGTAACTGCCATTGAAATGTGATGTAAAGAGAGGGGAGAAAACAAATTCATGATTTTTAGAGGACAAGGGTGGAAAAGAGAAGTTGAGAAGGCTGCAAGTAATAGAATTATTGGCCATGGCTACGGCTACGGCTTCTTCTCGCTGCAGAACCAGAACAACTGTAAACGGATAAAACCAGACGCTGGAAACAGAACAGAAAAGAATGGTTTTAGTCTGACACGTGGCCAACATGGACTATCTTAATTCAGATTTTAAAATATTCATTGATAATTGTTAAAGAAAATTATCATTTCGATATACTGTAAGTGTTGGTTCACTAGCCCAGCCCGTCCAGTCCAACCACAAGTGTTAAACGGTTTAGTTGGGCTGGGTCGTTCTTCGACCGTCCAATCAAAAAAAATTAAAATAAAATAAAAAATTTTAAAAATAATTTTTATTTTTATTCTTTTTTACAATTCTGACTAATCTAAAATATATATTTTAATTTTTAATTATAAAATTAAAAAAAATTATATTTTAATTTTTCTATTAATTTATAATTAATTTTAAAATATAAAAATATTATTATAAAATAATTAAATAATATCATAAATTTTAGTATATAAATATAAAAAATTTATTATTATTATAATTTGTTCAAAAAATAAAAAAAAACTTTGGGTTAGCCGGTCAACCTAAGGTACACCGTACACCTTTGGGTTCGCTAACAATATTGGCCTAGTAGACCTAGAGTAGTACTGTATGCCCTCGCTAACAGTATTGGCCTAGCAGACCCAGAGTAGTATTGTACGCCAGCCTTAGGTTGGCTGGTAGTGACGGACCTAGGTAGTATCAGGATATAAGTAATGGTGTATATGGGGAAGCCAAGCTGTCCTTACTTCTATGGTATTGAGCTTACTTGTATGGATTCATTTTTTCTCTTCATTGTCGACATGGGTTTCTTACTTATTATGATATTACTGTCTTTTAGATCAGTGAAACATAAATAGATTTTCTTTTGTCAATACATGTTTAATGGTTTTGTAAATTATCTATTGAATTTTATATTTTATTATTTTTAATAATCCTAATAAATAAATATTAAATTAGAAATATTGGTATTTAATTAGTTTTCTTCTTCAATGAAAGAGCACATTTGCAGAATGTAATGGAAGAAGTATACATTACAGATGTTAACATGAAACCCTTTTACATTAAGGGTCTTAAGAATTAAGCTTTGGCAGCCTTGGTATCTAGACCAAAGCCAAATGGGAAGAGTGGATCGTAATTTTTATCACCAACATTCATAGGAAGTTGATCAACTCTTTTAAGCCAAGTTCTCGCCAACTTTCCCGTGAATGGATAATCGCCAAACAGAGCATCTGCAACACCTTGTCCTTCACTTCCAGGCAGCCAAGCGGCCACCATAGCATCCATAACTCCCAAGTACGGCTCCATAACGAGTGGGCGGCCGGAAATCACGACAACGACGCATTTTACAGCACCGCAAACGTTGTTGATTGTGTCTGGTCCAGGCCATGGCAGGGTAAGGTTTGTATTGTCACCCTTAGTTTCAGCATACGGCTGCTCTCCTACTACCACAATTGCATAGGAGAAGTCGTTGGATTTGACAAAGTACGAGTCCGGGTTCTCATTGAATACTACTTTTGTTGTCGGATCAACTGTTGCGTTGATTGCTTTAAGAATTGTAGTTCCTGCTTTCCAACATCAACATAACATTAATAAATAATTAAGTAAAATCGATGAATCTTTCAGTCATCTTGAATTCATCACCTTCAGTGTAATTATTTCCACTGGCTCCTTGCCATTCAATGGTCCAACCACCACATTGAAGGCCCAAATTATCAGCATGAGTTCCAGCAACCAGAATCTTTGGAGCTTTCTTTGGGAGTGGTAACAGAGGCTGATTTGGTGATTTTCCATTTTTCAATAGCACAAGTGATTTCCTCACTGCTTCTCTTGCTAACTCTCTGTGCTCCTGTGTTCGTGTATTACAAATATATATATATATAAGGAACCGATCGAACGTCTGTATTTTATAAAATGCAAACTTATTTATAATTCATGGATAGGTAATATAGCAAAATACCTTGCATCCAAGCTTGGTAATAAGACTGTAATCAGCAAGTGGATTTTCGAAGAGTCCCATTGCAAACTTGACCCTCAAAATCCTGGTAACAGCATCGTCAATTCTGCTTATGGGAATCACCTTCGTATTCACCAGATCCGTCAGGATATCGATAAACTCCTGGTACTTGTATGGAATCATGATCTGCTCATCATCCGAAACAACAGAACCAACATAATCAATCAAAGCAGAAATAATGGACCCTTGTCAATTTGACTCATTTTAATGCACTTACCATGTCAAGGCCAGCCAAAACTGATTCTTGAACCGAGTAAGTATAGTTGGCATGAGGAGGATTTGTAATCCTGTCAATCCCTTCCCAATCTGAGATGGTGAAACCCTGTGACATATTTACATTGCAAACAATCCTCAAGCAAATCCTTCAAACATTCAGATTAAAAGAAGTCTGTGTTGATAATTCATTTCATTACCTTGAATTTAAGAGTGTCTTTTAGATAGCCAGTAACCAAATCTTTATTAGCATGCATCTTCTTTCCATTAATACTGGAATAAGAAATCATAACAGTGGATATACGCTGATCCATGGAATCAAAGTAAGGAGGCATGTGAATGTCCATCAACTGTTTCTGGGTAACAATTGTGTTATTTTCATTAATGCCCTTATCGGTGCCACCATCGCCCACGAAGTGCTTTGCACAGGCTGCCACTTTGTCTCTGTAGATATTGTGCGTGTGTTAGAGAAAGTTATTAAGAGAATTCAAATGAATAAATAAGGGAACAAATTCTGACGTACTTTCCAGCAACAAATGGATACCCTTTCTCCACTTTTTCTGTAGGTGCATCTCCTTGTAAACCTGAGATTAATTCAGTCATTTGTTGAACAAGTTTAGTGTCCTCGCTGTAGCTTTCATAACACCTTCCCCACCTTGGATCTCTGCAGACCTGTGTCATTAATTTACAAGAAAAACAAATTGTGTTATAACTTATATTCCAGGCATTCTTCAACCTTATTAATTGCTTATATTTCTGTTTACCGCAACGCATGGGGCAAAAGCGTAAGGAATGCCGGTTGCTCGAACTTCCAGAGCAGTTGCAGCGCCAATTCTTTTTACGAGTTTCGGATCCCTGCCGGAAATTATTCAACCGTTAGGAAGTAACGAAAAGAAATCATTATTAGGTAATGAAGAGTTGGAAATTAATGTGAATGAACTTGCCTGGTGACACCAAGGCCAACATTATGTGGGAAAATGGTGGCTGCGTAAACATTGTTGTGACCATGAACAGCATCAATTCCATAAATCATTGGAATACCGAGACGTGTTGCCATTGCTCCCATCTGAATTTCATTCACCATATCAACCCATTGCTGTGCTGTTGCATTTGGACCAGGAGTACTCCCTCCGCCGCTCAAAACGCTCCCTGAAATTACCATCCGAATCTCGTTCACATCAGAGGTTTTATTTACATTTACATATAATGCAAGAATTTAAAAACGTACGTACCAATGTAGTAGCTAGTCATGACATCAAAAGTGGCGTTAAGTCTTTCAATCTGGACCATCTGGCCAATCTTCTCAGCAAGAGTCATTCTCTTGAGCAAGTCTTCAACCCTAGCTTCCACAGACTGTTTAGGATCCTTGTAAATCCTTTTATTTGGATCTGCATCATTAGTCTTTCTGTGTCCCGATTGTTTATTTGTGGCAACAGCCAGGGAAGCAAAGCAACACAAAGATAAGCACAGAATTCCCACCAAGGGGATCAATTTTCTTGCAACAATCTTCATCTCGCAATATTCCAACCCTACGTAGCAACAGGTTCAGCACTGCTAGACCGTTGCCTGTAGTTGAATCAGAAGAATGAGACATATAAGAAATTTTTAAAACTAATTTTTACTATTTATTGAATGGACAACCGCCAAAATAATAGGTCTAACTTATTTTTATCTTTGGATATATACGACAACAAATATATAACTATCTTCCATTAGAACTCATCTATAGTAAAGCCATTAGATCAATAGATTGTAATGGCATGGCAATTTTACCATATTTAGGCACCAATTAGTACAAATAAATACTGGAGAAGAATTTCAAAACAGATAAAAGTACCCCATTTTCAGCTAGGTTTGATTGGTTGTGAAGACATTCATTTTCAGAAACATAAGAATTTTAATGGTGCATTGATGATCGTTGATGAAAGTTGAAGTTAATGAGGTATTAAATATTTGGACCATCAATTTGAGGCAAAAGTTGGTGAAAATGTCTTAATGCAAGTCAATAAAGAAGAAAATAATCGATAGATGGTAGAATGAAGAGACGTTTTGCCATACCATGGAGGTTGAAAACGATCATAAGACAACCAACAAAATACTATAAACACATGCAACAACTTAAGTGATTTTAGTTATAATAACATATTGTTTGAATTTATTTATTTATTTTTAAGTTTAATTTTGTTTAAGCGTTAACAATGACAAAATATAATAAACGTCCAACTCGTGGTGATAATTTGGGCGTTGAACGTGGTGGTTGGACTATTGAATGGCAAGCAGCCAGCCGGAGCTAATTACACTGAAGGTGGAATAAATATAGTTAATAGAAAGACCCATTCATTACTGTTGATTAATCTTATATTGATGTTGGAAAACAGGAACTACAATTTTTAAAGCAATCCATGCAGCAGTTGATCCAACCACAAAAGTAGTATTCAATGAGAATCAGACTCCGACTTTTGTCAAATCCAGCGACTTCTCGCATGCAATTGTATTGAAACTAAGGGTGACAACACAAATCACTCTTTCATGGCCTGGTCCAGACACAATCAACAAGGGAGTGATGGATGAGAGTCTAGAATAATGAGGATTTTTAATTAGGATTCTTTTTTCCTGTAATAATATTAATATTATGTGCAGTGATTTTAACACGATGTTTCATGGTATATCTGTTAATCTCATTGATGGATTCTCCATGTGAAATGGGGTTGCGTGCTCCATGTTTACAGCCGACGCCTGCTTGCAAAAGATTACAGGGCGAACAAAGACTTTGTTGGTCGAAGAAGTTATACCTCACACGAAGCCAAAGGATTTCAGGCCCGGAAGACTTCGTTTTGACAAAACCCAAGCCACCAAAAAAAGAATATGTCATTTTTAAGAACGAACAATCAATCAATCTCCCATTCACAAAATATTTCTGAGTCCTATAAAAGCACTTACACATTGAAAGCACTTTTATCGACAGCTACATCGAAATTTTCTAGTAGAAGAAAGCAAATCAACCAAACAAGAACTTAAGTGATGGCGAAGAGACCACAATTTGATTTATCTACTGCCAATGTTTATGAGGATTTCAAGCCTTTGTCCGAATGGAAAGAAGAACCAGAAAATAATATCCTAGTTGTTCATCTTCCCGGTATGTCTCCTCCTGTCTTGCTCTTAATGATCATAAGGGTTTTCTCCTTTTTTTTCCTTTGTTTCCTCTTAAGGTTTTGAAATAGAAGATTCTTAATTTGTGAATGAAAATGGGAAGAAGAATTTGCCAAGATTTTGATACATATTGTTCATACTTTTATGAATATCTATTGTATAAAAACAAACACAGAATTTTCCTTTTATCAGCCAAGAAACTTAGAAAATTTAACTTGAACTTAGGAAAATTTAGTGTATGCTTAACTCATTTTTATGCAGATTTCACGAAGGAGCAAATACGTATTACGTGTGTGCGTATTTCCAGGATTGTTCGAGTTACCGGCGAGCGGCAACTTGCGAATAACAAATGGAGTCAATGCAATCGAGCTTTTGAGATTCCAGAAAATTGTAAGATTGATAAGATTCACGCAAAGTGGCGGGATGGAGCTCTTACGATTACAATGCCAAAGGAAACTATAACACAGCCAGTTGAGAGGAAAGAGGAGGCAAAGACGACCCAGGAAGTTCCAAAAGCAGCTTCTCCGCCAAAATCTCCGAAGGATCATCAGCAAGCAGCAGCCTCTCCAAAAGCAGCCGATAAGGAGGCAAAATATTGGAAGGACGAGCAAGTTGCTCCTGGAAAAGCAGCTGCAAGTCCTATCACTGAAAAGCTAAATGAGGTGAAGAAGGATGCTTCTTCAATGACTACTTTAAGCATTCATGGTGGCAAAAAACTAGATGGGAAGTCTATTGATGCTTTAAGTGCTAAAAAATCTGAGAAAGAGGATAAGCAGAAGAAGGATGATCGTCAAGAAGACAGCACTTTTCCAAAAGCCGATTCAACTAAGGCCCGTACCATGAAGCAAACCGATAGAAGCAGTTTGGTTCCCAAGGCTGAAAATATTGACCAAACAAGAAAGAAAGAAGGAAGAGAAGCGGTTGAAAATATTTTTACGCAACCAAAAAAGCCTGAAAAAGTTATGGGAAAGACCGCTCATGTTACAGAAAGCGCTCTTCCAAAGACTGCAGGCAAGGAGACGGAAAACATGGATATATCTGCCGGTGAAAAGGACAAGAAAAAGAAAGATTCCATAGCGGAGAAAACGGAAGAGAAGCAAAGCATAACCGCTGCCGCCATGAAAGCTGAGAAAGGACTTGGAACGGACCAAAATGAAGATAAAAAGCTTGTGATAAACATTGGTGTGGCTGCTCTAGTGCTTGTGACATTCGGAGCTTATGTTTCTTACAGCTTCCTATCCAAATCCAAACACTAGTTCTTAGAAATTTCAAGTAAATGAATGTACCATTAAGTTCTGTATTTAAGCAATGCCAAATACCTAAAAAAGAGAGAAAAAAAACAATTCTAACAATTACTTGTAAAGAACAACCGCAAAAAAATAAATAAATAAATTTTCGAATTATTTTTTATTGTAAATTTTTAATGAAAAAATTAGTTTAATTAACGAACACTGATTGATTTAATTATACATATAATTTTCTATCCAAATTACCTTTAAAAATAAAAAAAATTAAATTAATTTTTTTTTACATACAATAATTTTTTCTATTTTTGAATTAATCACGATTAGGAATCATAATCTAATAGAATTAGTGGTTATTCACACCTTAATAAACCTATTATTCAAGAATTTCAAATGTCTACATGATTAATTATCAAAAACACCACGACTAATAATGTTTTATAATCCATTTTATTTAGCATGGAATTAGTCATTATTTTGAAAGATAAATACGATTAAATTTTTTTTTAACAAAATAAGTTACACGACTAATTATACACTTTATAACTTTGGAAATGAATGAAGAGGGATTTACTCAAGAATTTATCTAATTATTTTCAAAAAATATATATAAATATGTATGTTTATTAAAAATTAATTATATATATTAGAAAGAACTTTCAATTCTATAATAATTTATTAATTAAAAAAAAAGAAAAAGAAATTGTATTTACTAGTGTAAGAACTCATGTCAAGAAGGAATACCCCAATAGTAATTGTATTTGAATCTTGATTCTCCTATGTGCTTGTAAGTTCAAGAAACTGCAGCTAGAATGATTCTTTATACTTTCTTGTAACTTCAACCCCTACATTCAGGTAATAGAATTGAAGAAGTACAGGGCAAATAAAGAACTTTCTTAGGAAGAAGTTAACGATATACAATAACTAATTTGAATTCCCCCATGTAAAACCAAAGCAAGAAATAAAAGGATAGCCTAATTGACAAGCTTGCAGCAGTGAAGGAAACCAAAACAATCAGAAAAAGAATAGCCTCAGTGATACGAAAACCAAATGTATACACCAAGGCTCCAATCTCAAAACTTGTGACAAATAGATGTACATAATTGATGTGTTTGTGGGAAGATTAAGCAGCAATTCGAACAACATTTTCATTCATTCAACTTGACTTACAGAGAAGATATAGCAATGAGGCGAGGAGGTAGAAGTGGTTACCTACCACGACAGCCAATGCCTCGAACGTATGAGAATTTCAAGCCAAAATCGGAATGGAAATTTGAAGACGATGCTACTATATTGCTTATTCATCTTCCTGGTATGTTAGATCTTAAATATTATTCGTGAATCTTCGTATGAATACTGAAATTTTTAACTCTTAAGTTAATTTTGCATGCTATGAATTTGCAGGCTTTGTGAAGGAGCAGATAAGGCTGATGTTCACTTATATTGATAATGTCACACGTGCTGTCAAAGTTCAAGGCCAGCGTCCTCTTTTAGGAGGAAGATGGAGAAAGTTCACTGAAACTTACAAACTTCCAGAAAATTGTGACATCAACAAAATCACCAGCAATTTCGAGCGAGGATTTTTCACTGTTGTCGTGCCAAAAACCGTTGAAGCTAAAGAGGTTTCTGCAGATAAAAAAGAGAATAAAGCAACTCCAGAGATTTCCAGCCCTCAAGAAAAAGCAGAAACTTCAGCTGTGGAGAAACAAAGTGAAGAAAAAAATGTTGAAACCCTAAGCAAGAAGAAAGTGAAAAGTGAAGAAAAGTCTGAAAAGGGTCAAGAGCAAACTTCTGCAAAAACTGCTGCATTGATTGACAAAGCGGAGACAATTGGAGAAAAGAGAGCTGGATCGGGTGGTGAAAGCGCTTACAATAAGGCTGATGGAAACACTCAAGAGAGTCAGGATGAGGCTTCTCCAAAAACTGCTTCGTTGGTTGGCACGGCGGAGAAAATTGATGAAAAGAAAGCGGGATCGGGTAGTGAAAGTGCTTATGAAAAAGCAGACGGAGAGTCTGAAAAGGGTCAAGCTGAAGCTTCAACAATAACTGTCACATTAATTGACACGGAGAAGGGAGCGGGATCGGGTGGTAAAAGTGCCCATAAAAAATCTGATGAAAAATTTAAACAAGGTCAACGTGAAGCTTCAACAAAAACTGCTACACTGGTTGATACGGCGGCGAGAAATGATGACATTAGAGTGGGATCGGGTGGTGAAAATGCTTATGATAAAAAAGTTGATCGAAAATCTGAAAAGGGTCCAAAAGAAGCTTCTCCAAAAGCTGCCTTATTAGTTGAAACGAAGGAGAAAATTGATAAAAAGGGAGTGGTATCGAGCGGTGAAAGTGTTTATGAAAAAGCTGATGAAAACAAGGAAACGAGTGAAGAAACTGAGAAGGAGAAGGCAGCGGAAGCACAAAAACCTGAAAGAAGCGCCGAGAAAAGCAAAGAATTTTCAGCTGCATTGCAAGAAGTTGTTAGCCCCAAGACTCAAGAGAAGGAAAAGACCGACTGCAAAAGTGATAAATCAGTGGATAATCATCTTGAAGAAAAATGTAAAAAGGATACAATTGTTGGGAAATCAAAAGATATAAAAGATGAAACTGCTTCTGTCTCTGCTTCGGGGGGCTCAACTGAGACGCACTTGTCAAACGTGGCAACTGCTGGGCTGGTGATTATGGTACTTGGGGCTTATATTTTCTCCACTGCTGGTTCAATCGGAAAAGCCTAATAAAAGAAAAAAAAATAGGTTTGCTGAATTCCTAAAGGTATTGTATACTGTAAATATCTCTCATGTTGTGTACACACACTTGTATCTGAGATTCGTATGAATGATGTTGATTATTGCAATCTAGCTTCATAATAATGATTGAAATTTTCTTTAATGAAAGTAAAGATTAAGTCTGGCTTTAAATATTAGTTTTACTTAATGATTTAAGATTTTGGATCAAGAGCAATTTTCCTCAAGACATGCATTAAAATTAGAACTAAGATTCATACATTACAGCTCGCGGACCACATGATTGTCTCTCTACTCTGCAACCCAATTATTCAGAAATGCTCTTTAATTATTAATCACGACACCATTCATAATTTCCTAGTATAATATTTTACGAAAAGACTAGCAAAAATAAGAAGACCAACGGCCCACTCTCAAGCTGAAAAGAACCAACCATGCAGGGGTTCTACTCCAAGAATATACAGAGAAAGAGAAACCGTGCACCAGCTTTTTCACCCATTACCCTGCTGTCTTATTCTCACCCATTTCTATAAGGACCCTCATTTCTGCTATCC
Source organism: Xylocarpus granatum (assembly GCA_019650275.1). Taxonomy (NCBI): domain Eukaryota; kingdom Viridiplantae; phylum Streptophyta; class Magnoliopsida; order Sapindales; family Meliaceae; genus Xylocarpus; species Xylocarpus granatum. The sequence continues at coordinate 246,698 of BNST01000281.1, read as the reverse complement.
CGTTTAGCTGAAAAGAACTAAAGTTGCTGTCTTTTTTATGGGAAAGTGAAGATGATGCGTGTGGTTTTGGTGGGTTTTGTGATTTGTTTTATTTTATTTTTTTTGTTGTGCATTGCAGGGTTTTGCACATGCAGAGTATGTGAAGATCAAGGATCCGAAGCAGCCGGTGGCTGTGCGGGTTAGGGACTTATTAAGTAGAATGCTATTGGAAGATAAGATTGGGTAGATGGTTCAGATTGATAGAACTGTTGCCACCGCTCAAATGATGAAAATTTACTTACTTTCTTAATCACTGCTTAAACATTCTCTTTTAGCTAATCAATGTCAATGTGACCAGGGTAAATCTTGTAAGTTTTTGTAGAACTTGTAGTTATGCAATGGACTGTGATTGAGTACTTAATGTCAATAGAAATGGGAAATGTTTGTTTGAGTTTAGTTCAGGAACTATGTTGATGAGTACATCCTTTTTTACGGTTATATTTTGTTCTATGATCCCAGCACTGAATCTTAATGGAGATGGATACCTTTTGTTTGAGTTTGGCGCAGGAAGTGTGTTGGTACGCCGCTTCCTTGGGCTAGTGCTACTGATTGGGTGGGTGAGTATGATAAATGGTTTTCAGGTTCTTTGTCTAGTCTTTTGGGGATTCCTCTTGTCTATGGTTATTGAAGCTGTTCATGGTCACAACAATGTCTATAACGCTACTACTTTCTCTCATAATGTTGGCCTTGTAACTACGAGTTAAAAGTATCTTCTACCATACATGGGTCATTAATTTCCAGACCTTCTTGGGCATACATGTTTTCTGTAAATTTTTAGCATATTCTCGTGCTAGGGAAAGAAGTAATCCAACTTATAATTGACTGTTTAAGTAAATGATGATTGATTTGTTGTTCATAACCATATAACAACTGGACTGATCAAAGATATTAAACTGCTGTTTGATGCAAAACTTTTAAGTGAAGTTAGATTAATTAAACCCACGCTTGTGAAGGAACTGTTGAAATGCAGGGATCCTGAACTGGTGAAGAAGATTGGTGCTGCAACAGCTCTTGAAGTTAGAGCTACATAGACTCCTTGTCTTTGCTAATAATAATAATAATAATAATTTTTTATATTAATTTATGATATAATAAATTAATTAATTAAAAAATAACATTAATTTTATGGCGTCAAAAATAACGCCACTGATGAAATGAAAAGGAATAAATAAATACAATAATCCCTTTGTCCTGGAATGGCGTCTCGTTCATCCTGCGGATGTTGTACGCAGACAGTCTCTGATTCTCCGCTTCATTCCATTCGTTCAGTTCTCTTCTTAAAAGCAGCTACGAAGAAATTTTTCTATTTTTTTCCATTTTTTGAAGCAATTGCTAATTATTTGGTATTAATTCTTTGTCTGTTGCGTTTTTTCTTTTTGGTTTGCTCTCTGCTGCAGCTTGAGTAGCAATGAACTGTGAGTTTAATCTTATGTGGATTCTGTATCATGCTGAATTCATATAACATTCAAGCACATTAGCATTGTTTTCATTGTGTTTTCAATCGCTGTTGATTCATATTTTCAGATTTTTGTGTTTATTTTCCCTGTTGTGCTTGATGAATGGGCTTTAATGATACCAAGAACAATTATTGAAGTTTATAGTGAAATCAGAATGAAGTGATAGATTTCGTGCGTGGATCAAACTTTAATACCGATTGTATAGCAAAGAGATTCCAAGGAAAGACCATTTAATCTCCTAGTCTGATATCATTTTGGGGAATCACTTGTCCAACATTTATATTTGATTTTTTGGGATTGAGTATGGTACACTGGGTGTACCGTAACAGCCCTTTCTTCAACTTTTGCATTCTTGTTCGTATTACAAGTACTATTCATCATGCGTTTTAAGTTTTGTTTTTACGTGTTTTAAATCTCATATTTATATTTTAAGTATTATTTATTTTTTATTTTATTTATTTCAAATTTTTTGTGAAGCATTTCAAAATTTATGTTATAGTTATGAGTTTTGCGTTAGTGGATGTATGGTATAGCGGCTGTACCATAACCATTTCCTTGAATTTAAACTGTGTCATGGAATTAATGTGTTCACATGTATGTGTAATAACTCTTGGACCTGCTTTTCAATGTACATAATTGACAATTTAAGAATTTAGTTATGCTTATGATGGCATTATTACTATTTGTTTGTCTGTGCTCTTGCTCTGGGCTTAATTGATATAAGGTAACTGGTTTGGGTTTCCAAGTTTGTGAGCTGGAACAATTATGGATCGTCTTGATGGTTCTGCATGTCTCATGATAGTTTCAGACCTTGACTATACAATGGTAATTTGTTTGTGTTGATCGCATGTTGGTGGATGCATTATTTGTTATCATCTTTGAGTGATTTTGATGGGAATGGCGGGGCCTGTTTTGATTGCAGGTAGATCACGATGATCAAGAGAATCTTTCTCTTCTTAGGTTTAATGCCATATGGGAAGCCTATTACCGTCAAGATTCTCTGCTTGTTTTCTCAACTGGAAGGTCTCCTGCAATTTACAGGCAGTTAAGGATAGAGAAGCCATTGTTGACTCCTGATATAGCTATAATGTCTGTGGGAACCGAGATAGCATATGGTGAATCAATGGTACGAGATGAATGCTGGGAGCAATATCTAAATCACAAGTGGGACAGAGACATAGTCGTAGAGGAAACCTCTAAGTTTCCCGAACTTGCTCCTCAGGTGTGGTTTCTTGATTAACGTATAGTGGCTTGCTAGAATCATAAGTGCTTCCAAATTGTTCATTATTTAGTCTACTAGGTTTTCAGAGTAGTTGATTGCCTAACACTTTCAGCAATTGGCTGCATGCCCAACAAATTTACAATTATTCTATATTGGCATTATACAGTGAAAGACTATGAACTTTTGTTGCAGCCAGAAACTGAGCAACGACCCCACAAGGTCAGCTTCTTCGTGGAAAAGTTTAATGCCTTTGCAGTAATGAAAGCTCTGTCCGAACGCTTGGAAAAACATGGGGTAAGATTGTACCTGTTGATGTTTCTCTTCTTGCAGCTCCATGCTATTTTAAATCAAAGCATTATTGTCAAACAGAAACATGTAAAAGGATTGCTTCTTTATATTTTGTGCATTAATAACTAAGGTGCCTATACTATTTGTTGACATGAATATCTTTTTGATCTCAATTTGTGGTTGGCCAGTTAGATGTAAAGTTGATTTATAGTAGTGGCACGGCTTTGGATGTGTTACCAAAAGGTGCTGGCAAAGGACAGGCTCTTGCATATTTGCTTAAAAAATTCAAAACTGATGGCAAGCTGCCAGTTAATACCCTTGTCTGCGGTGACTCCGGAAATGATGCTGAATTATTCAGCATTCCGGAAGTATATGGCATGATGGTTTGTATCTTATAAACTTTTCTCTTTGTTCTTATTATCTCCGTTTTGTGTCATTGTCAGAAATTCTAATTTCATCTTATTACCCAAAAAGAAAATAATATGTACAATATTTATAGAGTTGCCCTCTATGCCAAAAAGGAGAAGGAAACCTAAACATACAAGGAAATCTGCATAAACTATAACCTCAAAGAATAAGAAAGCCTATAGTTAACCTCAATAAATGAAAAGAAAAAAAAATCCTTTTTTTTCTTGTGAATAAGAATTATGCCAAAATAAGAATTCTTCCAACAACTATAATCATCAATCTGATGTCGTTTATATCTTGAATATGCAGGTGAGCAACGCACAAGAAGAATTGTTGCGGTGGCATGCAGAAAATGCTAAGAACAATGCCAATATAATTCATTCAACTGAGAGATGTGCAGCGGGGATCATACAAGCCATTGGTAATTTCGGTCTTGGTCCAAATGTATCTCCAAGAGATATTCGAGACTTTCAAAATTGCAAAGTGGACAATATTAGTCCTGGTCATCAAGTAGTTAACTTTTATTTGTTTTATGAGAGATGGCGGCGTGCAGAAGTTGAGAAATCTGAGCACCATATCGAAAGCTTAAGATTGCTCTTTGTAAGTTACTTTTTTCCCCTTCTCTTTCTTACCGAAGTTTTGGTTTTCTTTTTGAAATTTTGATGAACTTGCATTTTATTAGGCATTGTAATACGGGAACAATTTTTTCCTGCAGAGGCCATTTTTAATTTCTTTGTCCCATATTGAGAAGATGAAAAAAGTGATTTGAATTAAGTTGTGAGAATCAATTGAGTGGTGCCAATTCACTCGAGTCAAAAACATATGTAGGAGAATAATCTGGTACAGGTTCCTTGTAGGTGACATTAGAAGCTTTTAGTAATTCATAGACATTTTTTACTTGAGGTAGGAGAGTTGTCTTGTACAGCAACAATGGGAGAATCAAAAGAGGGTTTCCAAGGACCAAGAAATTTCAGGGATAAGTAAATGTGTTGGTAGTAGTCACTTGTGTACCACTATCATACTCCAAGTCCCATTCATATAATCATGTTTCGTAGTCAAATAATAGGTTAGCAATTATGTACAGCTATGCACTTGTTAGTGGCTTATAAATATTAACCACTTTTAAATACTTACGCTGATAAAATGCTAATTTCACCCACAGTATTCAATGGGTATTATTGTCCATCCCTCTGGAATCGAACGATCAATGCACCAATGTATAGATTTGATGGAAAAATTGTATGGTGATAAGCAAGGAAAGCAATATCAAGTATGGGTGGATCGAGTTTCCTCAGCACAGATTGCCTCAGATGCATGGCTTGTGAAGTTTGATAAGTGGGAGTCATGCGGTAAGATTTTTTTATTATTATTATTTTTGGTCTAGTATTGTTACTTTTTATAGTTTGGTCTAGTATTCTAATATCTAAAGTATTCTAACTTCTATGGTGTAATCTACCATTTACATTTAATTGATGAGTTTGGAGAAGGCCTAGATTTGCTCTGTTTTATTTAACTACGCATACAATAAATTCAAAATCTGTTTTGGCATGAATTTAACCAAAATTTTGGTTGCTAATAACACCATAGTCAATTTGTTGGACTTGACCATGCTGGTGTAAACTCTTAAATCTTGGAAACTTCTGGTTTGTGCCACTGGAAGCTGGTCTTACCTAGCTTTGAGAAAAACAATTAAGAAAAATCTTCCCGCCAGCTCCTTCCCGAAAGTGGTACCTGTTGTTATAACCATGATTGCAAGTGGCAGTTGTAATCTTAATGCGCTTGTCATTTCTACTGCAATTTGGTAGAATCTTCATTTCCTCCCTTCAGCAATATCAGCCCAGTTACTTCTAGTAAATTGTAAATCTACTGGTATCTATTCTGTTTGTCCAAATCAAGCATAGTACTAGGGCATTGCTTGGCATTACACATGAATTTAATCCAAATTGTTGGTATCAACCATCAACAAATGTGAAATCTAGGAAAAGTAATAACTGTGATGGCTACTGTCTGATTTAAGAAACAAAAATATATAATTCACAAGTATCTCTTTTATTTATTAATATTTTGAAAAATGACAAATGTAGAGCTTCCAGTTCAATGAAAAACACGAGTAGTTTGTAGCATCAAAAAGCATTAATTATTTCACTCATGTTCTTGATTGAATTATTCTCATCTGCTGTTCTTTAGATTTTCTGCTACTGCAACAGAGACTCGGGATAAATTGCTGTTAATTGGAAAGCTTGTTCTAGATTTCTAATTATTGAAGAAATCCATCATCAGCTACATGTAATTCATTTGCTGATTGAGAGGGGTGACTAGTGTACCTTTTGGTTTCTGTTGTTTACAGTTTCCTTTCCACTTCCCTGGTAGGCTGAGATTGAGAACCCGTTGGCATTTCATTATGAGTGTGGCTAAAAGTGAAGTTCGATATAATTTCCTGAAACCATCATATACTTGGCTTTATTTTCGTTTTTGCATCTGTAACGTGATAATTATTCCATGTTTCTCTCTCTTTTGCATGCTAAACATCTGTACAAACTAATAAACGTTTAGTTCTGGGGTTATTTGATTATCTTTGATGTCCATTCACAAATTTGTCATTTGAAGTCTTGCCATGTTGAGATTGTTTTCAATTACTCAGAATTTCTTTCATCTTTGGTCATTGGTGTTCTTATAGGAGAGGAGCGGCAGTGCTGTTTGACCACAGTTTTAATGAGTCTGCAGGTACATCTTAATATTATTATCATTCTGTTAAATGTCATTTCCTCATTGTTTACTACCTGATCATATTAGAAAGAAACACCCAAATTTAGGTATTTAGTAACCAGTGTTTTCTTGCGGGTTTGAGCAGGCTGTAGCACCAGATGGGTTCAAATGGATGCACATGCACCAGACTTGGTTGGAGGGTTCCGGAACAGAAGGTCAAGCTGTATGGGTTTTCTAGATTACCAAATAAGTAAATGTTCCTCTGTTTTACATTCTTTGATGAGCAAGATTTGTATCAAAGCCCTAAATCATTCCCAACCCACTCCATTAACTCTGAAATCCCCTTTCATGATGAGTAAGAGAATCTCCCTTTATAGGCGAAGGGTTATGAAACCTGTAAGGTTGCACTCTGATGGGAATTTGAGTGTGCTGGTATGGAAATGAAGTGCAGATATGACTTTTACTATCAAATTATACTATTAGTTTGGGGAAGCATTTGCCTTGTCATTTGGTAAACTTGTTTTTCTTTTCCGGGAATTGTTACAGCTACTTTATTTTGCTTATGATACTTCACTTAACTTCAATGAACACTAGTAATTTGCGACACCGAATGTTCTCGTAGTGGAAACACTTGGTTAAATGTTCAGAGAAGATGTAACCGAATGCTGCTATACCCCATTGTTTCTCTCTAGGGCAGACACATTTTGTGTTGAAGATCCCTGAGATACGTCTAGAGAGGAAAAAGAACAGAGAAAAGTGTGTATTGACAAAATAGAAAATCTCACATCATCTCTACAATTAAAACCAAATTCTTTCTACAGAATAAATGGAAAGATAGCCTTGATATTGGGAAAGTTTTCAAACTTGAAAATGTACCCACTCCTAGTAGCATAACTCCTTCCCACTAAGTAGCAACTCACAGTACAATGCATGCAAAGTTTAGCCAATGAAGAAAAATCACCAAAACCCTAATAACTCAAATAAATAATGTGGGCATATCACTTACAGGAATCTTGTATTCCTTTTGACCATTTCCTCCCATTTTGAAAGCAAGTAATGGTGGTAGAAGTTGCCATTTGCTCCCAACAAAATCAAAATCGTCCCAGAAAATTTCAAATCAATTGTTGGCACTTGTTGACCTTGAGCTAAATGTTGAGTATATATCATTGTTGCAGTTGTGAAATCAATAATACTGATAAATTTGGCAGAATCAAGAATCATCCCACAGCTATACTTGTGAATGAATATAATATGTTGATTGTACAACAATTTATATGTCGAAAGTTTCCAAATTTCATATAGAAAATTAACACAAGTAGCAGGAAATGAAGCACATTAACCCAAATGTTCTTTTGAAGTAATGAAAAGTTAGAGCAGAAGTGAGGTGCAGGAATCTGAGACCCTCATCAGGAAAAAACCAGATGGATGCAAGGCCTGAAAAAAATGAAGGGGTATAAAGAAAAAGCATGCCAGTTCTGCTAGAAATCTTAATCCCCTTGTTAGTATGAGATTCATCAGAGTTGGAAAACTCGGAAATATTTGATATGCTTTCCCGCAGTTTCTGGGTACCCAGCGTTGGCTGCTGATGCAAGATTCCGCAGAGACATGCCATTGATGAATAATGAAGGTGGAGCCCAGAAAAATCTGGACGTGGGAAACATGGCTTCTGAAGAGGAAGAGACATCAAAAACAATACCTTACCTATAGCTTTCCATTGGAAAAGCAAGGGTCTCTACTCGTTGAAAGAAATTTTTCTGGTGGATGTTATTAGTATACGAGGCATGATTAGACAATTTAAGAGCACAGCATAGCATTTGCGTGGATATTATTGTCCCCTAAATTTTAATCTATAACAATTGGGTCGTGGAATCGTCATGAAACATTTTATTAACTTAATTTGCACATGATATTTTGTGATCTCAACGTTGATTTAGTGGAACAAAAAAAAATTAAAGAGAAGAAATTGGAGCAATGCTTATTTTACTATTAGTAATTTTGTGTTACGATGAAGGTAGTAAGAGATTAAGAGGATTGATTATTGAAATGTTTATCAACTATTGGGGATTTGGGTGCTTTGGACTATTGCTTGCTTTCGTCCAAATCTACAGGTTCATGTTTCGGTGTTTTCAATTGTTGATCTTGTCCCATGAGAAAAAAAAATAAAATAAAATCTCAAATCTGATTAACTATCTAATACTCAATTACTCTGTACAAAAGTGTGTGACAATTTAACAAAATAAAACGACACCTGCATTTTCGTCCCCAACAATTGACTTTGTGTTCCAAATTTTTTAAGGATTAACTCCTACGTAGAAAATAGAAAAATTAAAGGACCAGATGTGATAATATTGTGCTTTGGAGACGAGACTTGTGAGCTAGTAATTTAATTAAATGTTGGTTTACAAAGACTACATTATTTGAAACACGAATAACAACACCACAAAGGGGATGGCTCTCCAAAATATCATATCGACACCGGCTAAAACTCTCGTCGCGGGTCCCATTTATTCAGAACAGGAGAAATGAAAACAACAACCCCCTCCACCGCACCACTTCGGTACGCCGTTTAACCTTATTTTTTCGATTTGACTGATTGACAAGTTTCCAAATCCTTATACAAAAAACTACCGTTAGAAAAAATGTATACAAATCTTATCATTTTTTCTGAATTTCATGCCTAACAGTCAAAAACTGTGTAGCAGAGTTCCTAAATAGTTTCACAATAGAATTCATCAACTTCAACGCGGCCAAAAGCACGCAAAATCGGAACATTAATTAACCAGCTCCTGCATATACTGCACAAATCCGGGAAGCCCCAGAAGTAACCAAAGAAGACATTATACTGACTAGTCTCCCCATTGCCTACCACATCTACTAACAACACCAAGGGAGGATTCAATCATTTAATAAAGTCTAGACATTTCCAAAACACATCTGTACCCTCTATACATCCCCCACAACAAAATCATTTGTGTACTAAAACTATAATGAAAATAAACCTGGAAGATAACCTACTCACCCCAGAAATGGGTGATGGAAGAGAGGTCAGTGCTATCGAGGATACAAGTTCCAGGTCTTCCCCGTCCTTCTGGAAGAATCATACATGGAACTTAACTGATGATATCTTTTGCCGCAACTGACTGCAAACTCTTATCAGTTTCTCTGCTTTTATCACAAGGTTGAACATGCCATTGTAAATCATCCAACTCATCCTAATTGTAGATTTTTACTGGCCTCTCATATGTGTGACGATTCTGCAAAATCAAGGCTAAGTTATCATATATAAATCACCAGAAATAAAAATTGACCTTATTGTTCTAGTCAATAATTTTTGGCTGTTCATTAAGGCTACAAAACCACCTTTCCTGTTGTCTATGATCCAACTCATGAAATCAACATACAATATTTGACACCACAGATGGAATAAGAAATGGCAATAGGATGCAGTCAAGACTCAATTTATGGAACAACTAGCATTGTCATTATTTTCACCATCAATGACTCCACAACACCAAAATAATTAAAAATTATATCAAAAAATAAATAAATAAACCTATAGCATGTTGATACAGCCTCTCACAAAATTCAAACTTAAAATCTCCACCACAAATCATTTCAGTAGCCAACATGGTTGAACTAATTCCAAACATTTCTGATACCTGATTGGCTGCATATGACCTCTTAGGGGCATTGTCTGTGTGTTCCAAACCAAGATACTGCTCCCAAGCACCATAGACATCCCTCCGCTGAAATCACAAAGCGGAAAATCACAGTTCACAAAGTGGACTATATAAAATGTCAGCAATAATATGGTGTGCAGATGTGCAAGAGAAAGGGAGAGAGGAAGAAGATTATAGACACACCTGAAAACGACCGGACACAACATCGGAGTCCTGAAGGTACTCAGGTCGACCCAATGACAAAAATGCAAACTTCCACTGAGTCCAAATAAGTAAAAGGAAAAATTGAAACAGAAAGTTAATATATTTTAACAATAAAAGAGTACATTTAGTGAGAAAGTGCGATTTAATATTACTGATATTGGGAAAGGTCAACAAAATTCTATTTAAAATATGCACAAGCTTAACTAAAGCAAAATAAGGGGAGGATACCTTTGAGAATTCATCATCAGGAACATGCAATTTTTTCTGAATCCGAACTTTAACATCACCTAATGTTTCACCCTCATGAATGACAAGGAAAAATGGTTCCCCAAAATTTTGAACCTGCTGTTAAGGACTAAAATATAAATGACTGATGCAGTCAAATGACAGAAGAAGAAACAAAAGCTTCAGCGAACTTGCCAATTGGTTCTGAGTCGTGTCTTTCATAAAATGATATACATGAATCAAACGATCATGAGAACCAAAGTTTTTCTCCTCCTCTGGAATCTGAGGGATAAATAAAAGTTGGAATTCTTGTGGTGAAAGTGGAGCAAAAAGTCATATGTTTTTAATATAATGCACATAAACCGAAAACAGCCCACAAGTATTTAAATACCAGTTAAAAGAATAAAGCCATGCTCTTTTCGAGACCAAAACTAAACAGAACAACAAAGTCAAAGCTATTCACCAATCCTGTGAGCATCACTCAGTTATTAGATAACCTAACACGGGGAAAGAAAATAGCAACAGAGAAGTATATATATATACATACATTTGGGGGGTAGTGGTTTAGGGTTACTTTCAAAAAGTACACACTTGAAAACAATGTCTATTCAAGAAAAGCATGAATACGACATAACTTTACATGCAGGCCTCACCAAATTCAAGACCCAAGAAATGGCAATCTATTGTCATCAAACTTTCTAATTCTATGGATCTCTAGAAAATCTTAACCAAAATTATCAGATAATTTGACAGACAAGAACAGCAAATCTGTTTTGCAGATTGAATGATGACTGACAAGCACTTGATTAAGTACATACATTTCTTTTCTCCATACAGTTACTAGGCCTTGGCTAGTCATGAATAAAGTATCAAGCTAAAGATCAACCCCAGAGACAGAAATCCAACAATCAACCAAATCAGGATTTAATGTTAAACAAGAGCATAACAAAACATAGATGAATTCTTAACAAGGTATAAAACTTACCTCCTCAGCCCGTAATGTCCAGTATTGATCATTAATATTCTCAATCTTTTCATTGAGCGCGAAGATCTGCAAAAATAGTTGCAGAGTTACTCTCTTTCTCTCTCTTTTGACCATTGAGTAGCAAAATTACAAGCAAGACACCAAGAGAAATAAAAAGTGAAGCCAGAAAACTTGAAACTTCAATAAAGCCCGCAGCAAAATCTAAAAGCAAGAAGCAGCAAATTGTTGCCCTTCTTTCCCAGTTTAACACAAAAAAGCCACTTTGCTGATGTACACAGTTGGCACAAAACTGCAGTACAAGGAAAGCCCCCGATACCTCAGCATTTGCACTGAAGCTGATACTTACTGATGGATACAGCATTTAATATACCAGAAAATATTTATTTAATATGTCGCTTCACTTTTACAAAAAACGGAGAAAGACCACAATAAGAGTCTGTAAAACAACAGCAAAGAATAAACAGGATTATGATCAACTCCACAATGTCCATATCACAACACTGATACTCCAAAAAGGAAGAGCATTATGTCATAGTAGTTGAGACTTTAAATTCTTATGAAAGTTGACAAATAAACCATTGATACATAACTAAGAATTGACATCAATTAAGTGACAATGTAAAAAAATACATAAAAATTGTTGGGAGGTATTGTGTCACCCCTCATTTTTATTTTTTTTTGGTTGCTAAGAAGGTTAAACAGGGTTGTTAATCAAGTCAGCCAACTTGAACATTAAGTAATGGTAATTCCCCAAGAATTAATAAGAAAAGACCAATATGATACCATTTGATACCTTGTAAATCTTGTGATAGAAAACTTCAAGCAATCTAAGTTCGGCATTGGGATTAGACAACTCAACCTGTTCCAGATTAAAGCAGAGAAAAGAGTAAACTCAATATGTATACTCGACAAATAATTTAATCAAATAACGATATGATATCTTAGCTATTAATTTTGTTGAATAAAATAAAGTTAAGAATGAGAAAGACATGGGAGAATTTTTAAGATAACACTGGACAATTTAGAATCTTATAAGAGCTCAAAACAATCTTCCAAGAGAAGTCCAAAATTTGAGCTTCTCCAAAAGATGCTAGTTTTGCAGGAGATAAAAAGCACTTCTCAGAAGATAAAAAGCACTTCACAATTGCACAAAAACCACTAAAAAGGAATATTTGAAAAAGCTTTTACTATATAGAAAAAAGAAACCATTTTACCCATTCCAAATACAATGTCAGATAGAGGCTTGGAAAAAGAAATTGTTCAGGCGTAAAACACCAAAGCTGCAGCAATTACCTTCGCCTTAAGGTCATCAAGTACATCGCCCACACAGCTCTGTTTTGGCAATCTGATAGTATGAATTGCTACCTGAGAAAAGCAACTTTCTGTGAGAGGTACAAACTTAAAAGTGCGATTTAAAATGAACAATCATAATAATTTTAAAAAAACTTAGTTTCAGGGTGTGCACTCACTTCATCCTTGGTAGCATGATGAAAAACGACCTTCAATGTTTTCAGGCCTTGCAATTCTGGCAGAGGAATATCCAGTACTTCATAGTATAGGATATCTGAAGTCTATCCAAACGATATTAAAAACCATTTCTTTTCAGCTATTCAGCTCGGTAATCAGAAATTTGTAAGGCATAATCAGTAATATCAAACAGAGACAATAAGATGATACTAACCTGATTGTAGTGTACCAGCATGTCAAATAAGTGTTCCACCCCCCTGTACTTGATAGGTTGAGGTTTAGGTGTCTGGGAGTAACAGTTATGAGATGTAAGCCTAATTTTGGATGGATCATCCAAGCCAAGACGGCTAGCTACTCTCTCCACAACATCATCATAATTGTGAAACTTCAACCTAGACACATTACAAGAACTGTAAAATCTTTTTTTTTATAAGAAATGAGTGAACAAAAGTCAAAAATATATATTCAGGAAACTGATTGTTCCAAGAATCAAAACTTACAACTCAAGTAAAAATTCATCCTCCTTTGGCTTCTCCAAAGATCGAAAGCGAACTACCTATTGATCATCAAGTAACACAGAAACTTAAATCATTTTAAATCAAATTTTATATTTAAAACTTCGAACAAACACCCCAAAATAGAATCTAAGCTCATAACCCTATTGCAATCATTCTCCAAATTTCCTAACTTGAACATTCAAATGGAAATAAAAGAAACTATGGCTATAAAATCTTGCACTTTAACATCTAACAAACTGTAAATTGAATGCTGAGAGTTAAAGAAATCAAACTATGATTCCTTGGTGTTACAGAACAGAAAATCAAAATAAAGCAGCTGACCAAAACTTTATTCTTGTGTATTCTTTCCCATTAAGCTTAGTAGGGTTTCTATCACCTGTTATACCTGTTGCCCCCTATAAAACAACTATTGCAAATTTACTAAAGAAAATACTATGACTAAATAAATAGTGCAATGCCAATTCTAGATATAACTGTTAAAAGAAAATAATGATAAGAACTCCCCTACCACTAGCTATATATAAACAAAATTTTGGGAGCATATTCCAGCTTTCATAAGTGATGGTATGCTTGACATGACATGAAACCAAATGTGTACAAGTACATATGTGCATATATACACTATGATTTTTTATCGAAGAGCTTACGCATACACTCTTAAGCCTCAAAATGGATACCATTCAACCCATCAGAAGCTATCACTTTACAATAGAAAGAAAAAATTAAGATTTCAAATTTCAATGATTTTATACATTTCAATATATCATTTTACATTTGAGAACTAATAGCAATAATGAATTCATAAATTTAACAACGCCAAAAATCCAAATGGAAATGAATTGCATATAAAGAACATCATTAACCAACCACAACCCAACTGCCCAATGCTTAACTGACCCAAGTTTAGGGTTCAAAGGTCTATAATAACTACCCATAGAATACATTTTTTGTTGATAGCATAATGTAATTACGGGATTAATTTGATTTGTCTTATAACACGTCAATTCAACACTTAGCATGCCCCAGCAAATGCATTGAGATGAAAGGAAAACTCAAATAAAAATACTAAGGTAGAATTCAATAGCATAAGAACTTGGCAGCTCAAATCTTCCCATCGGAAAAGGATGAAAGTATACCTGACTATTATGCACATAATCCAGAAATGTAGGAACATCAGGATAGCGGCACTGTTCATCATTTCCAGCTTGAGAAGACTTTTGGAAGCAAATAATGTCACCGTCTTCAAGCTACAGCAAGAATTGAACAAGAAAAAATGATAGAAAAAGAAAAGAATAGTGACACAGAAGATGCAGCTTAAAACATCAAAATTTGCCACCATCTTCAAGCTACAGCAAGAATTGAACAAGAAAAAATGATAGGAAAAAGAGAAGAATAGTGATACAGAAGATGCAGCTTAAAACATCAAAATAAACTAAGTGAAAAAGAAAACCCTCTCAAATATAAACAATAACATGGGACAGCTTTTAAATCTTTGATTTCAGTGGCTTTCTTGCAAACTAAATGCAGTCAAATTGATTAAGGGTTGATATCATGGTAATAAGGGATTGATAAAAGTAAAGCTGGAACATAGGATTAAGCAAGTAGAAGTCTGACACAACTGCATACATTTAAGGAAAGAAGGGAGATGCACATCAAGTGAGTTTGTGATGCAAGAGAGAGAGAGGAGAGAGAGAGAGAGAGAGCACTGGGCAGATATATCTTCACTAACAAACCACACATCTCAATATTCTGTAAATCAAAAACTCTAGGAAAAAATATAATTAAAGAAGTATGCAGGGTATGCAGGAACAGCAGAAGGGCTCTACAGGATAAAAACCAGAAGTTGCAACAGATAAGATTTCATAGAAAGTTAGTCCATCTATTCCATGGCTACATAAGACACGTTATACTTTCCCAAAAAAGGCTATAGTACTCAAGAAACAATTTACATCAAAATCCATCCTCAACAATGATTTTGCATACCTGACAAGCACAAAATGTAAGCTTCTTGTCTATGGGTTCACACATAACATTAGGTTCAAATTTTATTTCCTGTCATAGAGAAATATGGGGTAAGATAACAGTTGGAAAAAAAAGCTTGATTGATACAAGAGAATGTAATATTCAAATGCAGAAAAGCAACCTCATAAAGGTCAATTTCTTCATCAGGAACAAAACCAGCCATTTCATTTAGTTTTTCCAATATTTCTACTGGCTTTCCAGAACCCTTCACAAGCAGCCTCCCAGCATAACTGACATCAAGGAAGAAGGCCTATGTAATAATGGCTCATACCCAGTTATTACCTAAAGAGTAACAAAAAGAAAAATACCGGAACTCCTCGGTCAAAGGATCATAGAGTTTAAAGAATAGAAGAATATCCTCTTTAGTTTTCTCAGGCAGAGGGAGAGGCCGCAGATCCTGGATAATTGTAGAGATCAATAAGGAAGCAATACAGAAAGACCTCCAAACCAACAAGAACAAATCACTAGGAGAAACTAAAAAATTATTAAATTTTGACTTCAACATGCATTAGGGAAGACACAGAAAAGCACTAGAGAGAATTACCGGCCCAAGTTCTACTTCCAGAAACAACTTTAGCTCTGCATTATTAGCCTTATTTGAAACCTCTCTCAATTGTCCAACCTACAATGTTAGAAGAGTTCTTACGAACATAAACATGCATGCCACAATAATCAAGCTAAGAACCCGACCATCAGAGCTTATGCACATGGACATAGATAAGTCATGAAAATAGATAGAACAATGGAACATTGGTTATAACATTCATCAAATATACCAACACAAGCAGTGAAGTCGCACAATGGTAAAACCAAATCACGCCAATCCAATCCCACCTTCAACAGGAACGTAAGCATGGTATACAGGGAAAGGAACATTTACCCCTTGTTGGGTAACTCAGTCATGAGAAGTGAAAAAAAAATGTGGTAGAATATAATAGCCAAGAATCTATTTGCACTACAAATGGATCTCAACTAAGAATTTATGTTTTATCTTTATTTTTTTACTTTTGATAAGAAACAAAACAAAATTCAACCTCAACTAATATTAAAAAAATAATAATAAAAAAAATTCAAGACAAACCCAACAACTTGTCATATTTAAAAAAATAATAAATAAATTAAATAAATAAATAGAACAAAGAAAAGAACACACACATACTATGAACACTCATTGCTATATTGTAGGAATGACAGCTGAAGGAAACTAGAAACAAATCCACTGATCCATAACTTGTTTCTCTTATATATACAGACAACACTATTCTAAGATAATAGAGATAGACAAAAAGGAAGCATCATGTCAGAGATTTAAGAAAGATGAATACCGTCTATCAGCTATGCTCTTCTTGTGGAATACATAATGGCAGCATTTGTCACAAATCAAATTATAAGTCAAAAGTTTCTTACTGATTGTGCTTCCTCCTGAGGGGTCAGTGGTCGATTTGGACGATAAGTGTGGTTTTGGCGCTTTGCCCACAGCCAAAAACGCTGATATTGCACTGGTATACCAAATTCCTTGGTGACTTCTTCCTAAGAAAAAGCTTAATAATCAGAAGACAAGGATTATAAGTATCTAAGGAAATTGA
This sequence comes from Xylocarpus granatum, assembly GCA_019650275.1. Lineage (NCBI taxonomy): Eukaryota > Viridiplantae > Streptophyta > Magnoliopsida > Sapindales > Meliaceae > Xylocarpus > Xylocarpus granatum. The sequence continues at coordinate 229,891 of BNST01000281.1, read as the reverse complement.
ACTTCAAAAAACGAGGTCTAATTGTTGATTTTGTTGTCTAGGAAGAAAGTGAGCAATAAATGTTAACAACACATAATGCATAAGGCTTAAGCAAATGCACATTCTCAGCAACAATGGACGGCAACAAATGCATAATATGACTTCTTGATAAAACTAACAAATCCATATGCAAAATCCCTGGTGATTGCTCCTCCAAAAACAGCATCATATTGCACGTTCAAGAATGGTAAAAAAAAAGAACTCAAAACTCTTAACTGAAAGCCAGATTGACGAAATAAAATTAAATAACATAGTCTCCCACTTGCAAGCAGTGCAAACTTGCACTTTTATATTACACACCTAATGAAGGGCATAAAGAAAAAATTGCTTCATTGAACCAATGTTTACACGAAGAAACCTGCACTTCATATGGACTGTTATGGTGAACTTTAAACAAAACTTTTATGTTGATAAATGTTAATTGTCACACCAAAACTTTATCCGTATTCACAAATAATGCAATAAGCACTGATCAGAACATCTCTTCATGCTTCATATTCTCTCTTCATTCTACTAAAGAAATTCATTACTGTCTCTTAAGTTTGATATTTCCTTAATCATACAAGAACTTCTTAAACTTAAGGAAATTCAACTATAATACGGGAAAACATTACATTAAGAAATTATATATATAAAAATAATAATCACAACTGCCCATTAAATTGAGAGATGATTCATATTTCATCAATCCATGTCCCAAGATTTTTGTCTCCCTGTGTTGCACCCATAAGAGTGGATATTGCACCTCAAGAAGTGTATATAAGGAATATTCTTCATAATATAATAGCACTCCCAAGGATGTTTCTCTTTACCAACCATTCTGTTGACTTTAGGGCGGAGAACAGATGGTGGACCCAAAGACAGGAAAGGGCCTCATTATCTTCCCCTACATTCAAAGTTATTCCATATTTGCATTATCATTTTCTTTCCCTACCCCTAACTTTTACCTCAAACAATATGAAGTGTTAATATATGAATCTTGCACCCTATGGTTTTAAGCAAACCATTAACTAACCATAATGGAAACAAATAGCAAATATGCAGTGTAACTTAACAGTAGACCTGTACATTTTGTGCTGCTAACATGTCTTAATAAATCATGGTATTCCATGTCAATAGTTCATCTCAACAAGTGGATCACCATCATTAATTTTGAAACATGAAAAATAACCACTCGGTCAATGCATATGCTAATGTACAAAAGATCTCGAAGAAGACACACTATCTGTTGCAACAAATGCTGTTGCTCATCAAAACAGATAATGATAATAACGCTACTGCATGCTGATAAATCAAAAGAGCAATCAGGAGTAACAAAATTGATTTTGCAATGGCCCAAACTTCTCCACAGCTAACAACAAAAAGTAGACCATGAGCTAAGACTTTACTTATGTAGATAATTGTCATTTAAATTCATCTTAGTCATCACAAAAGTCCAGTCATCACAAAAGTCCATCCAAAGCTACTTCTCCATATTTAATAGAATTTCAATTATTGTCATAATTAGCTGTTGTGGGTGAAATTCCCCACAAATACCATCATAGGAAACTCATTATGGAGTCTTAAGCAGATCTTCAAACTAAACTTAACAAAAATCATCCTACTCCGATAATTCATAAGGAAGGCAACAGTTTTCCTTTTATTTCTTTTTTCTTTTTTGTGATTTTTAGATAAGAAACTCTGATGGAGGCAAGAAAATTCAATTAGAAAAGCCACTCAATGGCTAAACTGATGCAGCTGCTCACAAGCAAAAGAAATTTTCAAAAGACATTAACTAAACAACAAATAGTACCTTAAAAACATTGAAGAGTGTTTCTTTTTGAATTCGAAAACAGGGAACCTTCTCATGATCTACAAGGTCAAAATATATATCCTTTCCCACCTGTTCAAGTAGGTCCTCACTGCGAGCAACCTGAAGGCATAAATTAACTGCATTAGTGACACGGGTCCCATAACAATAACTTTTGCACCTTACTAAACAATAAAAATGATTAGAGAGAGAGACATGAGAGGATACGATTTGTGAAGTCATAACCTTTATGAGTGTATAAAGGTGTGCTTCCGCTTTTTCCTTTTTCTTTTGCTCCTTTTCTTCTTGTTCTTTCTTCAACCTTGCCTGGAATGCCATTTGCAAAATTAAGAGCACGACTTAGTTGAGAACAGAACATAAAATTTTCATACAGTTAACAAACATCTCACCCTAAGGTGCTCAGCAATATCCTTGTCATCCACATTACAGACTATTTTGTCCTTGTCACTTTCTCGTATATACACAAGCATATATGCATTTGAGTATTTCGTGAATTTAAATGGAGAGTTGTTGAACCCAGGATTTGTATGAGGTAACTGTCAGATGTAAATCCAAGCATAAACAAGCATCATTTCAGAAGAAGATAAGCACAAAATTAAATCAAAAACCTTTGATATAAAGCTCAGAACACCACTACCTCTTCCTCACCACCATACTGCTCCTCTAATGCCCTCTTCATGTCTTCTTTTGTTACCCGTTCATCATCAAATTTGAACCTAGACATGAGCGGTCCAAAGAAAGAGTTATAACGTAACAGAAATGAATAAAATTAGACAACGAGAGAGCGAGAGAAAGAAGAATAGATAAAACTTGATCCAAGAAAAAAAAACATAATCAAATTTATCTTTCATTTTCTTTTTGAAATGAATGCACTACTGCCAATGTTGCATAGAACTTCATAATTGCAAAACTAATATTAATCTGAACCAAAGCAAACAGAGTTTTCATAAAGAATATATTGGAGAAAAAATAAAGACAATCTATTCACCAACGTTTAGAAAAGAAATAGATTAAGTTCACGCAGTGCCAAATAAAGAACAACAAAGATATGCTTTATCACTCTTTCAATCTATTCCTACATGCCAAATTCATCACTGGAGAGATATTTACACGAGGCAGACATATAACCATTTCATACCATTGATCTGAAAGGGTTGGCCTGACATAGGCATAGTAGTGCCCACCATGCACTCCACCACTATGAACCAAAACACTGCAACCAAACATTAAGTTGAAATACAAAGTAAGTATCCAAATAAGTGACTCTCCCCTTCAAGAAGTGTGATAGTTATGAGACTTCCAATAATTTGTTTCTTTATTGTAGTGCTGGTTCAAGACTGCAGGAAATATAAAGCCAAGAGGCTAAGATGTCTTGGGCCATGCCATGCTCGTGTTCTTTGTTAATGCAGGACATGTTTTCTTTCAGAAGAGGGATAAAAGCCAAGAAAAAATAGAGATGTGCTGTTTCAAGTGATGTGGAGTGTAAATACAATTAAAACTTTGAAGAATAGAGAGTGGACAACATTGATGGTTTGTGGGATAGAGTTTTCCTTTTTGTTTTGCTTTGGGCTGCAGTTTCTGAGGGGTTCCAGGATACCTCTTTTTCTGCATTTATTTTCATTCGAGGGGCTTTCTCAGAGTCAAGAGTTGTTCTGTAGTGTACAGGGCTGGGTGATTTCATGGGAATCAAAACAGATTTTTGGGTAATATTGGCTCCTTTTTGTACAGATTTCCTCTGTTTTGTAGACACCTGCTCCTTTACATACTTGTAATACTTTAAAAACATTTCAATAAAATTTCTTAAACAAAAAGTTATTATCAATTTTCCAAAAGATAACAGAACGTACCACAACAATTATAACTTAAATTACCTCGAACAGGGTATATTAATTACCTCGAAGAATAAGGGTGATTTGAGTAATTTTAATATTAAAGAACTGGGATCGTGTGGTTCATAATCTAATGAGCTCATATTTTCCTTGCATTTTTAGTGCTTGAAAGGTATTTAGTTTAATGATAAGGATTAGCCTAGATGTGAATCCTACAGAATGATTCTTTGTAATAAATAATACCTGTGTAGAGTGTAAAGATTGCGAACACTTCTATCCGCATCAGGTGATAAATATTTTCCATTCTCTCTATCAAGATCAAGTTGCAGAGGAAACTCATATCGGTCATTTATCTGTTGACAACCAGCAATAAGAATGATTCATAGTTACCCAAAAAGAATACATAAGAATAAATAATTATGGATGAATCACGTTGTCTGCATACCAAATAGACAAGTCAGTTGATAACCATACTTTGACATAATATTTCTGACCTCGCACAATGATTGTGTATTTAAGACACATACATACATAAATATATATACACAATATATATCAGCACATGCACACACATTTCTGACAGTGCATGTTTAAGCACGTGTGTGTAGACATATCCTGTCTAGAATTTGAGGTTTCCAGTAGACACCTCCTGTCCACATTGAAATCCAAAATCCATGTGTGCACCTACCAACATGGTCAAACCAAGTCTCTATCCTAACAAAAACAGCAAGAATCAAAAAGAACAATAAAGGCAGAACAAAGAAATATAAAAAGCAGAATAATATCCCCATTCAAAAGTAATACCAGTCTATAAGAAATAAAATCTGCAATGTCAACAGCAATCCCAACATCAGAAAGGCAAAGAATTATCTAAACTACTAACCTTAACCATAGTATCTCGCATAAAATCGTACTCAAATCGTTTTAACTGAAGTTCAAGGACAGGAGGAAAGTCAATGAACAGAACACCTTTCCTAGCATCCTGAAAAGACCCCAACTTAATTCATCAAAAATTGTCTTCAAAAAAAAATGGAACATTCAAGCAAAAGCCAGAAACAGGTGGAGACAAAAACATTCAGTAATTCAACAGGAAAGTTATAAACCAAGGCAAACCGCAAAATGTACAATCAACAGGTCAAATCCTTTAGGTCAGTTAAATCATAAATCTAGATGGTTTGAAGATTCTTAAACAAGTTAATACAAACAAAATTTTCCCATCTCAAAGGCATCTCACCTGTAACCCATGCTGCTCAGCATGATATTTATTATCACCCTCAAGACGTTCCACTTCCACATATTTGTCAAAAGAAGCATAAACATCTCGACAGCCTTTGACATCAAGCTGAAGATCTAAACTTCAAATACAGTAAATTCCATTAGTTCCAAAAATTAATTTGCACTAATTTTGTAACCCATCATAACCTCAAAAAACGTACCATAGAAAGATTCCTTTCTTGTTGATTTATAATCAACGTTGATGCATTCAATATAGTTCATGTGGTGTCCTTCAAATAATTGTTGTATTGTACCCTCCACAACAGTTCCCTGAGCCAGAAAGAGAGAAATTTCAAACATAATTATAATCCACAAAGAAAAAAAAGGCCGAAATCAGTAAGCAAAAAACACTAAAACCTTCATTTTATCTTCAAGTTTTTCACAAAGAACCCTATTAAGTTCTTGAACATCATGCTGCATGAAAGAATCATATGTGTCCCATCCAAAAGACTTTGTCAACTCTTTTGTTGCTACACTAGTATCACTATACTGGAGCTTATAAAATAGACTTTGCAAAGCCAGAGGTATGCTTCCTGATGGCATGTCATTCTCAGTTGTTGGCATATGATACACAGCCTGCAATAAACCAGATAAAGGGCTTTCTTGCTAATCACATAAATATAAAAATTTATGATTAGTAAATTTGCTAACCTTTCTGATGTAAGGTATATGATACAGTGTTTGAAGAAGAGAGTTCATGTAGCAAGTAGCTCCTTGGTTCTTAAGTCCAACATAACCAGTCTCCTTTTTGGAGTCATGTGACCAATAATCCACAACCCTACGGACAGCAACATCAGCTTCAACTACACATGTATCATTCACAAGATAACCTCTGCTGGGATCATACAATTCACCAAGGGGCATAAACGAAGTAAAACCCCAATCACTCTCACGTGCATTAAACTGATGTTGTGTGTCTGAAAAAGCAAGCAACAAAATCACCACCAACATACAAGTGGCATCATATATAGTCAACAGCACTACACTGCAGTTAAGAAGGGGCAAGCCTTGACACCAAGTCAACTGTGGCTTGCCAACACTAAGCTTGGAAATCAAGAGAGGAGAATAAAAACATCATTGCTATCTTATTTTTATTTTTCACAAAGCCATTAATAAACTTGATTTATACTGTAAGGCATTTCATACAAAAAATTCGTGTTTCCTGTTGAGCTTATCCCAAGTCACAACCACCCTTCAGCCTTTACTCCTTGAACCATGGCTCAATCGAACATACACCATATATGTTTCCCTATTTTGTGTGGGCTCCTCATCTCTTTTCTCCTCTCATTAATGATTTCAGTTTCTTACCCAAAAATATTTCATGCATGCATATTGTTTGCAAGGATCAAAACAATATATATGATAAAAATATCCAGCACCAACGTCATAGATCAATTTTGTTTTCCTACAAAAACATTACCTGAAACATTGCTCATTTGTAAACAGTATGACATATAGCAGAGATTGTTAGAGATCAATTGTGTTTCGCTCACTAAGAAATTGACAGAGGATGAGCTACTCAAACCAGATGATTTTAGGTGCCTGTCTAGTTCAAAAGGTTTAGAAACGGGATAGCTTGGTCATATGAAACTATCAACAGTAATAAAAATCATGCAAAAAATCATATGCCTGACTCATGGCAAAAGGGGCAAAATTCCACCAAAGCTGCTTTATCTACCGTATATGATTGTTGCCTGAAAATATAAATGGAGGATTTTAATTCCAACTACTAACTCAAACAAGAATTGTTGTTGGATACCAGATCTGGTGGAAACAGAAGTTCATGAATCAGATCTTTAAAAAATCTATAAAAAAGAAGCTTTCTAGGATATTAATTTCATCTAGGACATAGAGTTATGGTGCACAATTATGTAGCTAACAGGACAACTTTTTGTTTAAACCCAGAAATACCCAGCCTTTCTTATGAGTTCACTGAGTTTTCCATTATGGACTGCTGTTGACTAAATAATCTTGATAGTCAGAAAACCTATAGGATATAATATCCCAAGTAGGCTGCTGAAGGCTCCAAAGGCACTTGGACCCCTGGTCCAACTGATCAATTATATTAAGCTAAAAATCTGGTTGGGAGTTAAAATGCAGCAAACAGGAAATACAGATAGACTACAACAAGCTGACAAAGGGAATACAGAACCAAGGAAACTCTTACAATTATATTCATGTTTTCTCAACCACCATGTGTTTGATAATATGACAATTGATTTCTACCAACCCAGGCTCCATAAAATGGACCCAAAAATTTTGTCATTTAACCTCGCTGATTAATTCTCCGACAGAACGGGCATACTTGGCCACAAACTTCTTCGTATACAGTCAGCAGATAATGGCAATGCCATTACTTGCAACCTTTCGAAAGTTTAAATAGTTGGAAAAGACACTTTAGTCTTATCATGTGACATACTTTATTCTAACATATACTTTAACCACTACTCCTAATAATAATTATTATTACAATTAATTAAAGGCTTGTATAATAATTCACTAAGGCCATGTTCACATGTGCTTTTCCCATAAGGTATTTGATGAATTAGGCGGGTAAGGCAATCTCTGGGGCATATTACAAGAATATTTGCTTCATTATTAAAGCTAATTGAATAATTACACTGGACCCCCCTACCCACCTATATATTTTATAATTCGTCCTCCGGTACTAAAATCCAACGTGCCTTATGGAAGACGTCTATGTGACTGCCTGTCTTTTCTTCAATTATTATTTTTCCCAAAAAGTATATCTTATTTTGTACTTGTTAAAAAATAAAATAAAATAAATTAAGAAAAATTGAAGTAATATATGGTGCCTGCAACTGTTACGTGTCTTAAACCTTATTTTATTTCACATGATCTGCCATTATACAATGTTAAAATCTCAAAATAGCACATGTAATTTGTAAGAGTAACTCATAGATTCATAATTTAACCAATTTTTCAAATTCATCCCTGCTATCAAGCCCCATTACAGAACCAAGGGAATACAGATAGACTTCTTTTCCTTACTGCTGTTACAAATTCCTGCAATTAGCCCCATTACAAACAACACTTAAATAACAAAGAAATCAAACCCTTTCACCTCAAAACTACTTTTAATTCTCCAGGTGACAATCCCGTACCCTACTCAAGACAACCACATATTACATACACAATGATATTGTTTCGTATGAAGTGAATGTCTTCGTTACACATGAAAACAAGAAAACGAAGCAATAACCACACAACAAAATAATTTTCTAAATGAACAAAATCTATGACAACAACACAAGCTATGAAGAGAATGGGATAATGATGACCACCTCTGTTCTATGCAGAAGATTTTCCCAACTAATGGAAGAAAATATTTTACTGCCTAAATCATTTTCATCCTAAAGCATATGCCAAAGGCATTTTACCTGAAGAAGATGAAGGCAAAGTTTTTTATGTCACACGTAACAAATAATGAAGAGAGTACCTTTTCTGATTGAATACTTGCTATGAATTTGATTGACAACAGCTAAGCTGAACTGTGCGTATCTACTCCAACCATATGCCAAATTTGTTGAATCCGCAACATCTAAATACATTGACAAGTGATCCACATTGTTTCCCTTTGGAAAAATAAGAATCCGCCTGAGAAATTCAATTCAAGAAATGATATTCCTAATCAACCATCACAAAAAGGATCAACAACCCTATACATAACTCTAAAACAAAAGTAGAAGAGAGAAATTATACCATTTAAAACCACCAACCAAGAAAACATCAGAATAAAGTTTCTTTGTGTTAAGCCTTGAAAAATTCTCAATTGTCCATGTAAATCTTGCTGATGCTGGATCATCTACTACCTGAGCATCCACTGAACTTGCACTTTCTGCTTGGGTCACTAAATAATTAACCAGCCAAAACAGATTACGACAGCAATACTCCATTCACTTACTAAATATGCATCAGGAAAAAAAATAATGTTACTAAAAACTCTTCTCAACCCCTACTTGGAACATTTTATTATTCAGAAAACTTCGAGTTTCGATTTTAAGTTAATATTTTCTCATTCCTCCGCAAATCAAATAAATAAACAGTCATTCTAATCATAACTAAGTCAAGATTCCAATCATTATCGACAAATTAAAAGCAAACGACTATTATTTAGCGTGTAATTTTAATCTGATTTCGTATTTCCGCAAAATTTATCGGGAACCAAACGGAAAAGATAATTGAATTGCAATAAAACCTTCCATTGGCTGAGGGCCTTCAACGAAGTCTGAGTTTGGCACCAACACCTCATCGTCCTCCTGTCGCTACACAAAACAATTTAAAAAGAAAAAAAAACATAAATCAATACGAAAGACAGCTTCGATCTACTAATTAAAATCACAGAAGCAAAACACCAACTATGGTGAACTGAAACAGACATCTAGAAGCTTGAAATGGCAGCGTTTAGGAATAAAAACAAATTGAACTGACAAAGAGAGTGAACGAAGGAAACAGAAATAGAGGAAGAACTTACGTCCAGCGGTGGAGGAGTCATCATAGTCATAGTTGGCCGTACGATCGACTGATGAATCGAAGGGAAGTCTGAAAGAAAGAAAAATTGAGAGGAGAGAGAGAGAGAGAGAGAGAGGAATGGGTGTGGAGATGCAGAGTACGGAGTTTTGTACGAGGAAAGGGCAATTCTGGTATTTTATTCAAGGCAATTAAGTAAAGCAATGCCAATCCGCGGAGGACGGGTAATAGTTAAACGTGATTTTTACGTTAATATGATATTTCTTATTATATATTATAAAACCACACTAATGATTCAGCGAATTATTAAAATAAATTATCTATTTTTATTTTTTTTTAAATAATTTATTTCTTTTTTTAACTAATAACTTATTAAATTTTTAATAAATAATTTATAATAATAAATTAAAGAATATATTTCATCTTCTATTAAATTTATATAATAATTTTATATATTTAATATTTAAAAATTAAGTCAATATCCTTTTTCTTTATAAACTTTTAAAATAAAAAATTATGTTTGAATTTCAAAACTCATAAATTCTCAATACACAAATACTTATACTTAGTGTATCCTACCATTTATAAAGACGTATATAAATATAATATTATGTATAAAAGGTATGCTAATATTTATTGTTTCGCGGTAAAAATTTTATTACTAGAGACCGAAAAAGAGTAAGCACGTAAAATTCTATTAAATCTCGATAAATTATAAAAAATATCATAAATTTAATAAAATTATGCAAATATTTTTACGTTTTTTTATCCTAACATTTAATATCTAATTTGTGATTTAAACATTAAAAGATTATCACTAAATTTAATGTCTAATTTATGATTTAAACATTAAGAGACTATCATTAAATTTCTAAATCTTGTCTTGCTCAAATCACAAAATTATATTTTATAATATAACCCTTCAATATTTTTGCAATTTCTTAAAAACTAACACATTTCTTATTATTTTTGTTGAAATTTTTGATATCTTATCATTAACACTTATTTTATTATTTACAATATTATATTTTAACGGTAAAGATTGTATTTTGTATGTAAGTTAATTGCGATATATTAACATTATATGTTATATTTAATTTTAGTTATTAAAATTATATTTTAAAAATTATTATAAATTTTTATATAAAATTAAAAAAAATCATCTTTTTCTTAACAGGAGTATATAAATTTTTATACACATTTGTACTTGTAATTGGATTTTGAATTTTTGGTCGGCCCAACAGTTTCAACAAAGTCTCTTAAGTTGATGGGCATTATAGCAAAGGGCCGGGCCTTGGTTGATAAGGTTCAAAATTGGGCCGGAAATTTCTAATGTAAGAACAAATAAGAGTAAAACTCGTAACTCATTGTCTTTTGTTATTTTATTTCATTTTAATCTGACATTAAACACGAAAGAATTTACTTCTTATTTTATTTCATAATATTTTCCCACATACATTTTGTCTAATTCTTTTATTCAGTGGGATGCCCACACGTGGACGCTTCTTCTCTGTTCATCTACAATACATCACACCAAATTAATCCCCTGCTTAAACTCCTTTCTCACCAACCAATCAACAATGGACAGCCCATCACCACCATATTACACACAAAAATACTAAAAAGTAAACAAAAATCTTGTACCTTTCAGGGTAACTATAACTAGTAATGACAGCAGAGCAGACTTTCTTTCTTTCTTTTTTTTTGTTTTGTTTTAAATTTCCATTCCATGCAATAATATCACACCAAATGCCAAAATACTTTGCTTGCGGCCCCAAGTTTTCCCCTTTCCTGAATCCTGACTGATTTGCATCGCAGCTTTTCTTCCATTTGAAAAAACATTAAGAGAAGCAAGAAGTCACATCTTACACCAAACGAGAAAAAAAAAGGCTTTTTGAATTGTTCGGTACCTGCAATATTGAGTTTATGTCAAGATAAAGAATAAAATTACAAGATCTCAATAGAACTTCACAATTCATGGTAAACATCCATCCCCGAGGATTCACAGAGTTTATTGAAAACATTGTTGTAATAGGGTTTTCTGGTTCTAAGTTACAATCAGTTTAAAAATAAGAGACATACTACCTACCTACTTTTATATTAGATGGTTTTGTCATGGTTTGGTAGAAAGGGATAAAATTAAGACTCTAAAACAAAGTTTCTTAGTACCCTTTTGACAGGTTTCTCTACCTACCATTGATGGAGCTGTAAAATAATCCGAGGCAAGATGTGTCCCGAGAAGAGTTAGAAGAATTTTAATGAAATTTGCAACCATGGGCAGTTAATATCAAATCCTTCCTCAGCTGAACTCTAAAACAATACTCTATAACTGAAACTATTTGTCTGTTTTATCTGGTCCAACTACTAAAAGTTTATGAGATGGCACAAGAACCTCTGCAAATCCCGCCCGCCCTTAATTTTTTAACACAGAGAGAGAAATTAGAAAAAAAAGGTAGAAGATTTATTATAATTCGAATAAGAACATCCACCTACCTTTGTCTTTGTTTGACGTTTTGCTTTTGATTGAAGGGGAGTGAGGATGATTTTCACTGGCATGTTGTGAAACGGGAATCTTGTCCAAAGGCACCAAGCATCTGGCATGCTACTTCAAGCAATTTTCCTGCCAAACAAACAACATTACGCCATTCACACACGTATTTTTTCTTTAAATTAAATACTACAAGTACAAAACAAATCAGATAGAAAGCAACTTACTCACTTCCAATATTGGTTGATGAAAGCCACTTTCCAACAACAAAAACTCACAATACATATGCATATAACAGTAAACATAATCCTCCAGCAATTTAGTAATTTACACTTTTATTAGTTCTATTCGATTAGTTTGTACTTCGAATACTACATAACTTGCAGCACATATAATTTTATTACGCGGGGATCAATAAGATTGGATTCATTTCTAAGAAGCTGAAAATAATGTTAGGCTTAACAAAACAGAGAGATTTAATGCTGGACGGGGTGATCAAACACTTGTTAACATATAATTATTTTGTGGTTTGAACCTTAACAAGAAATTAACTTGGCACTTTGCATGGGCGTGTGTGCCGCTCTCTGTGTGTATGTGCGTGTGTACTCACAAGATACTCCACCTACATGGATCCAGATCCGTATCTCATTAATTGAATAGATCTTCACAATTAAATTATCATAATATGAACAAAACCCAAATCATGCATGACAATTAATTTGAAGTATAAAAATAATTGGAGGGGGAAATAAAACAAATAGGCAGCCAAGCTGTTGTTTTTAGTTGTAGGAAGAAAGCAAGTCAAGATTCCTAAAACAGCCTTAGTATTAATTCCAGCCCCCGCCGACAGTTTCTTCCAATTCAGAGTCACGCTTGCAGCCAGGGTTTTTTTGACTTTGCCGACAGTTTCTATTTTACGAGTGTTTTCAACTGTTTACACCTCGCAGCAGCAAAGATTCTATGCACGGTAGAATTTTCTCTTATATATTATTGTCTTAAAAATCACCTTTCAAGTAATAACAGTTATATTTACATAACAAAACAGGGGTGGTATTACTATTTCCGTATTGTTCTTTTGGGCCTCACTGAAAGCACTTTAATGCAAAGCGGGCAGCTGTGTACTATACAGCTTTTAGAAAAGCATATCCAATACTTTTAGGCCAAGGCAATACCAACACAGCTTTTGGCTTCTAGATTATTGTACAAGGAAAAACATCGAAGGCCACTAATTTCTTTTCCGTATCATTTCCTATGAAATTAATGAAAAATGAAACCATGACCATACCCTGGAAAGCGCTTATGAAAACAACATAACCACAGAAAATGACCCACTCCTGACCCGCCGACAACTCTCCTTTCCGCCAACCAACCCGCCCCATGTCCGATATTTCTCCCGATATTTCCTTTTTCCAATTAACAGTAAATCCTCCGAAATTCTAATAATAATCGGGTTTTGGATTCAAATTACCAATTTCTAATAACCAGTTATTTTCGATTTTTTTTTACCTTAACAGTTGTAGTGTTTTGCCTTCAATGATATCAATATTGAAGATTAAATAATTAAATGCTTAGTAATTAATAAATAAGTGACTAAATACTGAATTAAGATTTAAAAAAAAAGGGTCAGTAAGACATACCTCTTCTAGGTTTTACTGCGACTTTAACGCTTTTTTTACTGTCCGATTTCGTCTTCTTTTCCTCTGGCGGGAACAAGACCCCATCAATTCCCTGAACCGAAATTCGGCCGTCGGTATAAATGTCGGGATCAAACAAGTAGGCAGATCCGTCGCCCTGACCGAATTTCACTGATCCATCAGCTTCCTCTGCCATCATTTTATGCGGCAAACGCAGCGTATCGTACGAAATTTTCCCGAATCTTCTCACCGCATTGTACATACTCTCCTCAGTCTGGTACTCGGGAATCACATGGTAATAAATAATCTGTTCCGGCGCGCCCGGCTCGCTCAGCTGGTCCGTCGTCAGCTTAGCCATTGCCTCGTCGTTGGGCGCCAAAACCGTTAAAACGTAACCCTCCGATACGAGCCGGCCCATTTCGGTGGCGAGGGATGTGAGATTCACTAAGATATCGGCCATTTCGTTATATCCACCGTAAAGCAAGAGTGTCTGAATGAAATCCTTCACTTGCTTCTCCCCGTTGAAATGGTGGTGTGGCCCACCTGGTCCTGGTGCCGGAGCCGGAGCTAGTGACGGACCGGGAGCCATTGCGTAGTAAATAGGAAGGGCGGGTGGTGAACCCGGTTTAGTCGGTGGTGCCGGTTTTTTCAATCGGTTCGTTCTCGGGTCGACTTCTGGTGCTCCTTCCGGTTTAACGGCGGAGATTGATCGCAGACTTCGGCGATTGTTGAAATCTTGCTGTACAGATCGAGGGATTAGAAGCCGTTCGATGCCATGTATCACTCCATCTGGACGGTCTACGGCATTTGGGTGTAAAATCTTCGATTTACTAATAAATTTGTCACCGGAATCTTGACTAGTTAATTCGACCGTGTGACTCGAGAGCGTGTGTTGCCGAGCTGACTCGGTGGCTTTAAGAGGCCATTGGTGCACTTCAATTCTTCCGGGTACAATGTGATGAAGCAGAAGCGTCTGGAGAGACTTCAAATTTCCCGGTTCGAGTAAGAACCGCTTGAACTCAGGATCGAGATCGCGCTCAAGAGCTTCATTCTTAGGAGCGAAAATGGTGATGTTATGCTTGCCGACAGCGTCTTCAAGAGTCTGCAACAGAAGCGCTTTTTCAACGAGCTCGGCGAGTTCAGTGTAATGCGAGTCGAGAAGCGCAACCAGGACGGAGTTGGAGTTGATTTGGCCGGAATGAACAGGGATTTCCTGCACCGTAACGGCGAGTAAAAGACCAAAAAGAAACAGAAGAAATGCAAATAGCTTCCGAATTTCGGCCATTGAAGGGAAGGAATAACGATTGAGGACGATTCGGGTTCTTGTACATATACGATATAAAACACTCTTGAGCTTTATTTCCTTCAAAGGCCAGTCATCTTCAAAGGCCTTTGTTGCTTATTTTATTTTTAATTTTACTCTTCTTTCAGTGTTAAACTGTTTAATGATTGGGCCAAGGAGAAAGGAAGATGAGATGAGTTGAGTTTGGTTTTGGTGGCCGGTAGAAAAAGCGTCGGTTGCGGGTTAAAAAGAAAGGCGAACACGTGAGATTTTCCTTCAAGAAAATGAAGGTTGCCGGCGTCTCAAGTTTTACAGGAAAAGAAAATTCCATGCTGGTGTAATTATTATTTATTTATTTATTTATTTTTGCGTAGTAGACTTGTTAAATATACTATTGTTTAAAGCAAGCAACCATACTGGAATCTAATCGCTTAAAATTTGGACAATAGTATCTGTACAAAATGATACTTCAGTTAATGTGTCGTTTCATGTATCATCATATCATGTAGTTCAAATACTACTGTCAAGCTATTACATTAATTTTTTTTAAAAAAATAGAATTAAGAATTAGAAAATTTTATATTCACCGGTTGAAATAATAAAGCGAAATGTTGAAGATTTGGGCTGCAGACCATGTAAAAACGTGGGCCTGCTCGACCAGGACCGGCCCACGTTTTGACGAATCAATTCTGTTTCCTGCATCTCTCACTCGAGCCGTCCAGGCCGAGCGAGGAAGACGAAGAAAGCTCTCTAATTGCGGAATTAAGATTAAATGTTTGATGTAATTAATAATTACTCGAGCTTCAACAACCCCTGCCGTCAAGGCTGCGGTTCTCCCCTGCAACACCAGTTCTTCTACCTTTAAATTTACATTTTCGCCATCTAATTCTTTCGCATTTAAACTTCCTGCCATCCTCCGCCTCCGCTCAATGTCTCTCAGCCGCGATACAGCCACCCTCTCCTCTCGGTTGATGGCCAAAATGTGAAAGACCGGCCTCTGCTTCAAGTCACTGATTTAACTGCTGTGATTGCTGAAACCAAACGGCGAATTCTCAACCCTTCGGTTAACGAAGGAGAGGTCAGTTTAAATTTTAGGCTCCTCAGTTAATTTAAACTAGTCTCGATTGTGAATACCAATCTGATACGTGTGTGATTTTGAACGATAGATTCATGCGATAATGGGAAAGAACGGTTCTGGGAAGAGCACACTTTCAAAGGTCAATTATTATGTCTTTTTTGCTGTTATTTCATTATTTTATCGGAGAAATTAAAAATAATGCTGAATTTCGGGTCAAATGATGTATAGGTTCTTGTTGGGCATCCGGATTATGAAGTGACTGGGGGGAGTGTCGTTTAAAGGGGAAAATTTGCTTGAAATGGAGCCGGAGGAACGTTCACTTGCTGGACTTTTTATGAGTTTTCAATCTCCGGTTGAGATTCCCGGAGTCAACAATATTGACTTTCTTCACGTGGCTTATAATGCTCGAAGAAGAAAACTTGGTCATCCGGCGCTTGTACCGATTGAGGTTTGAAGTAATTTCTAGTGTGTTTGGGAGTGTATTTGGTTGGCATAAAAGCGCTTTCAAAAAATTAAAGAAGTGCTTTGTACTTGATAGTTAAATTTAAGTTCTGTCAAGTTCTTTGTTGAAGCACTTCCAAACACCCTCATATATTATCTTCTGTATATGTTCTAATTGAATCGATTTATTTTCGATGTTGTGTTGCACTTGCAGTTCTATGCTTAGATATATCCTAAACTAGCACTTGTGAGTATGAAGACTGACATTCTTAATAGAAATGTTAATGTAGGATTTAGTGCCGGTGAAAGGAAATGCAATGAGATTTTACAGCTTGCCGTATGGATATACTTTCTTGCTCTATGTCTGATGTGTTTCTTGTAGGTAAATATTTTGACAGTGATGGGAGGTCCCTGGGTCGCATCCTTGATATGCCTGTCATAATAGTAGATATAGCAGAGAAACTATCCATCATAACATCTCATTGAATTTTTAAGTTGGAGTTTTAGATGGCCATATAACTTTTATAGGGCTGAAACTGCTGAGAAGAAATTATTTTTGCTGTTACTGGGTTGTTGAATCTTCACTTTCTATGTTTTTCTATTGAGATTTGAGGAATTTTTTGTATCTTTAAATGGATGAAAATGGAGTTAAAAACCATTTGATAGCTATATGTAGGTTCTGTTCACATTTGAGATACCATAGTTTGGGGAAGTTGAGATGAGAATCAATATCGGAAAAGCATCCTCCTTGCAAATGCTTCAATTCCCCTTTTCTCATCTATGTGTTTGCCTCTGTGTATTACAGGTTCTGGGAGCAGACTTGGCTATATTAGACAAAATTGATTCTGGATTAGATCTCAATGCACTTAGAGATGTTGCAAAAGCAGTGAATGGGCTTTTGACTCCAAAGAATTATGTGCTAATGATAACTCATTATAAACGGCTTTTGGAATTTATAAAATCTATATTTATCCATATCATTGTGAGTCAGTTGGAAAGTTAGAAAATAACAGTATGGATTTTTGTTTGTGGTGGAATTTAGTTATTAAAATAGAATTTTCATACTAACCGAGATGACCTTGTTAACTACATGTTAGGGATCTCACATATGATAACATGAAATGGTATAGTTGTGGTATAACTTACTTGGTAATGGAGGGTTATATGCTTGCTTCTTCAAAAACCATAAAAATGGAAATTTTATCATTTAGTTCCTTTTGGAGGCTAAAACTTTAAAGGATCTCCAAATGCTTTACCCCTAAAAGTCTGGTAGATATTTTTGTTCTTGTTGAATTTCTATTTGATATTTATTTCTATGGTCCTTTAGGATGATGGAAGAATCATAAAAATGGGGGATACTTCCATAGCAACAATTATTGAGGAAGGTGGCTATAAAGCAATCTCTGATACATAAATGTAGACCATTGGTAACTGATACTCTCTAAATATAATTTAGTAGACTGTATTTCTGATTCGACTTCTGTTATAGTGAAATTCGCTGTATTATTTTCTGCTCCATTCACTAGAACTTTGTCATCTCTAATTGTTTGTTGATTCAGAGATCTACCGAGGCTAGTTTAGAGTGTATTGCTCATTTTGAGATATAATGAACTTCTTTTAATATTACTTGACATGGCAAGGATTTCCAAGTGACGTGAATATTCCCAGGGCTGAGTGCCACCATACTTGTTCGTTGTAGTTTCATGCTCAGCATATCCTCTATAAGTTGGGTTCAATAAATTGTGCAATAAGAGGCAAAACTGTATGTGCTGGCTAGGTTCATACACCATGAATGCTGTTTGTAAATTCAGGCAGCTTCTTATGGTTTTTTCACCAGCCCAAATGCTGGTGTTATCCATTACTGAACCATACAACTGTTTTATTTCATTGAAATTGCTGTTGAACTTTCTACAATTTCTACACTCTCACCTTAGATACAAAGGAAAAGAAACAAAAAGAAGAAAGAAGGGGAAAACGTACGGAAGCAAAAGAAAACGGAGCATTATTGTTGTATCTTTCGTGATTGTGTTTGCATTTGTAAAAAGTTGACAGATAACCCTGCAATAAAAATCAATACACTTGTGTTTACACCTTTGAATTTCTAATATATTTGTTTGTATGTTCAACATGCAAGACACCTGTAGAGTTTATGGACTAAAGTTGGAATTGGGACATCGTTGGGACAAGGAGAAACTGAAGGCATATATGTCATCTCCTAAGATTCAAGTGATTTTCCTTATAGGAAGCTTGGTTTCATGATTTTCTTCTTGTTTCTATCTCTATCTCTGTGTGTGTCATTCACATTCTGTTGCTTTCTTTTGTTTTCTAATTCCACAATTATTCAGTTTTGAGCTGGTTTTGGTAAATACAAATCTGAAAATGGCCTTACTAGAGAAGGAGCCAATGTCCACATTTTTCTATTCCAATAATTCCAAATTGGAAATCTGATATTTCTATGACCTTTGTTCTTTCCTAGATATGCCTTCTTAATTCTTTTTTGTACTCATAACTGATGTGTAGAGCTCCATGCCAGTCATAATGTGAGCTCTGTTTTTGAGGTCCTAATAATGCTAGTAACTTCTACATCTGTATCAACTAGGAAGAAAAGAAAATTGTTTCTTTAATGGCTATATCCAGTAGATTTCATATTTGGGTGCAAGGGTAGTGCGTGTTTTTCTCGAGTTTGTTTCCGTCTCTTCTCTGCTGTAATAGGTTGTCTTTGCAGCTTTTCTGTCGTTGTATAGATTCAAGGGACTATACAACTCTTGTTTTCTTGTGCACTTTAAATTTTCTTGTGCTAATACTCTTGTTTTCAAAAATTTTCTAAATTTTACCGTTTAGTCCCGAGAAAGTCTCAGACGGGACAGGAATTGATACGATACGGAGAAATAATTTAATTAATAAAATAAAATTTTTATTTTTTAATAATAAATATAAAAAATTTTTAAAAAATTTCATTAAAAAAAAAGAATAACTTTTTTATTATTATTTAAATAATTTTATTACATGATACGTTTCGTCTTGTTGCACTTTATTTTTTTTGGAGTATTTTATTTAGCCATTAAATATTTATTATTTAGTTATTATTTACCGTTAAAACTTTTTAATTATTTACTTTAATAAACCGCCTAATTGAAATAAACAAGAACAGTATATGAGTGTTATTTTTACAAAGTTATTAACGTTGTCAATTATTATTAGTACCGAATTAATATAAATATATAATTATTTAAAAAGAAAAAGGAAAATTCCACCGACCCACCAGTGTCGGATATTGTGGACCGCCAAAAATCCGCAATGAAAAGTGCCGGAGCTTATCGGTGGACATAACAAATAATATTTGCTTTGCTTGGCGTTGGGAGATGGAATTAATTTAAATGTTGTTATAGAAAACAATATCTCGGAGCAACCGAAACGAAACATGTGAGCAGTTTCGTTTGTCTCCTAGTTTGATGGCGGTGACATTCCATTGATTATTTGTCTTCTTCTTCTTCTTCTTCTGCCTGCGATGTTCTACACCTTCTTTCTACTGTAATCATGCGTCCTTCGCCCCACCCTGCTTAATTAAGTAATTGAAGTTTGGAAATATCTTTAATCAAATAATTAATGCAGTTTTCCAGCCTTTGGATGATTGAACAGATATTTGGATTTGCATTTTATAAATTAAAATTCTGTCTTTCATAACGAGAGTCTCACTCGCGCGTTCGTCTATTTCTATATAATACGGAGGGAGGGAGGGAGCACTAAGGAGAATGATAAGAGGGGGACTGTGAGCTGTGTTATCGTTTGTTGCAGAGATTTAAAATGGTGTACTTTGTATTTTACCAGCTATTGGATAAGGATGCGGACTTCATGTGCACTGCATTGGAGTTAAGACACGTTATTTCTGTGCTGTATTGCCTGTTCCTCTTATCGATGCAGTCAAAGAACACAACTAAAGGTGTTGACGATAATGCCCGTGTTCATTTTTGGAAGAACATCAGGCATGGAATTTCCCCGAAAGAAATTCGAAGCTTGTCATCTACTAAAAAGCACAAACCATTCAAAGATGGGGTCACATGTATCATTTATTTTCTGCTCTGCTTTGGCTACCGAGCTGCCATTATAAAGCCAACCACGTTTACTCCCTTCCCCAAGCTAGAAGTAGTACTACAAACACTTTCAAGTAACCAAAAATGAAGGTTGCAGTTTCAGCTAAGGTGTTTGCCCTAGTATTTTTTAACTTCCTCTTAGCCGCCAAGGCTTCCACCTCGCAACCATCGTCTCATTCTGTCATCATCGTCGGCGCCGGAATGTCAGGTGATTGATTGATATTACCCGTCTGTCATGATTTGCATATAATTAACATATTAATGCCCGGGTTGGTTTTTTGTATGCTTGATTTGTTCAGGAATTATGGCAGCAAAAACACTCCAGGACGCGGGTTACAAAGACTTCTTGATAGTAGAAGCAAGTTCCAGGATTGGCGGCCGGATTTGCAGAGGAAATATCAGTGGACACACAGTTGAATTGGGTGCCAATTGGCTTTCTAGTGGGGGTTCTAAGATTAGTCCATCGCTACAAATTGCTAAGCAAATCAAGCTCAAGAGTTCCTTCTCAGACTATGCAAATCTCTCATCAAACACATACAAACAAGAGTGCCCAATCATCTTTCAACTCTTTTTTTCTGGTCCATTACTGTTTACTATTATTATAAACTAACACTCGCACGAACAGGGGTGGATTATACGAGAAGCATGTAGTGGAATCTGCAATACAAATTGCCGATGAAAGATATGATTTTGCCACAAACCTATCAAAAACCTTGTCTTCTGAAGCGGCAAGGAAAGACGATGACGTCTCAATTCTGGGATCACAACGTCTATTCAAACAGTATGAACTAAAACACATACATTTGTGTGTGTATACAATATTTCTCAAGAAATTTTATCTAAAAATTAAAACCAAGTTGGGATTTGTCTGCATGCAGGGTGCCGAAGACTCCACTAGAAATGGCAATTGATTATTTTTACAATGACTATGATGATGCGGAGCCGCCGAGAATTACAAGTGTGAGGACAACGTTTCCTCGACACGCAGATTTTGGAGAAGATTCTTACTTTGTTGCTGATCCCAGAGGCTTTCAAAGTGTAGTTCATCATATTGCCAGAGGATTCCTCTCCCTCAAGGGTAAAAGGATTAGGGATCCAAGGCTGAAGCTAAACAAGGTAACAGTCCCGAATTTCTCAACAACAAAACAATATATAAACACAGAAAATAATATTCTAAATATTACAGGTAGTGAGAAAAATCAGTTACTCGAAGGATAAAGTAACAGTTAAAACAGAAGATGGTTCTGTATACCAAGCTAAATATGCCATTGTTTCTGCAAGCATCGGAGTTCTTCAAAACAATCTCATTGAATTCATCCCAAAATTTCCTGTAAGCTAGCCTTTTTTCTCACTCTTTCATTTAAGTTGTTATTAATTCACAATTAATAGAGCTGAATAGTTGATTTATTAATATCTTTTACGATATTATTTTGTTTTAATTAGCTATGGAAAACTCTGGCAATCAACAACTTTGACATGGCAGTGTATACAAAGATATTTCTGAAATTTCCGCGCGCATTCTGGCCTACTGGATCAGGCACTGAGTTCTTCCTCTATGTTCATGAAAGACGTGGGTACTATCCCATTTGGCAGGTAACATTCATTACATTTTTCTTTTCAACAACAAACAATCAAACCAATGCAACTTGCTGTATATAATAATGAAACTCTGAATCTTGGCAGCATTTGGAGAATGAAATGCCTGGATCAAACATTCTATTTGTAACAGTAACAGATGAAGAATCAAGAAGAATAGAGAAACAATCAGATGAAAAAACAAAGGAAGAGGCTATGGATGTGCTGCGTAAATTATTCGGAAACAAAATTCCAGAGCCAGAAAGCATTCTGGTTCCGAAATGGCTGTCAAATAGATTCTTCGTGGGCAGCTACTCCAATTGGCCCAATGGCTTCAGCCAGCAAAGTTACAACGATTTAAAGGAGCCAGTTGGTCCGATTTACTTCACTGGGGAGCATACCTATTCATCATATTTGGGATATACGGATGGAGCCTATTTTGCAGGTTCTTCACCCATCTTCTTCAATTTTCTCAAACAAATACCCACACCTTTAACTTTATTTATTTATTCCTTTTTTCTGTTCCAATGTTTGCAGGTACT
This sequence comes from Xylocarpus granatum, assembly GCA_019650275.1. Taxonomy (NCBI): domain Eukaryota; kingdom Viridiplantae; phylum Streptophyta; class Magnoliopsida; order Sapindales; family Meliaceae; genus Xylocarpus; species Xylocarpus granatum. The sequence goes on along the minus strand of BNST01000281.1, from coordinate 207,316 downwards.
AATACTGCAAATGATTTGATCAAGTGTTTCAAACAATCTTGCCAACATCGCCTTGCATAGCAAGCACGCGGATGGATTGAGAAATCATAATTGAGTTTTCCCATCCATTGTTTGAATAATTGACTTTCTTATTTGAAATTAGTTTGCATATTTTAGAATTTTCATTGCACAAATTGCCCGTTTAATATCTTTTTGAATTTTAATAAAAATAGAGATATCACTCTCTTGACAATTTAAAATAATAAATAAGGATAAAATTATTATTTAATAAATATATCAATCTTATATTTCAATTAATCACAATTAACTTTGTAAAAAAAAATCGATATATTAATAAAATAATTTCTATTTCACGTATTTAATTTTTTAAAATAGGTGGAATTTTGGTCGGTTTCTCTTTACTCTTTTGCCATAGAGTTTTCCACTCAATTAATATCATGGCAACATTAATTGCTATAAAATTAATTAATTAATTATTTTAATTACCACATTTTTACACACAAATACAAAAATTATATTATATTTATGAATTAAAAGAATAAATTTTGAGTAATTATTTTATTAATTATAATTTGACAAATTTACTCGTTAGTTTAGTTTTTACAAAGATATCGAGTATTTTGTATTCGATAACAAGAATAAATCAAAATGACTATTTCTTAAGTTCGGTGTGAGGCGAGATTAGTGTGAAAAAATTTCAATTCATTAACTTTTATTTATACGAAATAATGATTTAATATTTAACCAACCATATAATTTTTTAAAAGATGTATGTAATCAAATTTATTTATTTATTTTTTTAATATATAATTATTATAATTGTTTTTTTGTCAATAAAATCGGAATAACTAAAAATTTTAAAAAAATAATAGCAAAATATATTATATTAATTAATGATACAATTTATCTATTTATACTAAATATATTCATCTATAATGTTAATGACTTGGAGAATCATGATACTTTCCATGGATAAACCTCAATTTTATCAAAATCTTTTACTATTTACATAAAACACTCAAATACAAATTGTCAATTAATCTCCCTTTCTTTTCTGTTCTTTATGGTACCAAAAGGATGTGGTTGATTCTGAGATGAAGATTGCTGATGAAAGAGATGAAAATGGCGCAGAGTTATCAAAAGCTTTATCAAATCAAACAGCAAGGGAAGGGACGAAGATGTCTCAGTTTTGGGATCACAACGCCTATTCAAGAAGTAAGAGAATAGGGATCCCCGGATCAAGCTAAAAGAGGTAGCGCGTGGCTACAAGTAATTGAAATGTGTTTTTAAGGTTTATAGTTGAGAGATTTATTCAAACTATGAAATGCAATTACAGGTGGTGAGAAAGACCAGTTACTCGAAGGAGAAAGTAATAGTTAGCACAGAAGATGGATTCACATATCAAGCAAGCCATCCAATTGTCACTGCAAGTATTGGTGTTCTCCAAACCAGTCTCGTTGAATTTGTCCCAGAATTGCCTGTAAGTCCACTCTTTTCTTTCTCTTTTTCATTCTGTTTTTCAATTTGCATATGTAATGGATATTACCTATCAATTTTAAATAGCTATGGAAGAGACTGGCAATCAACAACTTCGACATGGCAGTGTATACAAACATATTTCTGAAATTCCTCTACAAATTCTAGCCTACTGGCCCAGGCACTGAGTTCTTCCCCTATGCCCATTGAAGACGTGGATATCTTCCAATCTGGCAGCTTGCGGGGAACGAATATCCTGGATCAAACATTCTGCGTTGCAACAGTAACAAAATTCCAGAACCCACAAAAGCATTCTTGTTGCACCCTACTCCAATTGGCCCAATTGTTGCACCCAACAACATTACCACGAATTAAAAGGTTGCCAGCACTTCTAAATTTGAGTAAAATATCCTTCCACTTTCTCTATTTAATTATTGTTTAATTGGAAATAAATATTTCTGATAATAATTTTTTCTAATGATTATTATTATTATTATTGGTTTTTTTTTATTTATGCATGCAGGTATTAATACTGCTAATGATTTGATCAAGTGCCTCAGAGTCTTGTAAAGAACGTCGTATATAGCAAGCACGACGGGTGAAGGGAGGAACTTTAATCGAGGTTCTTCCTTATGAGTAGATTTCTGAAAAATCGGAAGAATTTAATCGAATCTGTAATCTCCGTACAAAAATGAAGGCTTCAGCAGCCGTGGGTCTTTGTCCTAAATTTACACATTTCTCCCATGCAACAAGCTTGCAGGTCGCCGCCGGCGTCAAATTCTGTTATTGTCGGCACCGGAATGTCAGCAGGTAATGGATGTAAAAAAAAATAGTCAAGCAGCTTTAAGAAAAATTTCAGAAAATAATCTTATTTTTACTCCTCTTAATATCTTTTAACCATCTTAATTTGTTCTTATTAAAATATCACTTTAAAAGATTTTACCCTCAAACTTTAAATTTATGCTATAAATAAATACATACTTCATTTTTTCATGCCTTTCTTAATCGAATTTTTTCTCTTTAAACAGCTCATGTAACAGTAAAAAATTCATATTATAAGTTTCAAGTGTTAAATTTAAAAAAAAATAAGTTTTTAGAATTTAATTTTTAGAATTTATATTTAATTTAAAAGTGTATGAATATTATTATAAAATAATTAAATGATATTTTTATGAATATTATTATAAAATAATTAAATGATATTTTTAAATGTTCTGTTCACATGTCGAGAATTTAGCGTTGTAATAGTGCCATAGGTCGGATGTCGACATACAGATCTGAGTTGAACAACCAACCTAGGGTTGTAATAGTGCCTTAGGTTGGCAAAATAGTTCTCTGAGTTGGCATCGGACTCAGGGCACTATTAAGTGTGGTGTATCTGCAGTCAATAATATGCACGCATTTTCTTGTATAATTATATTATATATAATTATTTATATATTTTTATAAACTAATAAATTTCTTAAAAATTATATTTTAATAGTTAAATTTTTTTTAATCGTTATATTAGAAATAGTTGTTTATATAAATATTAATTTTTATTATAAATGTTATAAACATTAATTATTAATTTGTATTAATTTCAGATACATGGCTGAAATCATACTTGTTGGCATTCGACATGGAGGATCGTGGGTTATGTTATCTGATGGTTCAGAAAAATATCGCGGTGGAATGGTTCGATTTATATCTGTTCCAAAAGATATTAAGTACCATGAATTATTGGTCATGATATACGAGTGTGCTGGAATTAATCCAACAGAATTCAACATTCAACTGAAAACTGGTTTCAGAGATACGAAGATAGGATCTTGGACACATGTTGATATTGACAACAACCGTAGTATATTTGGTTTTATGCATAGTATTAAGCCGAGAGGGGGTAAAGATCTGTATATGTTTTGTTGTCTCTACAGAGCAAGTAGTTCTTATTGAGCCCAGGGTGACTTGCAGTAACGTGCCAGCTTTTGATGCAAAAATTCTTACATAACCAATTGTATCTTCTTGGGATAGTAATTAATTTGACTATGGTCAATATTATACACGATATGATACAAATCCTATACACCTTGCACCAATACAACGTGGAGTTTCAGTTAGCCATGGAGAATATGCGTTTTGCCAAATAAATGAAGATCATGTACACGATTTCTTTCAGACTCTGCCATTTGTGCATGGTGAAGGCGTTGACATAGCTAACAATATACCACCTCATCTGTGAAGGAATGATTGCAATGATGATGATACTAATCCAGGCGCGAACTTGAGTCAACAAGCTCGTGGCAGTGACATATTTATGAGGATCGGTGATGGTATGGCTGGTCCTTCAAGTCTTCCATCAAGTGGTCGTCGTATGCCGCTTATTCCACCATCATTTTCTACACCAAAGGATGCAATGTCCGTGTCTACATATAACATGATAGATGTGTTGTTAACGGTTGCAAATGGCGGATGCGAGCAATGAATGCAGATGGATAAGGTGGATATTGGTGTATTAAATGGTTTGAAACCAAGCATACTTGTAGAAGCAACCAACTCAATCTAAGCCACTGACAAGTAACCAGTCAATTTATTGGTGAATTTGTGATGGACAAATTTCAGGACCCTAGCAAGATTTATACTCCAAACAACATTCGCGATGACATACATCGAGAGTTTGGAGTCCGAGTATCTTACCGCAAGGCATGGCTAGCAAGAGAAGAAGTACTAAAATTAGCGTGTGGGGACCCGACTGAATCGTTCAATTTGCTGCCACAATTTTGTTACGTACTCAAAGAGAGGAATCCAGGTACAATAACACATATAGAGACCGATGATGATACAAACTTCTTATATTTTTTCATGGCACTTGGAGTTTCTTTGAGTGGATTTCGTACGGCAATTTGGCCTGTGATTGCTATTGATAGAACATTACTAAAAAGTACATATTGAGGCACCATGTTTGTTGCTGCTGCTCTTGATGGAAATGATCAAATTTTTCCTGTGGCATTCGGAGTAGGGGACTTAGAAAATGATGTTTCGTGGGAATGGTTTTTAGCGAAGCTCTAGGATGCGCTTAGACCTGTTGAAGATCTTGTTTTTATCTCTGATCGCCACGAGAGCATCATTAAAGGTATAAGAATAGTCTTCCCTAAATCATATACAGTTTTTGTGCATATCATATTAAAGAGAACCTCAAAACAAAGTTCAAATTCAAAGACCGTAAGAAAGACACTTTTCTCATGAGTTTTTACATTGCTGTAAAAGCATTTGTATTTAGTGAATTTGAAAAAGCACATGGACAAATTAAGGTTAGTTCATAATGATGCAACCAACTATTTAGAAAATGAGGTTAGATTTCATCGTTGGGCAAGATGTCATTTTCCAATTAGGCGATACGACATAATGACCACAAACATTGCCGAAAGTCTAAATGCATTGTTAAAGGATGCACATACTCTTCCCATTATAGTCTTAGCTAATTGGATACGTTCAGTATTATAACGATGGTTTTATGAAAGGAGAGAAGAAGCTGCTGAACACGACGAGGGACAAATTAACTTAAGCACCAACTGTAAAAGTCAAAATGGAGGAATCCATGTCGCTAACTCTGTTTGTTTATTCAGTTTCGCATTATGAGTTCGAAGTTAGAGGTCAAGGTGAAATTGCAGTAGTCGACCTTAATGTGAAAACATGTCAGTGCAGGCACTTCAACCTACAACAACTACCATGTGCTCCACGCAATGGCAGCAATTAGATTCATCAGGGGCAGGTATGGAGAATTTTGCTCCAACTATTATCATAATGGTACATTATTGGTTGCGTATGCAACCGAGATTCATCTTGTTGGTGCTCCAAGATTTTGGAAAGTCCCCATCGACATTTAGGCAACCATTGTCAAACCACCCGTAGGTCATCTCCCATCCGATCAACCAAGGAATACACGCATCCTATCTTCAGGTGAAGAAGTGGTCGTTAGGACGTGTTCTCAGTGCAAGCAACATGGTCACAATCACATAACCTGTGGAAACCCCTTGAATTTGGAGGAAATTTAATTTGTGATTATGTCTTGTGTAATTATTATTTATTGTCATTATTTATTCTCGCTGATCTCTTGATTTCTTATCAAATACACCTTTGCCATTGTGGACAACAATATATGCCTTCCCATGGGGACCCAAGGCCGAAAAGAGCCCTGAGTCCCCGATGCTAGAGCTTAGTTTCCCTAGGTCCAAGGACGTTAGGGATTAAAAACCCCTGGGTGGGGACCCAGGGACAGGTTTTGTGTCCTGGGTCCCCGGCCAACCCAGGGCCCAGATTACCTGAGTCCTCGGACGCAGGAGCAAAAAAAACCCTGGGTTTAGGGCCTCTTGGCCCATGTCCAGAGACCCAGGGCCCTTCGTTGCTCCTGGGTCCTTGGGGACCCAGGGAAGGTTGTTTGCCCTGGTGCCGGGGACCCAGGGCCCTGGGTCCTTAATGCTAGCCCAAAGGCCCTTGGGTCCCTAGGGCCTAGGGAAGGTCGTTTGCCCTGGTGCCAGGGACCCAGGGCTCAGATTACGTGGGTCCTTGGACCCAAGACCAAAAAAAACCTTGGGACCCAGGGCCTACTAGGCCTATGTCCGGAGACCCAGGGCTCTTTGTTGTCCCTAGGTCCCCAAGGACCCAGGAAAGTTTGTTTTCCCAATGCCCCTTGGGCTCGTGAATAGCACGCACCCACGCCCCCACTCCTTCCTGTACTCGTGCGCGTGTATCAATGCGTCGGAAAAAATAGCCGACGTCTTTCTCCTTCGTCTTCTGTGTTTTCTTATCTAAAATACTGAAATGACCCATATTTGCTATATTTTACCCTATTTGTATGCCTAATTCTCTAATATTGTGTCAATATTTTAACAACAATTCCTTACAACATCACAACCAAAAACTTAATTTCATCATATTTAATGGTTTAATTACGAAAATATTTCTGTTACTTATAAACACACAAATAAAGTAAAATTTTATGCAATATAAGTTAGACTAACTTTTTTTCTTATTGTAGTTGTATTCGTTATACTGTCAGAAGACGAAATTCGTAATTTATCGTGACTCAACGGTGACAAGAAAATGAGTAGACGTTGGTGTTTATCTTTTGGTTATTTTGAGGGCAAAAATAAAATTATATTTTAGGATTTGGAGGTAAAATCATTTAAAATAGGTACTTTAGTAAGAATAAATTAGTATTAATTAAAAATAATAAAGGGATAAAAATAAGACTATTTTTAAAAATTTTATCTTTGTTTATTTATTTATTTATTTCATTTCATGTCGTGGTGACAATTTTATTAAGAAATAAAGTTTCCCTTTTTTTAATTTACCCTTTCTCTGTTAGGATCCCTAGTTTCTTCCCTGACAGGATTCCAAGCATTCTCATGAAATAAATTATTATTATTTTTATGGTATTTAAATTTAAATCAAAAATAAAAAATATATAATAAATATTTATAAATATATAATAAATTCATTTATTAAATATTTCAATTTTTATAATAAATCTTTCCTTATCCACGTTAGAAAAGGAGCAATGAGTTGGTGAATCGACCGAAATCCACGGGATTTGTAGTATCATCGACCAATTTCTCAACCAACGCGTCTTCTTCACTTCCTGCTTAGTGATCTCCTTAACAGCAAGAAAACGCTAAAATCTCTCTCAACTTGTGCAATCTTGATTAATTAATTTATTAGTTTATTTATTTCAAAGTCTGCACTAGCAGTCGATTGTTTCGATATAAACTAAGCCATGACTTCTCATGTACAGTTTACAGATGCGCGCGTCATAACCCAACATTTTTTTCTTCTTCAAAGTTTTCAACCAAGTCAACCGACCAGGTAAAACAAAACCTATTCTTCTTATAAGATCTCGATGTTTCTTCATTTTACTCATCTGGGTATTTTTAGTTTTTGGCAGTTGAATTATTTTATTTTGCTTAGCCCCATGTTTTTTCTTTTCTATCTTGAAGACTTTTCCTAGTTAATGTACTATCTGGTTATGGGGATTTGGCTTTCTGAATCGGTATTTGTTGTTATTGGTGTTGTAGTAAGATGGATTTGGTCACTGATCGAAGATTGAGTTGACTTTTTTGGGTTGTTTATTTGTTGTATTTTGTTGAATTCGTCGCGTTTATACTGTAATATGTGCTTCTAAGTTGATAATTAGTCTCATTTTGGCTCTATAATTCTTATGGATAAGCATTATTGCTCTCATTTGGTGTGGTTTACTTCTGTCTTGAATTTTGTTCTAAATTCTATTTCATCGGATAAGCTACTGTTCAAGCTTGGAAGTTGTTCAAAGTTTTGTAAAGTTGGGATTTGGGAAGTTTGATCTATTGTAAGTTGTGTCAACATACCTGTGTAGAACTAGATCTTGATGCAGAAAGTAGTGCAAGAATTTAGGGAAAATTGAGGGTAGGTTCAGATGGGGAATACTTGCATAGGACCAACCATCAAGAATGCTTTTTTTCAATCGGTTTCGGCTGCAGCGTGGCGGACCCGATCACCAGATGACTCAGTTTCTAATCATACCCGTACTACCGAAGAAACTCTGACTGAGGCAACGTCTAGAGAACCCGAATCACCCTTGCCAGTTCAAAACAAACCGCCAGAACAGTTGACAATGTCTGAACTGGAAGCTATACCAGAAACTAAACCAGAACCTAAACTGGAAACTAAACCAGCACCTAAACCAGAAACTAAGCCAGAACAACACAAAAATCCCAAGAAACCTCTTCAAATGAAGAGGGTTTCTAGTGCTGGACTCAGGACTGAATTGGTTTTACAGACAAAAACAGGTAACTTTAAGGAATATTACAGTTTGGGGAGGAAACTAGGGCAAGGTCAGTTTGGGACTACATTTCTTTGTGTGGAAAAGGGCACTGGGAAGGAGTATGCGTGTAAATCAATTGCAAAGCGGAAGTTAACAACTGATGAGGATGTCGAGGATGTACGAAGAGAAATCCAGATAATGCATCACTTGTCCGGGCATCCAAATGTTGTATCTATCAAAGGTGCTTACGAGGATGCAGTGGCAGTTCATGTTGTTATGGAACTATGTGCAGGTGGTGAGCTTTTTGATAGAATTATCCAGCGTGGGCATTATACAGAAAGAAAGGCTGCTGAGCTTACGAGGACTATTGTGGGGGTCGTGGAATCTTGTCATTCTTTGGGGGTTATGCATCGTGACCTTAAGCCCGAGAATTTTCTTTTCATCAGTCAGGAGGAGGATTCACTTCTCAAGACAATTGACTTTGGATTATCAATATTCTTCAAACCAGGTCTATACCAACTGTTGTTCTGAAAATAATTGGAATTCTTTTGCGATTTCTGTTCATTTTTCATTTTGTTAGTCATTAACTTGCCGAGCTGATTTTTGGTACGACATTAAAAAACATGTATAATACAAGCTTTATTTAAACAACTTATGGTCATTTTCACCACGCATTCTTATGTCTAAACTTTCAAGATTTGGATCTAGCTTCAAAGGCTGCCTAAAATTGACTTTGAATCCAGCACAGGGGAGTATGATGGGCTTAAAATGGGCAGCTATTGCAGCAGAATGTTGCTTGAATAAGCATTACTTGAAGATGTGAAAACCAAAGATTTTGTTGGTTCTTATCTAATTGGTTTAAACAATGGGTTTCTTTTAATTAATTCACATCCATGGATCCAGTTTCTAGCACTTTAGTGCTTCTAATCCTATGGTTCCACTTCTCTTCCTTTTGCTTCTTTGATATGTCATAGACCTAGAAGTAGATTTAGCTCTTCAACACTTAATCAAGAATTCATGATATCTCCACGTAGGCGAAAAATTTAATGATGTAGTTGGGAGCCCGTATTATGTTGCCCCAGAAGTTCTTCGAAAGCGTTATGGTCCAGAAGCAGATGTTTGGAGTGCTGGTGTGATCCTTTACATACTGTTAAGTGGTGTACCTCCTTTTTGGGCGGGTGAGGTTTATTTCCTAGTTTAAGTTCTACCGTTGCAAGCGTTCAGATCCTGATATGATCTGAAGTTGACTGATTGTGACTAACTTCCAATTTGCTCGTATCACACAGAAAGTGAGCAAGGGATATTTGAACAAGTCCTGCATGGTGATCTTGACTTTTCATCAGACCCTTGGCCCAGTATATCTGAAAGTGCAAAAGATTTAGTGAGGAGAATGCTCGTTCGAGACCCTAGAAGGCGGCTGACTGCACATGAGGTTTTGTGTAAGTTCTTTTTTGTTGTCTTCTTCTTTATTGTGGGTTATGACATATGAGCATTACTTGATTACACCTCACGATGTTTTCGATTGGAATCTTTTTCACCTTGAGGTAAACATGTCATAAGATCTTGACGTGCACCATCAGATTGATTCTGTAGGAGAGACAAAGCCCAGATTGTTTCTTCTTTATCAACATTGGATTCTGTGTTTTAGTAATGCTTTCTGCCCAACTGAAAATAAATAATGAAAGAGGATACGAGAGTTTGGAGAACAACAAACAATATTCTTAATGCTAAATTAATCCTTTTGTTGTTTACCAATGTGGCTTTTATGGTGAACCCTACTTGCGAATGCTCATATGTCCGTTCGCAATGTTTGTTGCTGTCTTCTCATTAATGAGATGTTTAATCCCTGTAAAGCAATCTTTAGTATTTTTCAAAATACTGGAACCTTTCTAATGTAGTTGTATTAACTTAAGTATGACATGTTATCTCCACTTGGATCTCTTTTATGTACATTTAAATGTGAAACTGTGATCCTCTTAAATCACTTACACTTGTCATGGTCCTTGCTGCCTTTTTTTGCATTCCTCTCAGACTTGCTGTCTTTTAGAATGAATAAAATTCATTCTAAATTTATTTATTACTTGGGCTCAAGCTGGAATTTTTTCTATTTTGTTTCTGATGTGGAAATTAAATTCCTTGCAGCCCACCCTTGGGTACAAATTGATGGTGTGGCTCCTGACAAGCCTCTAGATTCTGCAGTCCTTAGTCGATTGAAACAGTTTTCTGCTATGAATAAGCTCAAGAAGATGGCACTTCGAGTGAGTCTCAAGCATCTGAAAATATCATTGTTACAAGGCTTGATACTTGGATTTTCTCCATAATTCCTTTTATTACATCATTTAGGTTGGAACTATTATCTTTAGGTTAACAGAAAGATGAATTTCTTCCCTTCTTTCACTACAGGTCATTGCAGAGAGCCTATCTGAAGAAGAAATAGCTGGCCTGAAAGAAATGTTCAAGATGATAGATGCAGACAACAGTGGACAAATAACTTTTGAAGAACTCAAGGCTGGATTAAAAAGAGTTGGAGCTAACCTTAAGGAGTCTGAAATTTATGATCTAATGCAAGCAGTAAGCATCAGATAATATGTTAGGGATAAGATTTCAAAATCTTTTTCTATTTTCTGCCAAAAAGACCTGGATTTAAAGAATCTAATGGGCCAAATGAGTGATGATTTTTTCGTTTTCTTATTTTCTAATTTTTTGTTGCCAAAAGAATATGAATAGATTGATATGCATTAAAGTTTCTCTTTTCAACCTCATGTTCTTAAATTGCAGGCCGATGTCGATAACAGTGGAACAATTGATTATGGAGAGTTTGTAGCTGCAACATTGCATCTAAACAAAATTGAGAGAGAAGATCATTTATTTGCAGCCTTTTCCTATTTTGACAAGGATGGAAGTGGCTATATTACTCCAGATGAGCTTCAACAAGCTTGTGAGGAATTCGGCATAGAGGATGTTCGTTTGGAAGAAATGATCCGAGAAGTTGATCAAGATAATGTAAGTGATGTTTTGCATTTTCATAGTGCATTGCACAAAATTAAGGAAAAGAAAAAGGTGAAAGAACAATCCATTTTCGAAGTGTGCTTTAAATCTTGGACATGTATGACCACTGCTATAGATCTCCAAGTTGACATTAGGTTGGCTTGGCTAATTTAGCCAAGATTTTAGTTCAGTTGTTATTCTTTTTGGTGACTACATAAATACATATTTAAGAACAAGTTGGTGGTTGATCAATTATATCTCTAATTGAGTGGTTGAAGGTTATGTTTGGGTTTAAGGTGTTCTGGTTTTAAAGCTACGGTTGATGTGGGATGGAATCATGAGATATCAAATATAAGTCGAAAAATAGGTGGTCTGCAGTAAAGTTGGTATTTACCAAACATTTAACAATTGTGCTTTCGAAGTTAAGTGGAAGCACAACAGTACCTAGCATAGCTGATGTCTAGTCGGCTTTTGAGTTGCAGTTCTTCTTGTGTTAAGTTAATCTGATCAGATCTGTAAAAACTTGAAATGCGTTAGAATTGGGGGCTTTATGGTTTAGATCTAAAACACGGGTTCTATTTTTGGCACGATCTAGTCCAGCTTATGTAGTAAAATCCCTGATGAGTATCTCGCTATTGATTTTGCAGGACGGACGGATAGATTACTATGAATTCGTGGCCATGATGCAAAAAGGAAATGTTGCAGCCCCACCTAAGAAAGGCCTCCAAAATAGTTTCAGCATTAACTTTGGAGAAGCTCTAAAACTCTAGCGGCATAAGCAACGGCAGATTTCTCCTTCAAATCATGGTTAGTTTTTGAAGAACTAAGGTCTGTATAGCAAGGACCGCTAAGCGCTTATCTGAGAAGCAGTTAGGCCTTTTCCTGCATTGACCAGTTGAAACTTTTCGTTTTCATACGAGTTTTGCCACGGAAATCGGCACACTATTATCAAGGATCGTCCTATATTCTTTCTGGACAGAGAACTTAAGCTGTTCTTAGCATTTTATTTTTTCAGTCATGATACCCATGTTGGATATAAAGTCAGTTGATTTATGCCTCGAAGAAGCTGCAATTTGGTTGCCCCGGATTTCAGCTTCTGCTTGATTTTTTTTTATTAATCAAAGAAGAAACAGTCACAACACACTCTGTTTGTTATGGCAATTTACAGGAATCTGATATTCAACATATCCCGTATCATGGGCCATTCCCCCAGTTCCAATTAATTGCTCTAATCCACCATTCTAAATAATCCACGTGGCACACAACTCAGCACAGCAGAATTGATGGTCCTCCTTGCTTTGTCACTCTATAAAAAATCACCGTCGTGTTATTTTAGCATCATTTTTAAAGCACGCACTGACGCTCGTACCCTCCTCATAATATTCTCAAAATTTTTTAATGCAATTTCCAATGTTCTTTCGCTGTACAATAAAAACCCTAATTAGCGCCTTCTCTCTCTCTTTGTCCTGCAAAAATCTCAAACCCTAATTTTCTCTCTCCTCTCTGATGGCGACGGCGCGAGAAGAGAGCGGTTACGGAGCGGGAGGGAAGTTTAAAAAGCGCCCGTTTCGGAGGTCCACGCAAACGACGCCGTACGATCGACCAACCACGGCTCTGAGGAATACTCCCAATATCAATATCAATAACAATAATAATGGTTGGTTGTCAAAATTGGTTGATCCAGCGCAGAGACTTATTGTTTCCAGCGCTCATCGACTCTTCGGTTCTCTTTTTCGTAAGCGGCTGCCTCCACCGCCTCCACAGCCGTCCGAACCAGGTTAGGGTTTCTGTTCTTTGGGAACATTTTTCTGTAGGGAAGATGATTTTTTTCTCTCGTAATTAGGGTTCGTGGATTAATGGATTGTGCTCAATTGTTGCTTTTACTTTTTGCTTTAATTGGCGGCAATTATCTGCTCTTAACGTTGATTTGAGAAGTTAGGGATTCTTTTTTTTTAATGCATTTGATAAATTATTGAGCTTACAAGTTCTTACAAGCACGAGGGAAGACCTAGAAAATGTGTATTTTATGTCGTTTCGTGAACTTGTATTATGCGATGGATATGCAGTGTTATTTTATTCCGTTTTAGATAACAAAGTTCAGGTTTAATTGGTCCATCCAGTAAAAGATATTTTTTCATTTGGGCATGGTGTGAATTTGTTAAATGCAGTGTCGTAATTCTTTTAACTTTTTAGTTGCAAATGAACCCGTATCGTGCTCAATTATGGCATGGGATGCTTTTGCTTCTACTTATAAAAGAGGGGTTACACTAAGCTTTATTCTTTTATTGTGTCTTCAGTTCTTTTAGTGATTGTAAATGCCTCATATTCTGTGGAATGACGTGTTGGTCATGGATTGCTATTCTTTCTTTGTTTACTGTTTGTGTTATTGACATCTTGTCAATTGCCTTGTTTTGGTTTATAAACTTGTGGAGTGCATTTTTTTCCCATTTAGTTATTTTACCCTATCTTATTTGAAGCAAATTAAGGGTATCTTAATAACATATTTATTCATTATTTTAACAGAAGCAAACAATGAAGAAAAAGACATGGAGCAAGAAGAAGTCACTGCAGTAAGTTTGGTTGACTCACATATTAATGATTTTTATTTGTACCTTCCTCCCCAGATCTTTTCAGAATAGAGTTTATTAATGAGTTGTCTTTTGATCATCCAGTGGCTCTTAGATCATGTTATCATTAACTGTATGTTTTAAGTCTTGGCATATTCATTTGTCGTTTTCTTTTTGGGTAAGCATGTTGAGTAAAGATTTGGTGTTGAAATGGTGTGTCTTTTGTAGTCTGCTTCATGCTCCAAAATTTGCTAGTTAAAGTAGTTTTTTTTACAGTAGAGTTGTTCATTTGTGTTTTTTTTAACTTCAGAGTACTCATCTTTAAGCTTCAAAGTATATATTACAGAATTTATAATGTAGAAATGGGGATATGTACGTCTCTACTGCAACGTTTCATGTGATTTTTCTGGTGGAAGATTCATAAATTTTCAGTCTAATCGGTTGCCATTGTTCTTTTCTAACATTTTTTTTCCCTTTTCCTTATTGTTTTTGAACGATAGGCAGCCTTTTGTTTTAGTGTGTGTCTAATTGTGTGACAGTTTATTTTACTCTTGGTGTTTGTCTGATATTCTTATGTTGTATGCAAATGTGCTATAAAGGATCATGCTGATGTTCAAGGAGCTGTTAGTGGTCATGATGATCTTAACATTAATTCTGATAGAGGTGGGCTAACTGAGCTGGAACAAATTTTGAAGCAGAATACATTTTCAAGGCAAGTCTCTCTAGGAAAAATTTTAATTTCACCCCAAATGGAAGCTCTTTATTAAATCAAACATCCATGCACAATGGGAATTTTAATTTCTTAAAATTGTTTGTACTTCTGTTGTTGCTTTCTCTGCAAAGGTAACATTTTCCATAATGCTCATATATTAAATGTTGATATATTATTGTGGAGTAATCCGTTAACCGTCTTTTGTATATGTCCTATGACTCTCTTTGTGTACTTTCTTTCCATGTATGCACCTTCAATCAACTCAACTTCTCCATCCCAAACACAAACACCAATACCAACACCAATGTACAAGGGGGGAAAAAAGAGGAAGAACACAAGAGTTTAAAAAAGAGGCCATCTTCACCTTTTAAGTGCTTCACCATATTAGTTCTTATCAATGAAGTTTATAGTCACCCTGAGCTTTTTACCTTGGACTTTTTTCTTGATGCCAAATAGAATGAATTCTGAATTGTCCACAGATCGGAGATTGATCAATTGACTGCCCTTCTGCATTCAAGAACTGCTGATATGCCTGTTGGGGATGAGCAGAAAAGCCCTGAAGTGAACGCTTCAGAACCTGCGGTACTTGATAGCAGAAAGGAGGCATCCTTAGATACTCCACATAAAGATAATGGAATTGGGAGCCAACTCATTTCTACTCCTGTCGTGAGTTCAACTGTATAAAGCTTGCCCATGCCTTTTCTCTTCTGGTTTACTTAATAGCAAGTGGCATTTGGTAGTTTTGATGATCCCTTTATTTTTAAAGAAACGAATAAAATTGCATTAATAGAGAAAATAAAACACTGGTTTCAGTGATCTTGTTTTCACCTTTTGGTGGCTGAAATGTCTCTAGGTCCTTGATGAGGATATTGCCTCGCCTGCAGAGCTTGCAAAAGCTTTCATGGGCAGTAGGCCTTCAAGAGCTTCACTGTCAATGCTTGGTGTGCATGGTCAGGCATTGAGGGAAGAGGCAACTGCGTTGAACAACCCATCACTTCCTTCTGCATTACCTGTTACGTCACTTGTTCCAAGATCTTCAGGCCATGTTGGGGTTTTGGAAAATGGTTTTCTGACTTCAAGAAGTCGAGGCAGGTCTGCCATATACAGTATGGCTCGAACACCATATTCCAGAGTCCACTCAACTTCTACCTTCAAGGTCTATATGCTGCTGCAAGAGTACATCTGATTTTGATGTTATTTAAAATTCAAATATTTTATTCTTCTGCCTGTTTTACAGGGTGCTGGGCTTGCACTTGATTCTGGTGCTGGACCATCATCTCAGAGCATGTGGGAGCAAAACAGACTGGCTGGTTCTAAACCAGGGGTAAAAATTATTTTCTGTTCTCTGTGGGTGGAATCCACCTTTTGGCTAATCTCAGTTAATAATTTTTTCCTTTCATTTGCAGACTCTAAAACGCAGGAGTTCAGTTCTAGATGGTATAGGCTCTGTTGGTCCTATACGTAGAATACGCCAGAAACCTAACCTTCTTTTTTCAAAAAGGTCAAGCTTGCTAGCTTCTGGAAGTACTATGTCTGGGGGGGGAAGTGCTGTTGCTGATGCTGTTCAATACCCTTCGTCCTCGGAGCAGATGCCCTTGTTATCAGGTGAAAAAAAGCATAGTTTTACAAAAATGTTAACAGAAAATGGGGGCAATAGTGTTCCCAGTACCAGTTCTACCCCTGTTCCCTCCAAGTCAAGTGAGATGGCTTCAAAAATATTGCAGCAGCTTGATAAGTTGGTCTCCTCGAGGGAGAAATCACCTACAAAGTTGTCCGCTTCCATGCTACGTGGAACAACTCTTAAAAGCCCTGAGAATGTTGATTCATCAATATTTCTGGAAAATGTTCAAGATAATAATAGGTCAAATGGTTCACTTGACACTTCGTTAGCTGATGTTAGAGATTCTACATGGCAGAAGGGGGACAAGGTTGATGAAACTGTTCCAACCAAGTTCATTTCTACTTCTGACAAGTCGAATATGGCAATGAATGGTGTAGATGCTGATGGAATCATTAAGACTAATGTGCCTGGAACTAAAACTATAGATACTGCTTTGACAAAATCGATTGTGCATTCACATCCACAAAAGAAACAGGCATTCCAGATGAGCGCGCATGAGGTATGTTTTGTTTTATGTTTGATGTCTCAGCTAGCCCTTTTTATTCTGTTCTGTCTGCCAATTTATCAGATCTGTGGTTGCACCGTCTAATTCATTTTCATTCTTTTAAGTTATTTGTTCACACTCTTTGGATACTAAGTCTGGTTTATAGCAGACCGAAATTTAATTTTTTAGCATCCCGAGGTTACTAAGTATTGATGAATGAACAATACCAATGATGATCCCTTATTCAATTTGACGTGTGATGCATTCTTACTCAATAGATCACAAAGTTAGGCCATCATGTGACTAGGCCTAAATTGTTATGATTTTGCCAATGGGTTCTGAGGATGTGAAAATAGTATTATTGTCTAGTTAAGGATCAGAGGAGACTGGGCAAGTAGGATTGCAACATCAGGGAAGGAAATAATTATATTTGTGATGATAATCAAAGTCATGTTCCACCTCCTTAGGATTGTCTGGAACTGGATGATGATGACAATTCTAATGGGCCTGCATCTATACCTTTGGCCAATGGGAGAGACAAGCTGAATGCCTCTTTGGATAATGGGACCACTGCTGCTGAGGTCATCACAGTAGAGAAGTCTGTATCTCGTTCTGATGTCAAGCCCCCAAGTCCTGAATTAAACAAAGTATCTGATGATAAGGAAAATGATGATGGAGCTGTGGTTACTGGAAAGAGCCCTGTGTTTACCTTTTCAACTGTGCATTATCCCAGCATATCTGCACACTCAGCTGAGATAGCGACTCTATCAACCGTGACTTCTAATAAAGCTGCAAATGAATCAAGTGCTGCTCCTATATTTTGTTTCGGTGAGAAAGTTGCTACACCCAAGGAATCAAGTGCTGCTCCTATATTTAGCTTCGGTGAGAAAGTTGCTACACCCAAGGAATCAAATGCTGTTTCTCCCATATTTAGTGCTAGCACAGTAAATGTTGATGAGGGACCACAGTTCACTAGTGATGCCTCATTGTCAGTAGTTAGTGAATCTTCAGCCTTTAAATTCAGTACTCCTTTGAAGAGAAAGCCAGATAACTCTACCAGGTGAGTACACATTTTAGCATTTATGCCTAGAAAGTCATAATTGTATATCATGTTTATTGGTTCTTGTTAAATTATTCATAATTTGGTGGAAAGTGTCCTTGAGCTTTCTGGAATCCCTTTTTTCTTTGATTTTATTTTGCATTCAATGTTTTAAGATGTTTTTTTTTGAGATGATGGAAAAAAAAAGGAAAAGAAAGAGGAAGGATAAATAGTCATTCAGTTAATCTTAAAAGAAATAAAAAACAAAACTATTCTTGTGAGCCTATGAGGTAAAATGGTTTGAATTAAGTTAATGGGATTATTTTGAAAGGCCTTAAACAGCAATTTTTGACAGGATTTCTGAATGTTGAATTGCTAGTTATCCTGCAGAAACTTTTTTTGAAAGCATGACAAAATTGCCAGCTGGCTGTGAACTGAAAGTGCCATTATTGCATAAGTTAGATACTGTGATGATACTACACATAAGTGTTGCTGCATGGGGGGTGTATTTTTCCTGTTTTTATTGCCCTATCACCACCTCTTCTTACAAGAATAGCATGTTCTGAATAATTTTTTAATGTATGGCCATAATTTAGGTAGGCCTTTTTATGTTGATGACCTGGGCAAAAAACTTTAGAAACTTCAATTGAAATCTTTTTTCTTTCTTCATGTGCAGCTTTGCTTCTGTTGCTGTTGGATCAATTGATTCTGTGACAAAAGTGCCTGAATCAAATAAAGTCTTTTTTAGGACACCTGAAACTTCACTTCCTTCAGCTGTAACCATGTCATCCTCAACTGCTAGTGTAGTTTCCTTTGGTGCTCCTGCAAATAGCTCAAGTTTAAACAATGGATCTCTTGCTTTGGGCCCATCTTCAACCTCTTCCCCTTCACCGCCATTTTCCAGCACTGGTTTTAATCAAAACTTGTTTAGTAGCTCCACCACATCTTTTGCCATCACCAACAGTAGTGCCACTTCCATAACCACTACCTCAGCTACAATGCCTTCTACAGATGGTCGTATTTTCCGGTTTGGTTCATCTGCAGTTCCATCAACCTCTGGCTCGCCAATATCAGCAACATCTGGTGTAGAATCAAGAGAAGCCAAGAAAAATGATACAACCTTGGGCAATTCTACTGGCATGCTCTTTGGGGGTTCATCTGTTTTTGCTGGGACAGGGAGTGGTACATCCAGTGCCGCATCATTGGCAAAGGCAGGCACAGGGAGTGGCATTTTTGGTGGTACATTGCCTGCCTTTACCACTGGAAGTAGCATTTTTGCTGGTACGTCACCAGCTATTACAAGCACTGGAAGTAGCTCTTTTGGTGTTACACCTCCATCAATTACTAGTGCGGGTAGCAGTAGTTTTGGTGGTACATCTGCAGTTGCAAACACTGAAAGTAGCATTTTTGGATTCAGTGCTGGAACCTCATCTTCAGCTGTTGCGACCAGTCAGGCTCAAGCATCTAACCCTTTTACTGCTGGCAGTGCACAGGCATCTGTTACTGCAACTGGTGTTGTGACTACAACTCAGAGCATGCCAACTCAATTTGGTTCATCTTCATCGACTACATCATTTGGGTTGGCTGGGAATCCAACCTTTTCCTTGAGCAGTTCTTTGTTTGGTTCTTCAAGTGCTGTGATTAAGCCATTTGGTTCAGCTCCTTCATTTGGAATGAGTTCTACTTCCTTGTCTGGGGCTAACTCAATTAGCTCCAGTAGTGGGACTGCAGCCAGTGTGTTTGGTGCCAGTTGGCAAGCCCCCCAGACTCCCCCATTATTTGATTCTACATGTAACGCTACATCTGCCTCAACTGTATTCTCATTTGGAGCAACAGCTTCATCTGCTGCTAGTAGCACAACTCCTGTGTTTGGGTCATCCACCAATGGTTCGTCGAGTTCCTTTTTTTCATTTTCTTCTGCAGCAGCCACCTCATCCCAGCCTGCCCTTGGTAATGCAAATTCTGTGTCTGCCTTTGGTCCTACACCCACAAACAATAATGATCAGATGAGTATGGAAGACAGCATGGCTGAGGACACAGTTTCTTCATCCACGCCTGCAATTCCTATGTTTGGTCAGCAGCCTGTCTCACCTATATCTAGTTTTGTGCTTGGTTCAGCTGCTCCATCTGGAGCAAATCCCCTCCAATTCGGAAGCCAACAAAATATGGTAACTCCCCAAAACCGTTCTCCCTTCCAAGCTTCTGGTAGTTTAGACTACAATGCTGGGGGGAGCTTCTCATTGGGCACTGGTGGTACTGACAAGTCTCAAAGGAAAATTGTAAAACTCAACCGCAAGTCACGGAAGAAGTAATACATTAGTTCTGGTGGGTAATTTGTTTTCCTTGGTTGGAGACTTTGGCTATTTGCAATTGTTGGAAAAACAATTGACGGTGAAGATTAACCATGAGTGGGTTAGTTGCTGGGTGGTGGTAAACATAGTCCAGCTGCTTCAGGCTCTGGTAATGTGCCAATTCTGTTATCTCCTTTACAGCTGTCTTTATGGTTGCAATGCCTATGTGAGTCACAATTTTGTATCAGTCATCTTAGCAAATCTAAGAACATTTGTGAGGTATTAAATTTAGTTGATGATAGGTTTCAGGTTGGGCAGATAGATGTATCGTAGATCCCCTTTTTTTGTACTCTTGTTATATGTAACATAAAAGCAATGGACATGATTTTTAGTTTGCTTTTCTGCCCGTGGGCAAATTTTTTCTCTCTTTCAGATTCTTGTATGGATGAATTCAGCTGTCTGTCACTTGAGCGTTAATGCAAAATCACCAGTTTGTGTTAAATGCAGGAGCTGGCCTGACCGAATTCCTTGGTGTTGGTTTCTGGGTTATTTATTTATTAAATATATCCTTGGAAAATGTCAAGAAGCTAAACCGATTTTGTGGTCTTAAATTTAAAGCACATTTATGCAAAGCTTTAGCCATCTCTATTTCAAGCAACGCAGAATTCGCATGCCATCCTCTTCTTTGAAGCGGGTTCGCGCTCCTCCTGTACAAGAAAATATGGTTCATGTTATGCTTCTCTCCATTGTTGATGTTTTCTAATGGCAAATTAGAAAATAAACAGTGTTTCGGGGGCATTTCATTTACAGTTCAGATACAGTTCAAACTGCCACCAAGCTCAACAAATATATGACTAACGTTTACATCGAAGGTTCAACTGGCTTGCCACCGCCAAATAAAATGTCCAAGAATATTTCATCAAAACAAGAAACCCAAGTCTCTGGTTGACACGAGTAGTAGAGTCGAGGATCTCTCTACGATACGCGCCCGCGCGGCGCACACTTCAGTGAAATGGTGGAGCAACCAACAAATATTTACGATAATAATGGATGTCAGTGTTGCTTGACTGACGGCCCGGAGTATGTTGAACCCTTGAATCAGAAACTTGACCCCTCCCACTGCCCAACTGACCAGCAATATGAGCTCGATGTCCTTCTCCAGCAGAAACGGCAACTGCTGTGCCACCATAATTGTGACCATCTAGCAAGCCAGTGTATGGGAATTGGCTTACTCCGGCTTGCTGGTATAGTTTTAATGATGCCTTGCGGAGGAATTCTTATCTTCGATTTGCTTGATGAGCTCGAAGTACATCCAGTTCTTCCTGATACTTTATACTCATCTCAATAATAATAATAATGGGTTTAAACTTTAAAGTATCTTTGTAAAATCCTCGAATTCTTATTTTACGTTGCTTATTAATTCAGGCTGCAGCTCCAAATACCAGTAAGCACAGCAAGCAAGCATGCTCAGGAAAGCAATCGCAGGTTGCGCACTGCACCAGCCATGGCGCATGATAGCAAGCCGCCGATCAAACACTGCCTCCTCCGCCATCGTCTCAATCTTGCTCCGCTCCCTCAAAGACCACTACCAAGAAGTCGCCAAAATGACGACTCCTCCTGTAGCTCCCGTTCTCTCACGTAATTTACATACTCTTTATTTATTAATAAATGAGTAATAGTTTATTATTACTTATTTGTAGTTTAATTTGTCGTGGTGTTACAGAAAGTGAGTCCTCCGTCACATTTTACACTTGTAACAGGAGCAATTGAAAACAAAGGGCCAGTTCTGAAGAGGACATGTGGAAATGAAGATATTAGTATATATGTAATGCCGTTCACTACCGTTGTTTGTAGATGCTGGGAGGACGAAGAGAATGATGGGATTAATCAGTTGTTTGTTCATGTCGATGTGTCAAAGCCTGGACAGAAAGATTCCTTGCGTTTTCTCTGTGGCTTGTATCCGGATGCATTGGGGATTCACTCGGTTTTGACGAGGCCGAATCTTGAGTTTCAGCGGTTTCTTGTTCGTCCTTCTCAATATAATGGCGCTACTTTCCAGGTAGTTCAACTATTCCACTTATTTACAATAGTTATGCTTTGGGAAATGACTTGTAATATTCTGCTTTGAGACATTTTATGATCACAAAATGAAAAGAAGGGGAAAAAACCAGTTTGAAATTTTCTGTTTGATTTCTTAATGTTGTTGCTCTGGATCTTTAGCTTCCTCATCGATATAATGCTTGCAATAATATCCACTGGCTTGTGTTAAGCATTAAGATTAAACTTTATCTGGGATGGATTATTTGCAAATTGACAGGGATCTGGATGAGAGGATGCAAGATGCACTTCACAGTTGCTTAGAAGAGCGAGGTGTGAACGAGGATCTCTTTCCATTTCTACAGGCTTGGCTTTATGTGAAGGACAATTGAAATCTGATGCATTGGTTTAGATCGGTGGGTCAGTTTATTAGTGAACCAAAGTAAGCTAAATGCACGTAAGTCCATGTAATGAGGTGGTTTTACTGAAAGATGCTTATGTAATTCTGAAAGTTAGAAAGTTCCGTGAATCTGCTATGAGGTTAGTTGGGAAAAAATCTTTAAGCTTTTAATTGTAGTTGACAGAGCAATTCAGACACATTTAGGGGTTTTCTTTTTCCTCCTGAACATCTCTCCTACTTTGCATTGTACATTATTAATCATTGATGGGTTATGATTTCTATACCCAGTTAATTATATCACATTGGCAATGATTTGTAAAGGTCTCCTGTGGTTTTATTATTTTGTACCAATCACTGGATTTCATGGAGGTTGGATAATGCCTTTCTAGTGTTTGGAGGAACCTTATTTCGTGTTGGAACTTCTCAAACTGTGATGATGACACATGTTCTCCGGCACCAGTACACACACACACACACTTTCACTTGTCTATTTTCTCTCTTCTTTCTTTCTCTTCACTCTATTCTGTTGGCTCAATAGGAAAATGCATGATTTATGAATTGGGTAGAAGATACATGATTCTGGTAAATGAGCTTTAGTTCTGGATGATGGTGCCGATAGAGTAGCAAGTGCTGTGACCAATCTGTCCTTTGGAATAGTTCCGCAATCAAATAGAACATTAAACAATTAGAGCCAATAGTAGTCCAAATTCCCATCCCTATTCAATCTTAGTTTTCAGAATTGCTCAACTTTTTGTCTCAGTATTCTTAAATTGGTAAATGTAACTGATAGGTCACCTTCTTTGCTTCCATTTTTCTTCTTTCCCTGAAACTTTTAGTTTTCTTTTTCTTTTAATTTCTATGATTGTCTCTTCTTTCTCCAATGATGTTTGGTTATCAACCCAACAATTTTCTCGGGAAAGAGGTCATGGACTGTCTTTCCTAAATTGCACTCTTATGTTTATACTTAAGACAAGATGGCATGGGTCATGCACACAGAGTAACTTTTGTTTTCTTCTATGTTCTGTGTTATTGGAAAATGCCGACATAACCTCGAAAAGGGATTGGAAAATGGAAAGTTATTTCATCGCCTGTTTAATTGAAGCACGGGTTTGTTGAAAAGATGATGCAATGAGGATGTTGACCAATTAGTAGACGTCTGGAGAAGAGCAATGATGTTGTCTTGAGAGTGGTGGCAAAGAGAGATGAGTGCCTACCAATAGCTACAATCTTAGGTGTCAATGAATTGGTGCAATTGACATGATTCCTGCACAGTAGGGTGGTTTTCAATGTTCGTCATCCTGTTTGGAAGTTTTCAAATCATGTTCATGTCTTGGGGTGAATGACAGAAAGCAGCCTGAGAGGATGTTTGCCTGAGTTCCTCCATTGTTACACATGACCTGGAAAGCTTGTTAAAGCCTTCTAGAAGACTCATATCAGGAGGAGATCCCCTAGACCAATTGATTGCTTTGATTCCCGATATTTGAGTAGAATCATCTTGAGGGTTGAATCTCATTGTTATTTACGGCAAAGAATGTCTGCCTTCCACCTGAGATTGCAGGCCTAACTGATAATAGTTCTGCAACACATTTCTTTCAAGCCAGAAGATGGATTATGTTTTAATATACTATATCGTTCTGTAAATGCTTCTCCAATTTATTCTAATTGTCTTTGTCCAGTGTCTGAGTGGGTGGAGGGAGAGGCGAGCTGAGCTTTGTGTTTCCGATTTCAGCATATTTATAGTGTTGCTTATCACTACTGCTGAAAGAAAAATGCATCAGGAAGCTAACCCTCGGGGGTGTATTGAAAAACTTATAGTATCCTCTTGTGCGGAAATTCAGGTCCTTGGAAGTGGGAACCTGCATACACACAAGTATATTTGGCCAGTGGAGAAAAAGCTGTGATTCTTCGCTTACATACTTTCACGTTAAGCCAAAAAACAAAGTCTCTTGGGACTGATGTACAATGTAGATTGTGGGTTTAGAAAGAAGGGAGATGGATATTTTGGCTTCCTTGGTTCAATAGCACAAGTCTGGTAGCTAAACGTGCCCTTTGGTATTGGATTCTATTGCCCTAAATCGTTGTCAACATTTCAGTCATCGACCTTCCCATGACCCATGTCCTAATGGAGTCATTAACATAAACAAAAGAGCACTCAGGTTCTTGTTTGTATAATGGCTTATACACTTTTATGTAACTTGAATGATTGCACTAGCAATGATTCAATTTACATGGGCACAAATTGAAGACGAATGGTTGCCAAGCCGCAAGTTCTGTTTTGTATTACTAGTAAATCAGCCCGAACAATGATTCGATCGATACTGGCTTGTAAGTCAAACCAATTTTCCATTTATTTTTGCATGAACAATTCAAGAGAAATGGGCCATTTATGTTGTGCTGGCCTTGAATAAATTGTTCCACTTTCCTCCCATTTGCTTCAAAGTTCCTTCCCGTGATCAAAGTCAACTTGGAATTATGAGTTAGAATTGAACAAATTTCGTTGATGATCAAAGTCCATTTTACGTTGACGTTAAATCAAGGGGCAAGAAAGATGGGGAGCATTGCTTTCTCATGTCTCACGTCAAATAAAATATCAATTAATGTTAAAATGTATAATATCACGTCTCTCGCACTAAATAAAATATAAATTATTTTTAAATTTATAAAAATAAATAAATAATAAAATTTTTAAAAATTAATAAATAATACTTTTTAATAAATTAATTTTTTAATTTAATAATTAAAAGGTTTGGTTCGATATAATTATGGCGGGTGGTGATGATCATCGTGAAAATTCAAAGACAAGTGTGTGTGTGACAAATTTGTAAGTTTGGAGGTTCCACAACCCACATGTACACTATACTATGGCTGGCTATTATCATTAATTAATAATAGGTCATAACATAATTAGTTAGTTTATTGGTGTTGTTAAACTTCACTGCCCAACCACAATTAGATAACTGCTTTTTATTTATGCTATGTAATTATTTTTCTTCTAAGAATTAATCAAACCCCATTCATTTGATTCTAATCAAATACATATTTTGATTACTTAATTGGGTAATTAAATTAGCAAACAATTTAGGCCAAGTCCGACTTCATACTTGTTCTTTCATGTACAAGTATTGAAATTGAACTTCAATCCCCACCGCAGAACAATCTTGTTTAGGTGGTAGCCAACAAATAACAAGAGATATTTGATATTTATTCAATCAATCAATTAA
The DNA here is from genome assembly GCA_019650275.1 of Xylocarpus granatum. Lineage (NCBI taxonomy): Eukaryota > Viridiplantae > Streptophyta > Magnoliopsida > Sapindales > Meliaceae > Xylocarpus > Xylocarpus granatum. The sequence goes on along the minus strand of BNST01000281.1, from coordinate 181,702 downwards.
TTAATTATTATTAAATTAACGGGTTTATTTATTTCTTTATTTAAAAATAGAAATTACGTACGAGAGTAAGTTTTTTCAATTTTATTAACAATGAACGGGTCTTCATCCAACCTAACTTCGTTCTTTTTTATTTTTATTAATTTATATATTTCTTTACGTAAGTGTATATATATATTGTGATTAATTTTTGACTATTCTTTTCATTTTACTTGAATTATTAATTTAAATATATATAATTTTATATTTTTAAATGTATTAATTAATTTTTGCATATAAAAAATTATCAAATATTATTCCATTTAATTAATTTTTTTTTAAAAAGTAAATATATTTTTTAAAAATATTTATTTAGATTAAAATAAAGTAATATAAATTATTCTTAAAAGTCAAAAATGTAAGAGCAAAGAAATTAATTTCAAAATTAATTGTACTAATTTTTAGAATTAAAATTTTCAATTAATGTAAAAATAAAATAAAATAATAAAAAATACTAGAGATTTTTTAAGACTCTTATGTAGATAATGACTAATTTATATTAAAATATTTAATATTTAATTTATAATATAATATAAAATATATATTATAATTAATAAATATTTTATTTATTTATTTATTTATTTAAACATGTGTGTTTGGGTTGCCTTGTATATCAGAAATCTTGCATTTTACCCAAGAAAAAAATAAAATAAAATAAAATAATTAATTAGAAAGACACAATGAGGAAGGACACGAGAGCAGAAGCACTTTTGGGAGTAGAAGGCAAAAGAGACGTTAGTTCTTAGGTTTGCTTGTTAATTTTAACCGCCGGCCGTGTTCGCTTTTTAGAAGAAGCGCTTTTGTGTATCCTGCAAAATCACAGGGAGCGTATTCCTCTACATATACAGTACAGGTACAATACTCAGTATCATCACAACTTCTGCTTCAGTTTCTCAATTCTCTTTCCCCTTCATTCTCCGAAATCTTGTTGAATTCTGTTACAAATCTCTCCACAAAATCTTCAATTCCCCATTCTCTCGGTATCTCAATCCCCGTATCCACCATATCTCGAACCATACCGTAGACCATTGTTGTTTATAAACGAGTCAAACTTGGTGCTATAATATCAACAAAATCTTCAATTCCCGTCCTTTTTATTTGTGTTTAATGTTTATACAATTAAAATCGTAACATAACCATCTGATTCTTTTGTTTCTTCTTCTAGCAACAAGTGAATTTCTCTCTGTGTTTTTTAATGAGTTTTTCCATATAAACACCTGTTTTTCTCTACAATTTCTTGCGACCCATATCTCCAAAATCTTCATATTTTCCAACAAAGTTTCAGGTTTTTGGCTGCTCAATGTTGGCGAACTTGTGGTGGTCACCGTCGCCACCTTTTCGTTATGTATCAAGGAAACGTGAAGCAGTTATTGTTATTCATAGACTTGAAGGACTGAATTTGAAACAATTCGATTATGTCATGAACAAAAAGTTGGTGGTCGAGATAAAGTGAAAGGGTCAAACTATTTTTCCTCTCTTTGGTGGTCTGAGAAGAAAGATTTTGAAGAGGAATTTCACAGAGGAAGGTGGGTTTTATGGCGATGGAGTTGTTGAATGGAATGCAGAGTTTCAGTGTTTCTGCAACTTTTCTGGTTACATGGATGATTTCCCTTTTCCATGGGAGGTTGAGTTTACTGTTTTCAATGTGAGTAACTGGCTTTTATTTGATTGGGGGGTTCTGATGGGATTTATTGACTTTGGTTTATAAGGTCTTTGTTTTGTTGGCTTTCCTTGTCACGGGTTTGACTAACTGTTCCAAGGACAACATTTTCATCTCAAATGGTTTTTGTTACTGTGCTGCGCAGTCTATAGATTTCGTTATCAAATTTTATGTTCACAATTGAAAATTTTGTTTTTCGGTTGAGTGTGAATATTGTTTTCTGTCCAGTTTGGTAGAAAATGTTTCTACTGATCTAAATGCTGTTACGACTGATCAAATACAAAAAATTGAATCTCTCTATTGTAAATGTTTGCAAAATGTTCTTATTTTTCTAGTATCCGTCTAAGATAAAATAGACCTGTGCATCATCACTAATGGTCAGAATTCATTCATCTTTTTGATCATCTTTAGTCTCCGAGTCTGGCTATTGCAACTATCATGTTTAATTGATGGGTTTTATGCAGAAAATATTGTTACTTGTGTTGTAAGTCGTATCAGCTGTTTGTCGATCATTTAGAATCTTGTCAATTTTTGTGATCGTCTTCCATGAATCTAAACAGTGAAAATTTTCAATATCTTTAGAGGGAATGTGCTTGATATTTTTCACTGCTAGCGAAGTTCAATCGCTTTGTGCTGCATCATTGAAGCTAGCCAAATGTAATCTTCTCACTCTCTTACTCTTATTTTTATGTGGGATAATTTAGGGCTTGAAACGAGGGCAGAAAAAGAAGGTCCCTGCCATTGGAACTGCAGTATTAAACTTGACCAAATTTGCTAGCTCAGCTAAGGAGAAAAAGCTTGCTATTAATCTTCCTCTTACACTTTCCAGTGACACTATTGAAGTTGCCCCGACTCTTTGTGTGAGTTCCTTTTACTATTACTTTTCCCACTCGTAACTTGCATAATGTTGCCAATCATATATATTGCTTTTAATTCATTGTGGAAATTGACCCTGATCACAAGTTGAACTGTATTCCAGTTATCTATCAGGTTAACAGAGTCAGGAATTGCTCAGGAATCCTCACAGGCGAGGCAGACTTCAATAATGCCTCTTAAATCACCACCTCGTTCAGCAGAAGCTCTCTCAAAAGAAAAAGATGAATTTTCTGCAGTAAAAGCAGGCTTGCGAAAAGTGAAAACCTTCAAAGATTACATGTCGAGGAGAAGAGCGAAAAAGACAAGCTCTGAAGAAGAGTCCAGTGATGGTAGGGGTTCTGTCAGAAGCAATGATGCTGGGTGTAATTTTCTGTCTGACACAGATTCACCTGCTGATGCTGAGGGGGAATTAGACGTGAACCAGGATAAGGCTATTTTTCAGCATTCATTCAGTTATGAAACATTGGCCTCCGCCAAGTGGGTTGGAGGATTATGTTATGCCAATACAATAACTAACCCTGAAGACGAAGGTTGGATCTACTACAGCAACCGCAAATTGTATCATGTCGAGAATTTGACCGCACCTGCCTTTGAGCAGTGTTTGCTGCAAAGTCTTAAGCGCATAACCCTACCTTGGAGGAAGAGGAAACTGGGGTTCAAATCTCCTAAAACCAAAGGGGAGCCACTTCTGAAGAAAGATTACGGAGAAGAGGGTGGGGATGATATTGACTTTGATCGCAGGCAGCTTAGCTCCTCTGATGAGTCAAGTTTTGGGGTATATATCCAGCCTTTTAGATTTTAACTTTTTTGTTTACTCTTTTCTTTTTTGATATAGAAATTTTGAAGTTTCTTTTTTTTTACTCTCTCTCTCTCTAATTTTGGGTTATTTGGCAGTGGAAATCAGAAGGTTCCCCAACAAGTCGATCATCATTGTCCAAATTTGGGGATGACAATTTTTCCGTGGGCAGCTGGGAAAGAAAGGAAGTAACAAGCCGTGATGGAAACATGAAGCTACAGGCTCAAGTATTCTTTGCTTCCATCGATCAAAGAAGCGAACGTGCTGCAGGTGAAAGTGCATGTACAGCACTTGTTGCGGTCATAGCTAATTGGTTGCAATCCAATCGAAATGAAATGCCAATTAAGTCTGAATTCGATGATCTAATTAGAGAAGGGTCTTTAGAGTGGAGAAATCTTTGTGAGAATGAGGACTATATACGCCAGTTTCCTGACAAGCACTTTGATCTCGAGACGGTCCTCCAAGCTAAAATCCGTCCTTTTTCTGTGATCCCAGAGAAGTCATTTGTTGGGTTTTTCCATCCAGAAGGCCTGGAAGGAGGAGATTTTGACTTCCTTCATGGCGCAATGTCATTTGACAGTGTATGGGAGGAGATCACCCGTTATGGATCTGACTTGTCTGGTGATGCTGACCCTTTGATCTACATTGTCAGTTGGAACGACCATTTTTTTGTGCTGAAGGTTGAGAAGGATGCTTACTACATCATCGACACTCTAGGAGAGAGGCTTTATGAGGGTTGTAACCAGGCTTACGTCCTGAAATTTGACAAAGACACAATTATGCAGCGAATGCCAATGGAGACCAAGCCATCAGATGAAAAAACTGCTACTGATAAGGCACAGGCAAATCCACCCAAGGAAACTTCAGCCCGTGAGGTTCGCGTAGTTAGCGCGGATGAGTTGGGAAACTGCAAGGAAGAAGATGTTTGTAGAGGCAAGGAGTCATGCAAAGAGTATATCAAAAGCTTCTTGGCTGCAATTCCTATTAGGGAATTGCAGGCTGATATCAAGATGGGATTGATGGCATCGACTCCTCTGCATCATCGGCTACAAATAGAATTCCAATATACCCGCTCGTTGCAGCCTGTGGCTGAATTCACTGCTCAAGAAATACCCGCTGATAATGCACCACTGCAGTCGGCAGTGGCTGAATTGGCGGCTGAGGAGAAGATAGATGGTGCAACGGCATTGCCAATTTCGTTGGCTGCTGCATAGGTACCACATCACATCACCATAGACTTTAGTAATTTTGCAGTAATTGTAATTATTCTAACCCATTTTGTCTGAATATGTTGGTGTATATTTCGGTGAACGAACAATATATGAATATGAATATCCATTTTAGTGTTTTGTACAACATGGAATGAATGCATGTTATTCTCTCGGAGCACAATTTCAAACTCTGGCTGATTTCCTTTTAAATATCCAATTTTGATCCATAATAGAGAGATATTTTCTATAACATTCTCTGTTGAAAGAATAATGCCAGTTGCTACAAATCCCAAATTTTCTGTGTCTAATTATACATACCATACTCATCAAGTGACTGTTGAAATAATATCAAAAATAATAATGAAACTTTATCGGCTAATTGATGAATATTGCATCATATACTGCATCATCTCTAAGAAAAATTTTATGATAAAACTTTATGTAACATGTATTCTTAATTTAGGAGCAACCATTCAATTTTAAAAATATTAATACTAAATTCATGCTTTAAGAATCTTTTCTGGCTCACCCTAACATTTCCCTCTTGTCTAACTGTTGTAAATCAGCTTTTGGATATCAAAAGGATCCACCCAGAAGGTAATTTTCATGCTTCTGATTTTCCCAATTTTGCAATCATTTTCCCTACTGCACCCAATAAAATCATTTTAACATTTTATTAAAGTTTATACTTATTAATTTATATATTTTTACTCTTCTAATATTTTAGGTGATTTTAAGGTGCATAAAATAAATTAGATATATAGTATTATTATTATTATTATTTTTAAATATTTAACAAATAGCATTTGCCCACGTCTCATTCATTTTGGTTGCATGATTATTGTGGTCTTGCAATTGCAGGCCTCAATAGCAACAATCCAAAAAGAAACTTCTTTTAAGTGAAATGCAGCCAAGCCATGCATACATGCACTACATTATTAGGTAACAAATAGATGTCTTCTAGTCCATCCAACAATAGCTTTACAAAAAGTTTGGATATCAAAAGTTATTTGGGAATAAGTTATATGCACAAAATGTACAAAAATTCCAAAAGCTCTCAACTGTGGCCACACAACCTAACCCCCTTCTGTATCCCACCAAAAATAAGAGTGTAGAATGTGTGAAATAACTATTGAATTTTTATCATAGTTCAAGTCTTCCACATATTTTTGTTTTTATTTGCCAGGTCTCCTAAATGTTCTTTTAAGAGCTAGCTTATGTGATATTCGAATCTGCCAAGCTCAAAGCTAATGGGCACAAACTAAGCATAAAAAAGTTTTATCTTCTGTTGGTGTACATCAGCTAGTTTTATCTTCTAATTTTACTATCTAAAAGATCAGAAGCAGAAGCCCCAATTGGCGTTTCATACAAAACCTCAGCCTGAGGAGAACATAAATTAAAAGTGCAAAACTAGGCAAAAATAAATTTCAGTAAGCATAAATTACTAATCATTAATTTGTCAGCCACTTTTCCACATAGCTAGGCCTAACCAACTTGTGGAAATAATAAAAAGATCTCAGTAGGCAGTGGCGGCCTAGGAATGGAAAACCTCGGAGTATGAATTTCAAAAGAGAAGTGCTTTCAGAAGAAGAAACATATTATGGGTTGAGTACAAGCCAAGTAATGTACAGATGTGGCACTTACTGAGCTTCAGTAGAGCATAGTTGAGAAACAAGCTTGACTACTCCCCACATGGGTGCGTCATTCTGCAAGAAAAATAAGACACACAAGAAATAAGCATTTAGTTCTTGATCATAACATAGTTAAGTTTCAACATGATTGTTGCAAAATGAATTCAGCTATTTGTCTTAATAAAACCTTACAGAATGTGTTCCCTAACATAGTTTGACAGAATCAATACTTTGTCTGAAGTAAAAATTCCATAATATTAATGTAGTAGTCCAGTTGGTATCTATGAGCAAGAGCAAGACCTTGAGGCACAGCAGATGCAATCAGGCAGGTGAAGAAAAAATGTTCAAGCTACTCACCAGAAAAACAATATCAAAGGCTTTGCGGTAGCTGTCAAGACTCTTGTCAACGTTATCATTCCTGAAACAACAATCCACAGAAGTAACTATTTCAACTAATAAAATCATATTCTAGAATTAAGTTTGTATGATAGTGGAAATTGAATTACAACAAGGGCAGATATGGAAATAACAGCAGCCACAGTCTCGCAATAAAGATTCCAAAGTAGGTACAGGACACAACAGAGATCTCTCTTCTAATGCAGGAAATGGAGGAAAAACAAACTGCAATTTTTTTTCTCTCTCCTTTTCTCTTTCCCCCATAATTTAAGTAGGCAAAAGTCTCTGTATTAATGTGTTTTCAAAGGGGTTAACCAATAGTATTTAAGCTCTAATAGCAGCAGGCAAGCTTTTAAAGAAGAGAAAGGAAGCAAGAGGTGGTAATTTTCCTGTGCACATCACATATCATCTTTCTAACAGAAAAAGGATAATCATCAATAAGTCAAGACTATTTGTCTGCAAGAAACATGTTGCATTGTCACAATGAGTAGGACATAATGCATGAATTGCTTTGTTCAAACAGAGAAAACAAATCAGGAAAACAGAATCAGTTTTCATATAGAAAGAACAGAAGTTTTGAGAAAATTAGGATTAGCAAAAAAAACATACTCTAATTCATGATGTAGAAGAAATGAGCTGAAGTGCAAAGAGTGGGATAAAGAAATTGCCCCATTGTTTCAAGAAAATAGTGATATGTACCAAGGATCCTTGAAGTTGGATATGTCCGTGAAGAAGGTAATTTGGAGTGAGGTTTTAACATGGACAAGTGTGAAATCCCACATCACTTGGGAATAAGCCTAGAAATGTGCCTTATAAGTACTCTACTCCTTTAACTAGAACGAGGCCTTTTGGGCCCAAGGCTTTAAATTTTAGATGCCAAGAACAAAATCCTGAGAGATCGGGATCAGACTCATCATACCACCTTGAACAGTCAAAGCAGATGATATTATGTTAGTTGGGCCAGGTCATCACAAGCAAAGTGTGTTTCAACATTCTATTTTATTTTTTAACATTTTGGGGCACAATGATGACCTGAATTAATCTTGTTCTCTCAAGCAGTGCTTTCTGAGGAGTACAAAAATTATAGCTTCTACATGTGTTATACATAGCATTTGCTTCAATTGCAGAAAATGTGTGCAAAGGTTATACAAGCATCCTAGAGCAGAAGAAAATGATTGAATTCGAGTTCAAGTGGAATAACTTCATGCTGAAGCTAGACATAAGACATCACATTTTTTTCCCAAGAAATTAGAACTGTACTAGTTTACAATCCACTTTTCAGTGAGACATAATATGTGAAGCATGGAGATTGAGCAAATTTTATAAACTTACAGAAACCCCACAGAAATTCGAGTGTCATAGTTCAAGCCATCAGACATTCCCAAATCTCCAATGTGATCACCGAGAAGCAGCACATTATTCCTATTCTTCACTGAAGCAGTGTCATTAATTGGCCCATCCATATCACCCAAATGGTCATGAAGAGGACCAAGCATATCTAGAGCATGCTCATTTTTGTTTAGACTATGAATTGTCTTCCCTGTATACAAATCGGTCAAACAGAAAAAGAACAAAGTCATTATCAAGAACAAAATACAGTGTCATTTAAAGATGAATTTTAATATCAAATAGTATTTGGATCACATTTATCAAAGGAATACTAAATTAATTGCTGGCAAAAATATGATATAATGGGACAACTTCAAATCCCATTACAAAGTACATATACATCAAGTAGGCATCAACCCATCAATTACTCCCAAAATGAACTTATCCTAAATGAAAAGTGAACTGTATAAACAATAATATTGCTGTGAACTACTCTTCCTATTAAATCTGTTGTTGTATATTACCCTTCAGCAAAAGTAATAATATTGTTCAGGCCACAAAGAAGGCTTGAAACCAGATATTAGTTATCCAAGCAAGACATTCTGGCAACAAGGAACTTGTTATAGAGAGCAAAATTCAAGGTTATAAAGCCTCAAGTTGTAAGAAATCACATGACTGGTGAATAGAATATCCCATAGCACAGGAAGTAAATAAACCCACTAACAATGAGAACCTGGTAATGCAACTTCATGTTGAGGTACCAGGAACAAACTTAGACACTAGAACATCCAAAAAAAAATCTCCATTTTAGTGTGAAATGATACCTTTGAAGGATACAAGGTCACCATCTTTGTTGAAAACCATCCGATTTGAAACAATCTTAACATTTTTGAAAGATTTGTGAACTTTTTGCCTCAGGACCTGGCATAGTTTAAAAGGCACCAATAAGTTAGAAAGGATATAGATTAGTCCAAGTAAAACCTATATGTTGAGAAATGTGGACACCACGAAGAATATTTTGTAAAACTAACCTCCTCTATGATATCTGCAAGGCCAGCTGAAAATATAAGAACTGGAATGTCTTTTTCCTGCACATTATAGCAAACAATAACAAGGATGTAGAATTTGATATGAATAACCTTGGCCTTAGAATTTGTTATAGTGTGGAAGATAATAACAGCATCTCTACATGATACACTGTTGGGATCTTGAGTTCCACAGTGGCACTCTATCTTATCCTTCATGTTATGCAAGGTTGAGGCTTCAAAAAGGATGTTAAAGAGATTGAGGCTTTGAAAAGGTTAGGAGGACAGGACATGTGGTATAGTCTTTTCTTACGTCTTTTACTTGGATACTGGAGTGAGATGTACAATAATGGCTAAAAAATTAGTGAAGATAAAATATTAATTATTTAGTAGGTGTTTTTGTGCAAGAGAAGGGTTCATTTAACTTATACCTAGGCAGGAGAGCTAAGACCTCCAGTGCTTTTTGGGGGATGGGTTTAGTAATTGGCTATCTCGATAGACCAGACCAATGGGTTGATAGATGTCAAATAGCTTGGGGAGTAGTTTCTTCTTGTTGTGCATGTGGATACAAAGGAACGGAAAGACATATGAAAGGCGACTTGAACTTCAACAAGGTCGATATGTTGCTTTTGGGGATGTTGTTGTGGCCCTTGGTCTAAAATTTTTCTGGGTTCTATTGATGGCAAGCTTTGTGAGTTGGTATCCTTCTCATTGATTTGGTAAATCTCCTATATATAACAATAGTTGCACTTCCTTTCATTGACATCAACATCTCATAAAATATTTTTTCAGAAATAGTTGAGGGTTACCTCAAGAAACTCAAAGAGTTCAACCACACCTTCCCTAAAAGCGATGAAGGCATTAGCAACAGACTTCTTTATTGCATCATACGTGAGGCCTCCCTCAATGAGAAGAGCATGGGACTTCGCCCACCTACATCAAAGCAATTACTAGAGTCAAAATCTTTAGTTGAATACAAATTTAGAGAAAGCAATACCATAAGTTTCCCTTAGGCCATTTACTGAAATATTTCAGCATAATTCCTAAAGAACATGAAGGATAAGGTAAAAAGAAATTTCTTTGACAAGAAAAAATTAACAAATTTAGATATTTCTTTTTATGATTTTAGATGAATTTGCCACTCATTTAGAGTCTTATATGCTAGCAGAGTTGCTACATCTTAACATAATAGTCTACCATGCAAGCAGCATTGCTGGTTACATACCACTCTTCCATGAGCTTTGTTTTCTCTTCGATTGGAATAGAAGGGGAAAACTCTAATGGATGATAGTAGTGATATAACGCCTCCCTCTTGGCATCATACTCTGGATTTCCTTGCTGCAAAAGTCCATGACTGCCTGTAAAAGTTGAATAAAATAAACTGAAAACAAACTCTAAATGAGCCAAAATCATAATTTTGACAAAATTAAGCCACAGAAACACACTCTGCCCTCTAATTCCATTGATCCAATACCGCGTCAAGGTTCCATCAAAATCTGCAATCACCTGATATTCAGAATAAAATTATCACAATCTACAATACACCTCTAATCATTGCATGGTTGCACACTTATCTATACCCTGTCAACAGCTTTCTTGCAATTAAATTTTCCTTGTGGGCATATGAGACATGGGTAGCTTTCCAACTTGCATTTCATTCCACACATACACAGCACATTAATGACGCTAGATAAGCTGATAGAAAATGTATGAGATAACCTGGAGTTTAAGGTGACCCGCCAAGCGAATTTCAGAAATTTTCTTTTGCAGCGATTCAGGATCACCCGTTACTGTAACTTTTGAGAGATCAAGCTTCTCCATTACTTTTCGAGTGCTGAAACTGTGGACACAACAATAAAACCTGCAGAAGAGGAAGAATTGTTACACGTAAGAGAAAGCAGTAGCAGAAGTTTTTAAGCAGCAATGATGGTTTGTATAAAAAAGAGAAACCTGGGAGTGAAATTGGAGGAAAGAGAGCGATGTTGCTGAGAAATAGCGGCGCACAAGTGTAGAGGGGGAGGGGGAGCGATAGTCGTGGCTTGCAGACGGAAATTCATTTGAGTACGGTGTTATTTAATGCCACTTATCACTAATCTGTCCGACTTTTCTGCTAAAACTATAATGGGATAATAACATTTGAGTCCTGTATTTTTATTTTGTATAATCAAAAGTATAACTTATATGAGTACATCAAATAGGTCCATATTCATTGTTCATATTGAAATGAAATGACTCTCTAGTGCAAAGTTATAATCAAATATCACAAGAGAAGAATTGATTATTTCAACATGATCTTGTCATCAATTGTACCTTTTATTAATAAAAATTCAGATTTTTTTTTACAAATTTAATAAAAAGGAAAAAATTGTAATATATATAAGAAAATATTAAATTGTGAAGATAAAATAAAAATATTATACTTATAATTAAAAGTAATATTGAAATGAAATACTAATATTGAGATCAAAGAACATCTGGAAAGTGTTCTTTTTTAACGAATCATGGGGTCATGGCTGTTGTTTTCTGCAATCACTATGTCATTGTAGATGAAGAGAACAAGTACATAGTGGAAGATTATATGGGTTTACTATCAAGATATTTTTACTTAGGGAGTCCGCAGGTGGCTGTGTTGCTTCGTGGTAGAGATATTGAGCTACTAGAGGACTTGGGAGAAAATTTCTAAATCTTCTTACCTTGTGGTTGTACTTTTTGCATTGACAGTTACAAGGCACAGGCTGAATTCGAAATTCCCCCAAGAAACTCAGATGGAAACACCAGCGAGGGTATTCGTTGCATTTTCTTGTGCAGACTACTTTCGGCGTATGCATTTGCCAGAATACATGGACAGGAGTTGTTATTAGTGTTCAGGAGAACAAATCTGCTCGTGTCTCTTCTGTAGAATCAATCCATGCCCTCTTATTCTGACTTGACAAATTGGGACGGTAATCGATTGAGCATTTGGTTATAACTGCTGGTCATACTTGAAACATTCACTTAGGGCCTGTTATACATGAAAAATAAGTTTCCCACTTACTGTTTTCCTTTTCACTCTTTACATTGTTACTTTTGATAATACTGAAATTTTTGTCTTGTAGACTTCTTCCATCCTGCAGAAGATGGAATACATTTGGTCCAAGGATGAGGTACAAACTGCTCGCATCTTGTTTTATTTGTGGGTTATTTCAACTTGCATCGAACATGTAACTGCCCTTGTTTTCAGGCAAGTGGTAGCCTCCTACTATGTTTTTCTATCCTTAATAAACTATGCATGTCGAGGAAGCTTGTATGTAATAAAAGCTTTGGTTCCTTACTACACATGTAATTAGGTATATGGGGCATCCAAATGGAAAAGTAGCTCGAGCCTCACATTCCATGTTTGTGGGATTCATCTCATCGGGGAAGGATTCTAACCATGATGGAAGAGTCTCATTGAAGGAGCAACTTGTTTTCTATTGCATGGAGAGATCTTTAGTAGTATCAAAAATCAACTGAAAACAGTAATGGTGAAACCTGAGGCTTTATTGTCATAATATAGGCATTGACTTCCCTTTCTTTTTGGTGTGTGTATTTGGATGTAGAGATATCCTGGCACCACTCCGTTTAAAGATATGGCTTCTGGAGTTGCGGCCTTGGTTCGACATCTTCCTGCCGGAAGTCCTGCCATATTTTGTTGCATCAATAGTCTTGTTGATAAATCTAATGGGGTTTGCAGTGAAGTGTTTGCTCACAAGACTGATATATGAAAGAACTGGCTCGGAGAGTCAGATCCTTACAAGGAAATCCTAGAGTTTCTCTTACAGCTCATTTCCCTAGTCGATATACAGGCAAGTGGCTATCTGATAATTACACTGTACGTGCTTTAATTTCTTTCGTTGAACAAGGTCTTCCTTGTTTCTCCGCTTTTTATCTTGATTCTGTTCTCTGTGTGGAAAGGTGCTCTGCTCTTGGAAGTTAGTTTCCCCGTTACTTGTCACACGTGTGGAAATGGAAGTTAATTTTCTTTTAAGTTACGAAAAAAAACATTTGCATTTGGCTTGGGCTAATTGCTTGAAAGTATTTGTGATCTGAAGCTGCTTGGATAAGATGTTGGAAAGGAATTTGATTCTGAATATACTTAAATTAGCATTAACTTGCTTGTTTAGGTACTACCAAACTTGATGTAATTGTTGGTTCAGCTGATCTTGAAGTTGCCTAAAGATGGCTAGGATTTGATCATTGGTTGCTGAATCTGATGATGTTACAGGCAAGCCCACTTTAGTTTCTTGGCTGCAGTCATTATCGTACCTATGTTCTCGGGCTACCAGTTGAGGTGCAAACTCCACTAGGGTAGGAGGTGAAAAATATTCTGCTTCTCCATGGGTCACTGGTTCATCAAACTTACATGGTTGACTCTAAGATGTTGAGGTGTGAGTTCCATATCATCCTCTTTCAGTTTTTGCACCTTTGTATATCCTGAATATCTTAGAATCTGGTAACTGATAATAGGGAAAGAAAATATGTATAGTTCACTTCAAAGAATGGCATATGTGCTGACACTTGTATAACCTTTCAATTTGGTTTCACCGTGACTATTAGAAGTTGGTAAACGCTTGAAGTCACAACTCACAAAAGGAATATTGAAATGAGGTTAACATGTTTACATGTAGAGTGAAAGTCAAAGCACACTTTTAGTTTTAGTACATCCTTTCCCGATAGGTTGTTTCCACATGCCATGAACTTCCACATGGTGCTGGTGTCTGTTTCAAAAATTTGGCTAATAAATGTTTTCAAGCTCTACCTTGTATCTTTGTTAAGATTCCACCGTGAAGAAGTGGCAGCTTGTGATCATAAGTTGAAACTTAGGTTTGTTATACCAATATTATCAAACTCATGCATCATATTAATACAAGTTTCTTGATAGCTTGTAACCAATTTAGATTTTAATTATGACATTTGCTAATTGGAAAAAGAGCATTTAGCCATTTTCCTAAGCCCTTTTTACCATGACAATGGGACTTCACCAATATTCTTATTACTTTTCATAAAGGAGAACTGCATTTATATATATACATATATATGAAATGCAGTAGCAATTGTTGCAAATACAACTTCTGTACTTTTTTTGTTCTTTGATTTTCTTTCTCTTTGGTGTTGGTTTGGTTTTTTAGCCACAAGATCATTTTGCAGGACCTATTTGCCGCCGGAACCGGTATGTCTACCAACACCTCAGAATGGGTGATGGCATTGGTAGACCACATCCTATCCATTCTATCAAAAGCTCAAGAAGGGATCAAGCCATCAGTTCAGATAATCCAATTCAAGAAGCTAGCATCCCCATGCTTACAAGTTTCTGGGAAAGAAATCCTATGATCAAACCTCTTTGGGATTGGAAGAGATCTGAGGGTACTGGTGAAACCCAGTTTTTGGGTTGAAAATGATGGGAGGATCTTGGTCGGATAATATGATGTTTAGAACGACTGTAAGCCTGTGACCCATGGAAATATAACAGCAAGAGTCAATTCTTCTTTGTGTTCAGGGCATAGGAATAGATATGGATAGTCAGTGTACAGATATTCAATTACGTACTTTTATTATATATTGGTTGACATATATTTTGTAGCACATGGCATTATATAATTGGATGGCGTCGTGGTGACGCTGTAAGAAAAACGGTTTCAGTTTCTTCTCCCAATCGTTTATACTTTAAGCATATTGATTTTTTTTTCTCAAGAACAATTGCAGTCTCATAGATCACAACAGCATGTAACTCTTTATCATCTTTCAATTTTACATGGTGAATATGGAAAGCTTTATTTCCAATCCACAAACCATTACAATTATCCCAGGAAACTCTGCATATTCTGTTCCAAACATGTAAAAGAGTAGGAAGAATAACTATAATAATACCAACCCCAAAACCAAGATACAGAGAGTAATTCAAATATCAAGAGATACAAAAACAAAATGGGTATGAAAGTTCTCTCAGCAGCAAAGAGGGCATATAACCAATCCATTTTCATTACACACCTGGCATTTACTTGACAACCCATCATTGGCAACAACCTTATGGCTGCCGCTGCACTTGTAACAGAGCACAAACCGGACTCCGGCGCAAGCTTCACACGGGCCATCCGAACGATCAATCGGAATCCCTTCAAAGAGTGGTTTAAGTTTTCCTTGCTCGTGCAGAGTTAATACTTCTGCAGCTCCTCCTATGTATCTTCCTTTGATAAAAAGCCTTGGAGGAACTGTTTTGCAATCCAGAATTCTCCATAATTCTTCCTTGAACTCCGTGTGCATTGACACATCTCTCTCGAAAAATATCACCCGAAAACTCTCTAAAAGAAAGCGAATGCTGCTGCAAT
The DNA here is from genome assembly GCA_019650275.1 of Xylocarpus granatum. Lineage (NCBI taxonomy): Eukaryota > Viridiplantae > Streptophyta > Magnoliopsida > Sapindales > Meliaceae > Xylocarpus > Xylocarpus granatum. The sequence continues at coordinate 166,398 of BNST01000281.1, read as the reverse complement.
CCTCAAATGTTTTTCGTATTCCTCTCAGAGTTGTTGTGTATAGAATCACTGATCCATCGCCCCCCGGAGGACACTTCGGTTCAAAATTCAGTAAATGGTCGGTATCTTCTCCTGCTTTTTCTTCTTCTTCTATGCGGGGAGCTTTATGTGGCGGCTCTTCATTCTTAAAAAGAAGCTCTTGCTCAATCTCTGCATTTCTCTCTGCTTCTTCTCTCTTCTGTTCTAGATTCTCTTGCTCCATTCTTGCGTATCTCTCTTCTTGACTCATCCTAATATGATGATTCACAGCTTCCTCAAAAACCGCCAGCAAATTCGGGTCGAAAAGGCTGCCGGAGTTCATGTCCGGCCGCCTGAAATAAGAGACATCAATCTCTGACAAAGGTCTTTGTCTACAAAAGCCAGGCTCCGTTTTCTTTGAAAAATCGTCCTTTTCCTTGCAAGAAACTGAATCTTTCACCTTCATTGACGGCCCGATATTCTCTTTATCGTTTATACCATCATCAGCTTCCACTTCTTCTTCTTCAAGGTCTCTCATAAGCTCTGCTACATCGATGATTTCAGGCTCTTGAACTGTTTCAATTCTCTGACAGATCTTTTCCTGTTTTGTTTCTCCAAATTCCAACTGGGTTTGTTCAACTTTCTCACTAAAACCCTTCGAAAACACTTCAAAAAATCCATCCGCCGCATTCACCTGAAGAATTCTATCTGGCTTTAGATAACCAATTGGTTTAATCGACTTGAGTTTGGTCAGCAACTTTCCTTTCATTCGCTTCATTTTGGATTTCTTTCCCCGGCAGATTCAGCTGTTGAAAAGCAAAATCCGATTGGTCAGCAAGAGATTTTGAAGAAGATTCAAAGATGGGAAACAGAATCTTTGAGCTAAAGTGCAGCTGAGAGCGTGGGACAATTATCTTCTTTTCGGTCGACAGCTTACGAAAGAACTGATTTGTCAAGTTTAACGGCTAGAAAAGTTTTCTTTTAATTTTAAATTTCAAAAATTTTAAGAATCCTATGTTATCAGTGCATGATTCCATCAGCTACAACTTAGTTATTCCCTTCCAAGAAGAGACACGTGTGCGGTACGAAGACTATCCTAGTATCTTTACCTAAGACAAGGTAACGGTCATAATTTATTTTGAGGGCCCACAGTGCTTTAACTCGAGTGTACGCGCACGATTCCTGATTATTATTATTCTTGCCTTCCATGCGTTGGTCTTTGTCTTCTTTTTTTTTAATTAAATAATTATCATATTTAATTATCACAACATAAATATTAAAAAATAAAATTATTTGGCAGTCTTTCCCTTTCCATATCGAATCGATGAACCGTTACATTTCTTTGCATGGTATTATTAATACGTAAACCCTTCACTTTCTTTCCTATGACAAACAAATTCTCTCTATTTTCCCGGGAATTTAATAGCTCTATCATGGCCAGACAAGTAACTCTCTTTCCCCCTTTGATTTTCCCTCTGCGATGGCATTGCGGAGACAATCTTTCATTGCTTTTGTTTTCCCAATTGTTGTTGGCACTTCTTTCGGTTTGCAGTATTGGGTGGGAGACTCAGTTTGGTCCATCCCACCATATCCAAATTTCTACAATGACTGGTCCTCTGCCCATGTCTTTCACACCGCCGATTCTCTAGGTAATACATTCCTTTCCATACGGAAATAGACTCTTCTGATAATCTGTACTCGATGCCTTCTTTTTTCTTTAATTATTGTTTATTAACTGCTAATCGCTAGTCTGATATAAAACGGACAAAACCGAGATTGATATCGTATGTTATGCACAATTTTGATTAGTTCTTTCCATCACTGTATGCTGCTTGCGTTGCAGTTTTTGATTTTGAAAGTGAGTTGTACAACCTGATGCAAGTTACAAGACTAGACTACCAAAATTGCAGAGCCAACAATCCCATCAAGTTACTGAATACTGGTCCGGCAACAATTGTGTTGAATGAGCCGGGGGTTTTCTACTATCTCTGCAACCTCTCAAACTACTGTGATTTAGGCCAAAAGATGACCGCTATTGTTCATAGAAAGAATTCCTCACAGGCTCCTACTCCAGTTCTTTCTCCGGCTCCCGCTCTTTCTCCAGTTCTTGCTCCGGCTCCATCACCTTCATCGCTCCCACTGACACCAGTTTTGTCGCCGGAACCATCGCCATATAACCCCAATGTGTCTGAGTCTCCAATGCCTGCTGGTGTTAGCAGTGAAGCACCGTCAACCCCCGCAAATATCGGGCATTCAAAGAGCTCCGGGAGCGGTTTTAGCGGACTTTCTGCCTCTTGTCTTTTACTGCATTTCATCTTTTTGTGCGTGAATCTTTTGCGATAAATTTTCAAGGACAATAGATTAGAATATCATATTCTATGATTTAACAAGGTCATTGGATAATCCCACCGGTTTTGAACCTGGGAATAGGAATTTATCTCATCATTGACGTCCAGAAATTAATTGATTTCCTAAGATTTTTGCTAACACAGATGGCAGATGCGCATCGCCAATTTAACACTAAATAAAGTAAAAATTCAAAGTGCACTCAAGGTGCGAAACGCTAAAAATTCCATTAAATTGTCAGTTTCAAAGACAACATAAGAATAAATCCAAACCAAAACTAGTGTCTCTAAAGCCTACAACAGAGTAGATAGTAATGTTGAGAATCTTATCTCCCAAATAATGATGTGAAACCCCCGTCACCCTTTTTCTCCTCCAGTTTTTTCATCACTGTTGGGCACATTGCACTCTCTGGGCACCTCCAGGCATATCCTCGTCCTCCTCGTATGCCTCCTGGGCTGCTTGTTGCTTCCTCCGCATCTCCTCCTCAATGTTCACATCGTGGAGAGTCGTTTCCTCACACTCGTCCAGTTCCATATCTGTCAGCTGAACAGAGGTTCTTGGAGGTAGGACAGTTTCCAGCATCTTGCACTGGTCTGGGGTCAGTGAGTCTGGAAAGTCAACTGTGAAATGAATGTACAATTTGCCTCTCATGAATGGCCTCTGATACATTGGCATTCCTTCATCATTTATGGCCTTGAATTGATCTGATTTTGCGCGAGACAAATATATCAGCACCACAAAGAAATTATCATGTGACAAATATATCAGCACCACAAATGAATTATCATTAACAAACACAAAGGAAAACATAATTCTTCACGTAGGGATTTAAACTAAGCAGGTAATGCATCTTATTTAATTTCATTAGATCTGATTTCGCAAGAGACAAATATATCAGCACCACAAATAAATTATCACGAGACATATATATCAGCACCACAAATGAATTATCATTAAAACGTAACACAAAGGAAAACATAATTCTTCATGTAGGGATTTAAACTAAACAGGTAATGCATCAATGCATCTTATTTAATTTCATTTGAAGCCTAAAAATTTATCATATAATTTAACAACCACATGCAATTTGGATACTGTCGCCAAAAACTATTTTCTATCATCATATAGAAAAATGTCAAAAGGTATTTCCTTAAAAATAAAATAAATAAATAAATAAAAACCCAAATTACATCGCACTACAAAACCATAATATCAGTACTCAAAAATCATTGTATGATCTATAGAAATACATTCAAGTTCCTTGATGACTGGAAACTATTTCATTTGTTTTTATTTTCGAGAACATGCTTATCCAAAAGAAACAGAAAATGCCGCGTTTACAGGAGTAAAACTGGTGCAGCTACAAGGAAGAAGAGCTTCATGCACAAAAAGAAAACAAACCACAAGGAAAATGATGACACATAACACCTGGAAAGGATTACCTAGGTGGAATTAAATATATAATAAAATTGAGAATGCTTTCCATCACCAGCATAAAGCATAGGTGTAAACTAACTTTTGGAAACATACGTCAATAATAAAGCTGTGCTTACCAGGCTTGACTACTTCCCCAGGTTGTGATTTTATGAGGAGTTGCCTGCCATCCAAATGAGTTATTACAAATTGGAAGCCACAGAGTGCTTCTGTCAGTGACAATGTGTGCTCAACAAATAGGTCGTCACCCTTTCGCTTGAACTTAGGGTGCTCTTTCTGTTGTAGAACAAAGACAATGTCACCAGTGACAGTGTCAGGCTGCAAAAGTTTAAAAAAAAGAACAAAATACTCAGATCAACATCTGATACAGGAAAGTACACAACAGACAACAATGCTCCTAGGAAAAATGTGACTCATAAAGCAACAAAAACAACCACAAAGTCAATTGCCCTACCGCTTCATCAGCTTCACCAGGGAAGGTAATCTTCTGACCATTTTGCATACCCTTCTCAACAATAGCTTCCAGCACTTTCTTTTCCTGAACAACCTTCTCACCTTTACACTGTGGGCAGCGATCCTTGTCATTGATAGTTTCTCCAGTTCCCTTGCACTCATTGCAAGGATGCTGCATTTGTTGAATCATTGAGGGGCCAAGGTGTCTTATTGAAACTTTCATTCCAGAGCCCTGGCAACCTGAACATTTCATTGATGCACCTGACTTCGACCCCTTACTGCATATAAACACATCAAGGTTGTAAGTGGGGGAACATACACAAACTCGATGCGGCAAAATACAGACATAAAACATAAATAACAAATAAAGGATATATTTTACAACTAACCCTTTGCACTTGGAGCAGATTACATTGCGCGAGAGGGAAAGCTTCTTAGATGTCCCATTGTAAAGATCTTCCAGTGAAACCTTGAGTGGATGGATTACATCCTCTCCCCTCCTCTGCCTCCGGCCTCTGCTACTTCCACCAGCTGCACACAGGTATTTTCAGTTCATCACAACTAAAATAAGCTTGCACCATATTATTACTCTCCAAGAAGAAGATAATAAAAGATTCCTACCACCACCAAATGGGCTGCCACCGAAGAAGGATTGGAATATGTCAAATGGGTCATGGCCACCACCACCTCCACCCATTCCTTCCTTAAGAGCATCCTCACCATATTGGTCGTATATCTCACGCTTCTCTGGGTCACTCAGAACCTCATAAGCTTGGGCCAACTCTTTAAACTGCAATACATACAAGTAAAATTTCTCAGGTTTGGCAATCCCGCTACCATAGTCTATATCAATGGAATAAAAGGATAATCAAGAATCATATCAAATTAGCAGACAACGCAGAACAAAATTCAAGTTTTCACAATGAAAACATCCGAATAAATCAGAATCTCTCCACTACAATACAAAGTATCAGACCTGAGTCAAATAAAATTATCACAGTTAACCATCAAGTAGCAATTCAGTTAAATAATCAAGCTTCTGAGAGATCAATGGATCATAACTGACTGAACAAAATCAACATATTAACTGGAAAATTAAAACTAAGCAATAGCTGCAAGACTAAATTTCCAGGGCAAGAAAATGATAGATCTACACAGTTTTACCCAATTATGTAAACAACTCAAAATCTGAATCAAACTAAACAACGAATCCAAATTTACAAGCCGATCGACAAAACCTAACAAAAATCAAAGATAAAAAGAAAATAAAAAAGTCGACCTTCTCAGGGTCACCACCCTTATCAGGATGGTTCTTGATAGCGGCCTTCCTGTAAGCTTTCTTCAGATCATCTTGCGAAGCGTTCTTCGATACGCCAAGAATCTCATAGTACTTGGTGTTGTCGCTTTTCTTTGGCGCTCTCCCAAACATTTTCTCCACTCAAATCTAAAAACAAATGAAACCCACAAAATGGTTAAAAGGAAAATAGAAATTCAAACTCAGATCGAAAAATTTAACATCGATCGAAGAGAAGACAAGAGAGAGAAAGCTGTGAGAGCTAACCGGATCTTCGATTGATCAAGAGAGAACCCCTGGACAATGGACGCGAGATGGTGAGCGAGAGAGAATGGAAGAGACGGTGTATGATATGGATTTTATAGGGGAGAGAATGAACGGTGAGGATTTGTTAGAGACGTAGCTGAAATCGATAGTTTCTATGACGAATGAAATAAAGAGTTGGCGCTTGGAAGGATCTAGAAACTCTTTTAACATTTTCTGTGAGTGTGGGGAAGAGATCTGGACCGTTCATTTTGGTCAATACTTGTGGTCTACAATATTTATATTATTTTATTCATAGAAAAATATACTCAAGTGTAAAGAAATTACGCGCAGGTGTGGCGCGGGTTTCCTGGCAAAATCCGGGAAGGAGTCTCACCTGCAAAGAAACGGCGTCGTGGAAACAAATAATAATAAATTCAATTTCACAACACATTGAATGTGTTAAATTATTAAATTTATCTAATCACATTTAAAAAATAAACACAGAACAAATGCTGTTCCGCTTAATTCTGACGCCGGACTCTTTAGAGGGAGAATTTTGATTACCCCCACATAAATTCCTAACTGTCCCCTGTTCTAATAAAGGCCCATGTAGCATCAAAGGCCCGTGGATAAAACTCAAAGCAACACATCGGTGTAGAGTTGACAAGTGGGCCGGATCAGCCTAGGCCATGAATAGTAAATATATATATAAATATTATTAATATATATTTTATAAATAAATATTTTATTTTATTTTATTTAACTTATTTATATATTAAATAAATAAAATATATATATATATATATATATGATTATGATTGTTTAATTTTTAATTTTTTTTTGTAAATTAAAATTATATAATTAAATCATCGTATGTAACCTCCTCCAACCTAAATACGTATTTTGGTTACTCTATTTATAAGAGTTTCGTGGTTTTGTCTGTTGGAGCATAATTTAGTTACACCGTAGCATTAACAAGATCTCCAATGATAATGATGAACAACGCCTCATCTTAAAATTTAAATTTAAATTTTAAATAAAATACTAATAATAATAATAATAAAACTAAAACCCTAACAGAGATTTGTCCCCACCACCACTTGATTGTTCCTCCTCTTCTTCTTCTTCTTCTTTATTTATTCGTTTTAATCGAGATAGTGAGAAAGCTTCCACGTCCACCGTTACAAACACGGCGCATCTTCCTCTGCCCTCACTCACTCCAAACTCTAGACTTTCTTCATCCTTGTTATTCTGCTTGCCATGATCTGATCTGATAATCCTTCAACCTGCCATTACTTTTCTTTGATCTTCTGCTCTCAGATTCAAACACCTTCGCTATGCTTTCTTCTCCTTATTACTACTCCTTTGCTCTCTTTATTTCCCTTTCGCTTATTTTCTTCTTTTTCGGCCCTCAAATCCTCCCCCTTGCCCATCCCCGGACCATTTCCCTCGCCGACGACCTCGACGACCTCTCTCTCTTCCGCAACGCTACCCTCGCCGCGGCTTCCTCGCCCTCCTCCAAGATCTCCCATTTGTCCCTTTCCAATCCCAGACCCAAAATAGCTTTTCTCTTCCTTACCAATTCGGATCTCGTGTTTTCTCCTCTATGGGCCAGATTCTTCTCCGGCAACGAACATCTTTACAACATCTACGTTCACGCCGATCCTTTTGTCAAAATCAACCGTCCTCCCCTAATATTTCAGAACAGGTTCATTCCGGCCAAGAGAACCGAACGCTCGTCTCCGACGTTAATCTCCGCCGCGCGTCGGCTCATGGCAAACGCAATTCTCGACGATCCGTTGAATCTGTACTTGGCTCTCGTGTCGCAAACTTGCGTTCCGCTCCATTCTTTCAATTACATTTACCACTCGCTCTTCGGAAATTCAATCGAAGTTCTTAAAGCTTTCGGGACGCAATCCAAACACAAAAGCTTCATCGAAATTCTCTCGGATGATCGGCATTTGCCGGAGAGATACGTTGCTCGAGGCAAGAACGTGATGATACCGGAAGTTCCGTACGAGAAATTCCGGGTGGGATCTCAGTTTTTCATATTAGCGAAAAGGCACGCGTTACTTGTTCTGGAGGACAGAAAATTATGGAAGAAATTCAAGCTTCCTTGTTTGAAAGTAAATTCGTGTTATCCAGAAGAACATTACTTTCCGACATTGTTGTCTATGAAAGATCCGAAAGGTTGCAGTCATTATACGCTGACGAGGGTTAATTGGACGGACAGCGTGGACGGGCATCCTCACACTTATCACGGCGCCGATGTGTCGGCGGAGCTCATCCACACGCTGAGAAAATCGAGTTCGAGTTATTCATATTTTTTTGCTAGGAAATTCGCGCCAGATTGCCTAAAGCCATTGATGAAGATTGCAGCCGACGTTGTTTTCAGAGATTGAACTCAACTAGGTGAGTTCGTCGTCACTCCAATCACCCCTGCTGTTTGTTTTTAATCCATTCATTTTCTGTTTAATTGCTTTTATTAATTTACTTAAAAAAAAGGTTTAGGGACCCCGAAAATCGGGATGTTTAAAATAAAATAGGGTTAGTCAAACGATAAACTTCTGACCATCTTTCTAATTAATAAAAAAAATATTTATTTATTTTTAATAAATAAAAATATTAAAAAATAAATTTTATTTTAAATTAATATATTATTCGTCTGTCACTTGTCCTCGCCTAAAATTTCGGTTTGTCTGTGTTAGTCTTGTGAATTAGTTAGTTAGTATGATAACCTTCCCTCCCTTCCTATATCATTTGTTTGTTAATTTTAAGTATTTTGTAGGCCACGGCTTTGTAACAGGCACGCGTGCTCTTGTGGCCAAAATCGTGAGATGTTTGTTGTTGGACTGTTTTGAAACTTTTTGAGTTAAATTAATTCTGTATGCAAATACGCAAAAGTCCCCTGCTATATTTTATTGTTCTTGGAAAGCAAAGAATCTCTGCCTACCGCCCTACTCCAAGTCTTCTGGTGCTGTTTTCTAAAATAATAATAATAATAGTGTTGGGTTAAAATTTTATTTACAATAGTTTATGTATAAATAAGTATTTTGATAAGCTCTTCTGCGGAAAGCGCTTCCATTTTGAAAGTGCTTTCTACCAGCTCACAATCAAAGCACATTCTTTCTTTCTTAAGTAATGTGGTGCTTACATTATTTTTATTTTACACCTATTTTCAGGATGCGTTGGAAGGAGAGGAACTGCCAAAGAATGGAGGTCAGAGAGTAGGTGTGTGTGGGTGAGGAAAATAGTGTAGTACTTGTGTACTTTTTTTTTCCCCCTCTCTCTAAAGTGGATGGATGGTGGGGCTTAGCGTGGAGTGTCAAAAAGAAAAGCAATTCTAGGGCGAAGGCTCTTTTGTTTTTTTTTGGTAAAACCAAAATCTCCCATTTGCTCCTTCCGCCAAAGTCCTTTTGTATATTTTACACACTAATATTAATAATAGTATTCGAATGTTATCCAACAAATGTTGGACAATGAACTTGTATCTTGACTCCCATTGTATTTTATACCCAGATGATGGGAGTTCTTTGTGACAACACATGTTATTATGTTTCATTTTAGGACAAGTAACACTTTCATTTCGTAAAATTGAACATGTGAAATTCCTAGACTACGACCACAAGGTGGGGTTGTTGAAAAGATTTTGAAACTGTGTTTTACTTAAATAAAGCAATTGCTGTATGGAGCCCAATGATATTTTGATCTTGAAAATGTCCCCATGATATCAGTTGCACTGGCTTTAGGTAAACCTACCAGAATAAAAGAGAAAAGTAAAGTAGCTGAAAGCCATAAGAAAATCTAATTCACCAAGCATAGAAACAGTTTGTCCACATTTTTCTTTTCATGACTATAACAATCTAAGCTGGTCATTAGTTTGAGCTACATCCATTCCATTCATTGGACAATGTACAGAAAGTAAAACACAGAGGCAAACGCAAAAAAGATAGTAATAATCGCATTCTCTATGCAATCCTATGGTAGCATGTAGGGTTATAAACAAAAAATGACAGCGGATGGTGTTTAGAAATATCAATACCGTATCATGTTCCTCCACTTGTCCTTTAGATCAACCTGAATATAATGAAGATTGTCATCAGTGAAATGAATAATTGTCTTCTCAAAAGGGAAATGAAAGCTTGAGAGATCAGCATAAAGTTAACCTCGGTTCTCTCTGCAAATGCTTCAGGATGACCTTCCAGTTGCCTTTACCAAACCTTCATCATAAACAAATAACAAGAATCAGAATGTGAATAACTCTACACCAGTAGTAGAAGTATTTTCAGCGCTGTTTTTTCGTTGGAAGCAAAAGCAGAAGCAAATCAGCAACTATCGCTTGTGTAGATCCGTATTCTATTTGGAAAAGCCAAAATCTCTTGTTTGGTTTTAAACAAGGGGCAGTCGGTATAATCAGATCAGTTGCACCCAATCATAGCCCCAACCCTACCTTGCCAATTTTATTCGCGTGAAGAACACACACAAACACACAAACCTGAGGTATGTGCAATGCACTTAGACAAGCAAAAACTCAACAGAAAAGATCAAAACACAAATGAATATCCAGTCAAGATTTTTCATTACATACTCTTGCACGCCTTTTCTTAAAGCTTCTTCTTCCACTAAACTCCATCTCTTCATTTTTCTCCTCAGTAATTTTTTCATTTCATACTTCTTCAATGGAGAAACAGCCTTTCTCTTTGGGCTAGGTAAGTGAAATCTATTCAAATGATTGGATGGTTCTCCTGGCAAGTCATCAATGGAATCATCCCACTACAAACAAGTTTCATAATATAAACATGGTTAGATTTAAAAAAAAACATAAATTATTAAAATTTGGGCTCAAAAACAATTCCAAAGAGTATAATCTTGAACACAACTTCCTAGTCCTAACAGAAAGCCAAATAGAAATATATTGCTTTTCTTTGTCAATGTGAATTGAGAAAGGGTTTTACCATAAAACAGGGAGAACTCCAAACTTCATTCATCTAAGAATGGCTGATCTACTAACCCATGTTTCAGTAATCAAAACAAATGGAACTACAAAGTTCTTCCAGCATGGAAGAAAAAGGTATTTGAAGAAATGGAATAAACAGATGGACACCAGATTGCTGCATGCTAACCACATTTCTGCATATCATTAGTCCAAGCTCTACTCATAAACATCTTAGGGCGGTTATTAAGTGCAGTGCAGCTGATTGAATCCAAGAACTAGCCTTTGCATACCAAGCCACATGCTACCTTCTGATAATTCCTAAATAGATATAAACTTGCATTCCAACTATAACAGCATTCACCACATAGCTACATCTTTAATGCAGTTCAACAATAAACTTTTCACAGTGCACTGAATTAACATGTCTGTATCTTTCATTCTCAATTGTTCGAAAAGCTGAAGTCTGGGAAAATGTACTTAACCATTAGTGAGTCAAGGTAGCCAGTTAACTAGGCTGGAAAATTCAAAAACATGTTATCTACCAATTGTCCGCTGCCAGAAAGAGACATTTTGGAATCCAAATATGAGCAAAATGTAATCTAAACAGGGAGCAGCAAAATCAAATTCTATATTGAAATCTCCATAGCAGTAAACTCATAATGCTATTATAATGTAGAATAAATATATAAATAAATAAAAGGCAGCACAATAACAGGATAACCATATGCTCATGCAAAAACAAGAACTTAAATAATATAAATTTCACATTGGAAACAAACGACTGCAATCACAATGGTATACAGTGTTAAGATTCAGAGATCACCTACCATGCATATTATATTAGCCACACAACTTGAAAAATAAACACTCAACTAAACAAAACACAAAGATAAACAAAACTCATGGGCACGGGAAATATGATTCCGTTCCATCAAGCTGCACTTAGGAGCTTCATTCTGTTGTGGTTGATTTCTATAATCACCTTCCTTAGCTTGAACAGGTTCAATGCACACGTTCGCTGATGGATTTGTTACATCTTCATCCACATTATTCTGCTTTTCCATTGAAGACACATGGCTCTTTTTTTCTCCAGCCATTTCAGAAACCACAGCTTCAGCCCTAAGTAAAGCATCAGGGAGAGGGTCTGTCACAATTGCTTGTAACTCCAACAAACTGGATTTTAGTGCTTCTTGCACTACATTAACTTCAGGGCTGCGAATGGTATCATATTTACTACATGATGCTCAGTACCCAATTCCTCATTATTGGTAATCTTAACCCGTCCTCTCATGCGCCTATGTGGAACAATGTGCTTGCGCTTCAGCAGCACATTTTCCTTCTGAATTCCCAAAGCAACTTGTTTGTGCTCAGTTTTATAACACAGTTCAGAAAAAGAAGACTATCATCAAGTTAAAAGTGGCTACACTATGCATAATTTTCTTTTGTGCTAATTTTCTATGTTATGTCAAATCTACCAACTTTCATATGGTGTTCATTGTTAATTCATTATTTGCATGCAAATGTATCAATGTGTACACATATAGGACTAAAATATCACGTATTTAATAATTGCATTAGTAGGACACTAGTAGGACCATTTGTTCGTGATATGAAAATATTTTTGGAAAACAAGATAAAATCTAAAGTTTGGATGACACTTGAGTACAATTTGACAAAACGCAGCTAAAAACCTTATCATTGTTTTTAGATCTCAAAATGGTTTTAGAATTATGTCCGATACCATTTTCCCAATCAAACACATTATATCCATATGGTAAGCTAATAAATTTCCTTAAAAATATTCTATATTCTTTTTTTTCAGAAACAAAGAAATGTAAATGATCAAAATAGCACTAAATTTCATTTACACAATCCATCCTCATCAACCAAGCAAATCAAAGTATGACAATAAACAGTGACACAAGTAAATTACACCATTCTCTAACTAAAAATAAATAAAAAGATAATCTACATTTACCTTTCTGTTTATCAACAGCTCTCTCTCCAGCGACATCACCACTGCCTGATTCCTTCTCTTTAGACTGCCTCATTTTTGCCTCTGCTAGCTCCAAAAAAGAGGGTCCCATGATGGCCCATTCTTCTCCTAAAAAATTTTTAACCAACCGCAAAGCATGGTTTCTAGTATTCTTCTCCAACAACTTGCTGCACATTTCTTCATCCCCTATTGCTGCCTCTATATCATTTTTCCATTTCAAGAACTCCTCACTCTCCCCCAAATTCACAATTTCATCCCTCCAAGTCCTCTTCACAGCTTTGAGATACTTGTTGTGCTTGTCAACAGAATCTCCTAAGTACTTTATTGTACACTCCACAGCTACTGCACAATATGTTTCTTTCAATGAACTTGTGATTTTGATTCCCTCTTTCTTATCCAAAGCTTCGATTGCTTTTAGGCTTTCCAGAATCATTTCAGAGACTGAACCGTTTGATAATTCAGTTTGGATTGAGTGAAGAAGGATGGTCTTTTTCAATCAGATATTGTTATTGGATATGGGGAGCTTCATGAGGATTTTCTTGATCACTTGGCTGGAAATTGAGTGCCGAGGAAGGAATTCTACAACCCATCTCATAAGTCTTCATCCATTTGACTTAATTTGTAATATTTGAATTTTCTCACGGGAAATATTGGTCTAGGAGCACAAATATTGCCAGTAAATGAAAGAAAAATAACAAAATGTAACAAACTGACCATTAATATTACCATCACTTGACTCACTAAATGTAGCCAAATGTCAGGACAGGTAACAAATTAGATATTTATTTAAATTATAATGCAAAGATAGGCCAGACTCAAGAGGAATGCATCAACCAAGTGGAAAATTTAATGGGAGGTTAAGAAGATAATTTTTGCCGTGAGACTAACAATGATATCACATATATCAACTTTGAATCCTTTCTTACCGTGATTAAGCAAGCAAGTCGTGAGGAAAGCTAGACCATCCTATCTTTTCTCTTTTACTTTGGGAATAATACATACAATAGCAAAATTGTTTCCCATTGTGGACTTAACAACCTTTTTATTTATTTATTTGATAAAATCTATAATTTTAAGAAAAGCCAAGCAACGGAAATTTCTCATAATGGATTCTTCTAAACAGGCCGCTAAAATTGTTGCCCGCGTCCTACAACTACGGCATTGAATACAGGATTTTTTTTCCAACCACCATCTCCTTACGACTAAAACGATTGCAAAGAGAGTTATGATTAAGAATAATAGCCGGCAGTCCATCAAATTAGCCACCACAAGTCACAATATGAAGAAATATTTCAAATTCCAAAATAAATGACTTTCCTTTTCCTAAATTTTCTCAGCAAGCAAACAGCTTCCAATCTCAATGAAGAACGAGATTGGAAAACTATGATACTGCCGCTGGAAATAGACGAATAAAATGGTCGAACGGGAACAACCACGAAAGCTAAACAGAAGCATAAGAACTCTCACCTTGAATTCGTGCACCAGGACGAGATCCTAATCTCGGAACCGATGGCCCTCTTGCAAGACTGCCGATTTGCTTTATTTTACTTCCGTTTTTCCGTGATTCCCGACTCATGCCGATTGGAACTATAGATTCAAAAGATTGTATATTTTCATTTTAGCCCTTATTATTTACATTAAATTCATATAAACTCAAAATCTTTAATTTTGTACAATATTTCCCCCACACTGATTGAGACCCGAAGAAAAAACATTGAACTAAAAACCCTTATCTATCCACGTCATCTTTTTATCAATTTTAAAAAATTTTAAATAATTTATTCATTTTTTTTTCAAGGGACATGGCTCCGGATTGGACTCCGTTAAGGAAGTGCCACGTCGACACCGAACCATAACGTGCCTGAAAATAAAAAATAAAAATAAATAACTATTTACCATATTTCAATTATCAAAAACAAATGACAAGTGTTAGCTTAATTTTAATAAAAATTAAGCAAATGGTCAGAAGACTTCAAAAATACCACTTTTCATTATTTTTGGGCTAAATACCTAATGTAATAAATTATGAATGAAAACAAAATTTTAAGTTAATTTATAAATTTTGAAAATATTGATACTATTTTGCAACTTTCAAAAGTAAAAAGTACTATGTTGTAATTTTGTAAAGATTACAAATTACATAATTAAATTAAATAAATTATAATTAAATATAATTATTTGTTTTCAATTATGTTTTTGATAATCATGTATTTTGTTTAATCAATTAATTAATTAATTAATTATTTAATGTAGAGTAAAATAACAATTACAAAACTAATTTAAAAATAAAAATTAAAATTTATTTTTATTTATAATTTTTTAATATTTTTTTATCTAAAAATAAATAATTAATAATTATAAATATTTTTTTCTTCTTCTTTTTAATCAAAATAAGATTTGAAAATTTTATTTTCTATGACCAAAACTCTCAAACTTTAATTTTTATCTATTTTTTTTTATCGTAGATAAAATATTTTAATTTTTATCTTTTTTTAATTTAATATTAACGAAAAAAATACATTTTAAATGCTTTATGTGAAAATAAACCGAGATCACAAGCTCGGATTAATCATAAGTTTTGGTTCTCAAATTATATTTAAAAATCTCGAATTTTATATATCTCTGGAATGAATTTTAATTCTTTTGATTTATAATTATTGTGTTATGAAATAGAGTTTAATAACAAGATTGTGGCATTGGAATTAATAAATATTTGATTAATAAGATTAATTAGAATAAATCTTAAATTTCCATTGCATACTTAATTCCCAACAATTTGATGGCAGACAAAAGATCACACTCTAATTACCAACCACAAATGGCCGTGAATTCTTCAATGAAATAAATAAAATATTACAAGATTGGATTTATTCAAGTCAGTGATGAACCGTCATTCATCCAAGACAGAGAGAGAATGTTGAGGACTCAAATCAAGACCAGAGCCCTCCAATTTTGTGCATATGAGTTGATCCAGACACTGATCCATTTCGACGGTGAGGTTGTTTTTCCAATCCCCCACCACACCGAGCCTGAAAAAAGCACTGTAGGGTATGCTCGACACGGGAAATGCACCAGATTTGTTGACTTCCAAGTTTTTGAGCCTCTCCAAACTTGATTTCCATACCACTTTATCCACCTCATCCTCGTTATCAAATGGCCGTCCGAGAAATGAAGCCAGCCTTTTCACCTCTCCGGAGGGATCTTTTTTCAGATCTTCATATTTCAGGAACAGTATCTTCTGGGGATTTTTCAAGCTCTCCGACCAATACTGTAAAACATGATCAAGATGCGGTCCAAACTGATGAACGCCCCTGCAAAAGGCATCGCACGCCTTCTCCAAGGGATACGGTTGTTGATTTGGTTGTCGAAAGATTTTGTTGAAGTAGTACCAGTTGGAAACCAAAGTGTCCTTGGGATTTCGGGCTATGTAAACAATCTTGCATTCTGAATTCCTAATGGAATCTGGCAGAGCACTGTAAGGAATATGAGTATGGAAGAGTCTCGGAGACGGCATAGCTGAGAGGTCATCAGGAGTGAGCTTTGCTCTGCTCAAAATGTATTCTAAGCCCAACACTACCAAATGAGGATTTTTGTCAGCAAGTTCATCATTTTCATCGCCATCGTCACCTTTGCTGGGGCTTCCCATGGCCATGATCGAAGCACAGAGTGCCTTGAGCCATGTGGATCCAGTTTTCATAGAGGAAGCCAGTATAACATCATCAGGACGAGCTACATAGTGTGATTGTACGGTCAACATACCTTGTAAAAGATCGGCAGGATACCAAAATCCCTCCCATTGGTAGAGGTCAAATTCTTCCCAGAACGATTCCTTGGGAAGTTGATCAAGCAGTTGTTGGTTCAAAACTGAGCCCGTGCTGCCACTGCTGGCCATAACAAGGAAGGAATACTTAAGGCCTAATTTTCAGATGCATCGAGAACAGATTGAATTGCCTTAACAGCTTGAGTACCATCAGTATAAATAACACCTGTAGGTGTGGAGAAGGTAAAATTGCTTGGTGGGATCGTGTGGAATGTGCCGAAACATCCTTTTCGTTGTCTAGCCGAGGCCATTCTCCCATTGGCGGCAAATGGGGTTGGAATTATCTGAAATTCATTGATGAACGGCAGATTTGCTAGAATTCTACTCTCATTTATGGATGAGAATCAGATTCTCCCCCTTACAATGCGAGAACCACTTGTCTAATATCTTCTGAAATAAATATATAATAACAAAAATTATGCTATTAATTAACGTCAACTTCTACCTGCCCAAAAATATTTAAATTGTATATACATTATATTAATAATATTGATGAAGACCTTTAGCGTTTGTGTGCAGTCAAGCTGGTAAGTATGATACGTTCCCTCCCTTCCTAGATCATTTGTTAATTTAAGTGTGCAGGGCATGGCTTTGTGACATGCACGCACGCGTGCTCTTGTGGGCCGATCCGCCGGCCATCCAACCAAAATCATGAGATGTCTGTTGTTGGACTGTTCTGAAACTTTTATTCTGGGCAAGGTGGTGGGGCCTATCAACAAATTAAAGCAATGAATTCTGGGCAATTGTCTTCTGTCTTTAATTGTCTAGCTCTTCGTGACAACTCAATGTGATTTTGTTTCATTTTAGGGCAAGTAACAGCCCCATATTTAGATAAAACACTACAGTTTCAAAATCTTTTCAACATGTTCAAATTTACGAAATAAAAGTAACAGCTGACGGTGTTTAGAAATATCAAAGGGATATGGTTCTTGATTGGGTCTCGGCACTCTGTTAAAGAAGTGCCACGATGACACCAAAGTGTCCTTGGGATTTCTCGTTGTGCAAACCATCTTGCAATCTGACTTCTTGATTGAATCCGGTAGTGCACTAAAAGGCAAATGAGTATGAAGAAGTCTGAGAGATGGCATACCTGAGAGATCATCGGGATGCAATGTCCCTGTGCCTAAATCTTGTTCTATGTTACTTATCACAGAATGAGGATTTTTCACGGCAAGTTCATCCTGATCCTGATCTTGGTCTTGCCTTCTGATCATGATGGAAGCAGCAAGGACCTTGAGGCATGTGGTTCCAGTTTTTGTTAAAGGGAAGTCAGGATAACAATATCACTACGAGCTTCACACTCTGATTGAAATGCTAACATACCTTTTACAGAGCTTTTATCCTTCAGTTCATGGCTGAATGAACTGTAATTTAACTCTTAATTTTTAATTTTTTTATTCTTAATTAATTTTTACTTATTAAAAAATTAAAATAATATAATAATTAAAAATTTTAATCAAAATAAAATTTTCAAACTTTCATGCTTCATTCTCTTGGATCCTTGTCCATCTTTCAGATAATTGAATGGCATAGTGAGTTTTACCTTCATGCAAACCTTGTTCCATCCCCGCCGTCAAGTAGTTCTTCCAATCTCCGACGACGCCGACCCAGAAAAAAGAAATTATTAGGTATTCTCGCCACTCCATTTTTTATCACCTCGCCCTTTCCGAGCTTGATCTCCGCATCACTTTATCCACCTCATCTTCGTTAACGAATGGCCGTCCAAGAAATGAAGCAAGCCTCTTCACCTGTCCTTTGGATCTCTTTGTAAGATCTTCATACCTCAAAAACGATATTCTGTTCGGCATCTTCAAGCTTTCTCTATTTTTTTCGTATAATTTTGTTTTAAATGTGACGCCAACGTGTCCTCAGGGTTCGTCTATGTAAATAATTTTACAGTCTGAGTTCTCAACAGAGTCTGGAAACACACTTCCAGGCAATTGAGTATGAAAAAGTCCAGGAGATGGCATATACTAAAGATTTTATACGGGTATGAGAAATATCTTTTACCAGAAGATCATCTTCTTCTCCACCCTTTTTTGCTTTGGCTTTCCGTGATGCAAACACAGGGATTTCAGCCATGTGCCGCCTGTTTTGATGGAGGAAGCCAAGATAAAATCGTCAAAATGAGCTTCAAAGTGTGATTGCAAGGCTAAAATACCTTTGATAACATTTTCATACTGCCAAAATCGATGCCATTGATAAATCACGAAATTCCCATAACGATTCTCAGGGAAGTTGATCAAATTCTTGTTTCATCAGTGAATAATCTGTGGTGGGCATGATGAGAAATGAATATAGAGGTTTAGCACAGCGGCAATTTCAAATTCAATGGCATACACGGATTTACATAGTAGTGCTGTCCGGGAAGTATAGAAAAGTATCATCAAGCCTGGTATAAGAAGCATGGAACATTATATTATCATTTGCATTGAGCAGCTTCTCGAACAATCGATTGATTTATGGCGTTGTTCAAGATTCAAAGAATTTGGGAACTTATTGCACGGTCGGGTAAAAGGTGGGAATTATAGCTCTATTTCCATGGGTTGTACTGCACACTGTTCCTCTAAGAAAAGCCACACCTTTTGGTTGATCAATCATGTGAAACTGAAGTCCAGTGCCTGTGTTGTAAATCTTCCCGAGCAATGGTACTTGTATCTGACTTCGACCAATAATGGATTGCTTTAATGATGGAAAAGTTGCTTTTTCAGCATCAGACAAAGCATTATTTCCCACTTTTAAGACTTGTTGCTGAAACGTTTTTTCAGCATCAGACAAAGATTACTTCCTACTTTTTAAGACTTGTTGCCATAACTAAACTTATAATTAATGGAAATTAGAGAATAATGTACTTGAGGGCAAGGCGGGCCCAAAAGTACCAAAGACGACGGTGAATCTATCCATCAATTCAAGAAAATTGTAGTACCTAGCTAGTACTTGACATGCATTTATAAATCATGCACACAACTCAGTGCTATGATTTCATCGTTGAACTGGTTTAAAATAACAAAACAAGCTGCCAAGATAACTAAAATATTAACAACCTTCGGAGATTGCTCTTACAGGATATCTGGGGATGTTAATGTTGTCGACACCCTCTTGGCAAAAACAATCATCATCCGTTCAAACCCTAAACCAAATCCACTGTGTTTCACTGTTTCAAAGCGCCGCAGCTCAAGGTACCACTGATATGGTTGCAGAGGAAGCCCCATCTAAGTTACTCTGTAATCCATCCCAGGAAAAAAAATTAAAATTGATTACAGATCAAAGGAACCTGTAATCGCATCAAAAACAAAACCACCAGAACGAATGGAAATAAGCAGCAGCACAATGTGCATCATTTTTCATACCTGTTCTCAATAACATCATGTCGATCTTCCCTTTTGCTTCCTCCAATTTACTTTCCCACCTATCAACTCTGATTCTGATGAAATATTAGAAGAAAGCAGAAGGTGAGAAATTGTTAACGCGTTCTGAAGCAGTAGATTATCTTGGGTACAAGGACATCCAGAGCAGCCATAGTCTTCAGGTCATCATTGAGCCTAATGCAAATTCTGAAATTTGACCTCTATCAAGAATCTGCAAAAGTGGGCTAACTTAGACGTCAGAATCAATGCTAAAGCAGAAAATTTAAATCTCAACGATTTGCAGACCTCTCATGCTCGGATGCTAAATCAATCTCCCACTCAACTTTATTGTCGAATTTCTTCCCATGTTTCACAGCATCCTGTGGTAGTTCCACTGCTTCTGTGTACTATATGAGCTCAAAGGGAGTTGATGTAACCATTCTCAGACGATCTATACGACTCATCTCATAATTTTAGGCCATGAATTCCATAACATCAAGGCATTTGTCAAGTAACCACTAACTCATAAATTTCACATACGCCCCTGCACAGTTCATATCATCCCACAAATATAAGAGAACTTTTGTAATCATGAATTGTCAACGTACAAGCTGGCCGATATCTGCCACAGCCGCGTACACGATAACTTGTAAATTCCCCGGCACGACTCCTCGTTTAGCTCCAAAAAAATGAAATGAACCTTAGCCTTGTTCACTCCTCTGTCCCCTCGAGCACCGCTTCCATCGGGTCCGGGTTACAATTTCCCAGATTGGAACCCTGTCCGAAAACTCCTTTTCTGTGGCTGCGGAGGCTGGTACGCCACCATCCATGATCGTTGCTGTTGCAGTTAACTCTCTTTTCCCTCTTGGAAGGAGCATATGTTAGTGACAACAGAAATTTACAGAAACGTTTAATGGGCCGGTCCGGATCGAAGCCCATTATTTAAATTGGGGTTTTCGATGCAGCACTTGGTGTTGTCTTATTATTGAAAGGCACGTGAACGGTAATCCTTTTGAGTGACATCACGTGCCTTTATAAATTTCAGAATACAAGATAATTACTTACGTTGATTGTCTGAAAAAACATTTGTGTACAATAAATTTTAAATTTAAATTTTAAATTAAATTGAAAATTTTAACTAATTATTTATATTAACCGTTTTAAAAAAAATATATAAGTATAATTAATTTTAAATTTTTTAAATTTAAAAATTTATTAACGATTTAAATTAATTAAATGTCAAGATAGATTATCAGACCTAACTTTGGTTGGACTGTAGCCAAGCTGAACTCCACATATAGTTTTCCATGATTGTATGATTACTTTTAGAGTTGGTTCAACTTATTTTGATGATTGCTTTTGAAATTTCAATTCATGTTGGTGGACAGAAACCTCCCAACAAATAATTAGATTGTAGTGTTGTTTTATACTTTTAATCTACCAATAACTAAGACTGTAATTGGATGCATTCAATGGTGAGTTCTCTTGAACTTGATAGCTCAAATGGGTTCAAAAACAAAATAATAATAATAATAAACAAGTATTCATTACATGATATGTTCATGGAATTGATCCTCCACTGTTCTAATTGGTTTCCCAGCCTGAATTTACATGAAATATTTTATTTACAAGTTGCTGCAATGCTCCACTTTTGCACTTCATGGGTCATGTATTCCACCGGTGACCTTCTCTAAATCTATGTTCTTTGGATTGGATACAAGAAGTATCTTGACGCATGTTAATTATAATGATAAACTACTAGAAAACAAAAATTAACAGGATTGGCTGGCTGACTGTATCCGTACACTCTCCAGTGGTGAGACAGTCTGTTAACTATATTATATAATTAGTATCAAAATACAGTCTTTAACGAGTCTAAGACTGGGAGAGGGAGAGGGAGAGAGAGAAAAGAATTCCAGCCATTGGTGTTTATTTGAAGAGAATATAAGAGGTGCACGTTAGCTGTCATTCACTCTCATTTGTCTCTCTCATTCCTTGTTTCACTCTCTCTTTGCGTGTGACTGTGTTTCAGATGATATTTAACTGGGAAGAATATGAAGGTAACTTCAAGCTTCTTGAGATATTATTAGAATTCAAGTTGATTCTTTTTCTTTGACTTTAATGAAAGTTTTTATTTTTTGGCTTCTGGGTTTTATTCACTTGAAGCTTTCACTAATTTGGTTTTGTATTAATTTTTTGTTTATGATAAAATGTAAATCTCAGGGTTTAAGTGTCACTGTTGCATTAGTTATGCATTTTCTTTCTTTTAATTCTTCTGAGGGGTGGGGGGGTTAAGTGATGAATGCAGCTTCTTCTTCTTGTGATGAAGAGCCATTTAAGAATATATCGACATTTAGGGTTCTCTAAGTGCGACAGATTTGCTTGTTTATAGCCTGCTTGCTTGCGTAGAAAGTGAGTGAAAGAGAAAGAAAATGCACTTTTAGTCTTATGATTCATGTTGTCATTCAAATAAAAAATAAAAGAGGGGAAAGAAATCGCGAACTTCCTTTAGATTTCTGGGTTTGGTTAATGCTAGGAGCAAAATAAGAAAGGGAAACGGAAAAATTTTAAAAACTAAAAAAAGAGAGAAGAAAAGAACAAATTAGAGTGTATAGAGATCTTTTCTAGCACAGAAGGGTTTTGGTCTCATTTGAGTTTCTAAAGAATCTACCTTTTTTACTCTATCACTGATTTATGATTATTTTGCTTTGTTCCTTTTTTTACTAATTTGGCGACTGTAATCGGGATTTTTGTTATCTGTTGAATAGCTGCATAATTTTTTTTTCTTTTTCAAATCTTGTTTAGGTGAATTTTTCTTAAACCTGTTACAAACAAAGCATTTCAATTGTCATCTGATCTGATTTTCATATCCTTTTTTTTTGGGTTTCTAGATTTTTGAACTTTTTCTTATTGCAAAATTTTGTGGCAATAAGGTAGTTAGGATGCTGGGAGAAGAATGGCACTAAGCAACCAAATGGAGGAACATGCTGTGATCTTTTCTTTTGACTGAAATAAAAGCTTTTGTTTCAATAGATGTCAGTAAGAAACTCTAGAACACCCTTAGTTCACCATGTCACGGCAGGCTCACCTACCACCTCGCTGCCCATTTCAAAAGAAGCCCGTCTCTCACCCAATTCATGATCCAATATCACCACTTCCACGTACCCAATCATACCTGCAACACCAAAAATCTTCCTCCCAAAGCTCCATCCTCGAGGATCAACCAGCATGGCTGGATAATTTGCTAAGTGACCCTGATTCCAATTCTGTTGGAATTTTCCATCACCGGTCAGCTAGTGATTCGGTCACCCTATTGGATGGTCTTGTGGACTCCTTTTCAGACTTGAATCCCCTCAACACTGACAAGAATTTGGCAGTGAATGAAACTTGTAGTGGATTGGAGTCAGGTTGTATGTACGGTCCTAACTCCCCTAGGAAAAGAGGCAATTTGACCTTTGCAGAGAATGCCATAGTTTCAGCATTATCAGAATCTGTTCTTGAGAACCCCTTACAGTATGTGGATGAGAGTCTTTGCATTTCTGGGATTATTCCCTCTGATTTAAGAGGGGAGTCTTATACTACAGATGGTAATCACAATGCTGAGACAAAGATGGCAAAAAGGTTTGAATCTGAGCTTCCCTGTTTATTTGTCAAATTTATTTACTGCAGAACTTTTCATGCAACAAGAACTGCAACTGATGAAATTGTTCGTTGTTTATTTTTTAAAGAAAAAAATGCTATTAATATTATCATTAACAAATTTTAAGCCTTGTTTGTTTCTCAGCCATTTGTGTTTCGTTATGAGTTCCCGAAGCTGTTGCCAATTGCCTGTTTAACTAGGTTCAGTTTGAATAGTAATTACCCTCCTTTCCTCCACAAATCCCTCATAAATAGCTTATAATTATTTTTGGTAAAGTGCTGTGATCTCAGGAATTTCGTGTATGTATCTGACAATTTGGTACAACTCAATTGTAAATTTGATATTCTAGTATTGTAGCATTTACTATCTGGCCTCAAATATTGGAAGACCTTGTGTTCTTGGAAATATTGTAATGAAGGGCATGCAGAATAATTCCACAACATCATTGCTCATATTACAAATTTTTACATTATCATATTTGCATCTTGAAATAGTGTAAGGATATACTTCAAGCTCATATATCCAAGATTTATGACATGAAACAAATTAGAGTTCCTTGCATGGCAGACTACTAGCTCATATTTTCTCATTTTTAGACCTTGAGCCAAATATGTTGGTACTTAGATGACAGATTTTGATAATTGTTTCACAGACACTCTGGGCAACGTTCAAGGGTTCGTAAACTCCATTATATTGCTAAACTGGAAAGAACTGTTAATGTTTTTCAGGTAATCTATCCAATAGTTTGGAATGATACTGCTTGTGCAACTTTGCTGAATATGTGATCTGTCTTTACTGGGGAAGTGAATAAATAACATGCTGATTACTAATATAATTAATCATTTATGTATTATTATGATTCAGAATTTTATAAGTATTCCATGTAACTTTGTACGAAATGTGTGTGGTTGTCCATTTCACTTAGTAGGTAGATTCTTTTCTTCTAGCTCTGCCCTTGTACTTAAATTCCAGGATTCAACTTTTAAATAAATTAGGTCCATTCCCATAGTTGTCATCCCCTCAAAATTGTCATATTATGACTTGCAATGTTGCCGTTGAGTGGAGATTGTGAACCTGTTGAGATTTTCCTTCAGTTATGGATCCCACTGAGCAAAAAATGTTATATAAATGAGTTTTTTTTTACTAATCTCTTTCTTTGGTAAGATTTTTCTTGATTGATGCAAGTAAATATTTAGTGAGCTTGATCTATTTCCTCAGGCTTTACAATCAGAATTGGAAGTCAGAGTTGCCTTACTGCTTCAGCAACATGCTTCTTTGTCCATGGAAAACAGCAAATTAAAACAGCAGATGGCCAGACTACAGCAGGCAAAATTTATCATGGAGGGTGAGTTTGTTGTTATCTTTGTTGAGTCTTGAGGTTTCTGAAAATCAGTGGTGAGGTTCTGCAATCAGTCTTATGTGTTTGACCCATTTTGTTTTGCATGTAACTAAAACCAAATACGTATTACTTCAAGAAAATTTTCAAATTAAGATCGAGCTTCCATTGAGTAGTGTGCTAAACAAGACCAAAGTTAGAGCTAAAGGTTCCCAATGCATATAAAAGATGTCATTGGAAGTGAAATTTTTTGTTTACAAGAAACATTGTGATTACTTTTGAAACTTAGAAATTTAATTAAAATAAGTTTGCAGACTGATAGATGTATGATGAAGTGGTTCAAAACTTGTCAAATATTTTGACAAGATATTTTCAAGAAAATACAAGAGGAACAAGCACATATATTGCATGTTTGTATGATTTCTCTACTGGCTAAAAGCTCTTTTCAATTTTCTCAATGCCATTTGTTTGATAAAAGAGTACTTCTCCAATACTTAACAAGTGTAACAACTTAATGGTTAGACGAGTGGCTTTTACTTGTCCTTAGTGCTTCAATTCAAGTTGCCATTACCTCCTTCCATCCAAAATATTTTCCCCCAAGCAAAAAAAGAAATTGTCAAGTTGTTTAATGTGAGTTCTCAATGCGATTTGATCTAGGTAGTCTCATCTACATAGGTTAAGAAATTATGAAAGCATTTGAATGACAAGATTTATATTAATTTTCATATCTATTTAACACTCCTCAGAAGGCATGAATTAAGGTCAAACTCAATCATTGTCATTTTCATAACTGTGAGATTTATAGACAAATGAATCATGTCTTTTTACATTCTCTAGATATCATCTTTTGTACAAATACATTTATTTGCTTTATTATTATAATTTTTTGGGTCTTGGTATGTTATTGTAGCAAGACATTCATTTTCTTGTGTTATTATATCAATGCCTTTGGTACAGGTCAGTATCAGTCTCTGAAGAAAGAAGCTGGGAGATTGAAAATGGGTTTAGCAATATCCCCAAGAAGCAAGGTGAAAGGGTATTTTGGGTCTAATTCTGCTGCTGAAGCATCTCAATCAGGACTTACTTGGCAGATGCTAGACATGGCAAAACTTAATCTCAATTGATATGGGAACGTTATAGACCATAGTTTTTGATGCATTTTAACAAAATATGACTCTTACTTTGTATGCCAGCCAAACTTACCGAGGGAAATACAGCCAATGTAGCACCATGTATGTCTTAACATCTCTGTATTTACCAAGTAGTTTTAAAAGGTCTTGCTGCAGCCAGCATTTGATTTTCTAGGAACTAATTTTTACCTGTTAGTAAAAAAAATGATAATCTTTGTCTAGATCTGCTCTTGTACTTGCAGATTAACCTGGGGTACATGCATTTTCAGCACTGAAGGAAACTCAGATGGGAGATTTTTTACCCTGGAAGAGTCAAGTATGATCCCATTGAAATCAAGTGATTCCGCTGCAGCATTACCCTTCTAAAAAAGTGCATATCCTGGAATGCTTTGGTTGAAAATGCATGAATTTTCTAGTCTTCGAGCATTTAGCAACTATATTTTTAACTTCCCAGGATTCATTGAAATGCATTACTTCTTTAAAAATGAGATTGCAACATATCCAATTCGGTAAATATATCACATTTTTTCCCCTAAATTTCTACGAGAGTAAGTAGATATAAATTGAACTTTACAACGACACTAACAGGTTTAAAACCCAAAATCTCTTAAATTTTTCAAAGAAAATTTACTTGCTAAGTTCTTACATCCTTGTAAGGATTCCTGACTGTATTTTCCTTGTCTAAATTGTTTGTTTTAAATGAGTTATGTTATTATGGGCATAGTCGACTAAGTTAGTCTTAAACAAGTTAAGTAATTACAGGCACAGTTGACTATGTTCTCACATTCTATTTAGATTGCCAAAAATATGCTTGCAACTGTTGTATTTCTACTTATTTTTTAACCTGAAGAATGAAGAATGCTTACAGGAGCAGAAGTAAAACAGATTTTAAACTGGAACAAAAAAATCAATAAAGGAATCTAATTTGCACTCAAGAACGCACATTTAAATGTCTGAGTAAAAACTGCACAGACAGAACAGAGAAACAGAATAGGGAAGGAGATAAAGCTTGTGCACTACCAACGTGCCCTTGCCTACAAAGGTAATTCCCATCAACAAACAATAATGTTGCTTCTTTTTTTAATGTCATCAACAGTTTTTCTTTGCAAAGCATAATGGTCTTTATTAAAAACCAACCATTAATGGAAGAAGGCCAACACTGGAGTATCAATTAAATCACTGCATCAATAAAAGTAGATTCTGCACAAATCTGTTTAAATACCAATCTCCATCTCATTCTGCCAGATGCATGTGTGCATAAACACAGCAAGCGAATCCCTAGCCACGTAGGGATGCACGAGGGGCAGCAGGTAAACCCAGTTCATCCTCAGCCTGTCAAGCATTAAAGTTACAGAAGAAATGTTTTGTGAGGTGAAAAGTGGTGAACATAAAGAATAGTATTCTTGTGCTAGGACTAACTTCTGATGCAAGATTCCTAACAAATCTGTACCACAATATTACAACATTTTGATGCATTCATAAACAGGAGATTCTCACAAGATTATCAAAATCATATGAGGGAAAGAAAGACAAAAGTGAAATTTTACTGATTAGAGAAATGAAGACCAGGAGCAACTAAGAAATATCAAGTTCAAATGCTTACTACAGTGTCCTAAAAGAACAAAGGGAAAAACTGCATGCAAAAATACATACTTAAATGCATTAACTTTGGTAATATTTAGATGCAGTGATATCATCAGTTCCCTGTAATACGAGGAAGAAAATAATAGACAAAAGGTATCAGCCACTTCAACGATGGAGTAAACCATATTTTTAACCGCTGGACCTCTTTTCATCAAACCAAAGCATTAATTTTCATGCATTAACTAGCAATTGACCAAACAGATAATGCCATAGATTACACATTACCTGTGCATTGGATCTGCCCGGTGGTGCAGCTGCATTACCCATAGGTGCTGCAGGCAAGTTGAGCTCCGTGTCCAAGTCAGATTCCTTGTCGGGTTGGAGATAGGAGGGAACTCCAGCTTCATCTTCGAGTCCCATGTCTGCTTCCAGAGCATCCAGTTCTGCATCAAAAGGTAAGTAAATTGTACATGGTATATAAACACACATAAACATCTTTTTCCACTTGAGGCTCTGTTTCCCCTAAGATAAGAGAACAGTAGCAATGTGTCAGTGCTGTCGAATAAGACTGCATATCATTGTGAGCATCAGGAATACTAAGAAAAAGTATTTGAAATATTTATTTCTTCCAAACAGCAATAAATGGGGAAAAATATGGATAATAAAATAAATTGTCTAAAGAAATCTATAATTTCTGAAAACAGCATCCAGTGAAGGTTATATAGCTTTTAGATTTTATCTAAGCTTACCACCCATAAGTTCATCCTCATCAATGTCATCAGGTACATTATAACTTCTACCAAGGGTCTCTTGAATTTCGTGGCTGACATCCATCAGGTCCATCATCTCATCTTGCAAATTCTATATGGATAACAGAAATTAACAGTTCAGCACCCTAAGTTCTCTATGAAATTCCATTAAATTACAAGAAATGACATACATCTATGTCTTGAATCTTCACAGTTTTCATCATTCCTTTCAACTCCTTGTTGGCGCCTTTCAAAGCTGACATCTAGAAGGACAAAATATAACAGACAGGTCATAATTAGTATATGGTTCCTTAGAGTGCCTAATAGGATCTTATCTCTAAAGACATATTGGAAATAAGCATAAGAAAATCTGGGACATAAATTAATCACATATTTCACAAAAAAATCCCTCCCCATGACAAATGGTTCACCCCTACCTCTCATGAGATAGGCAGCAGGTTCCAATCAGGGTACACATAAAGCTCTGCCTGGACTGCCCTGAACTGAGCCCCTTTGGGCGCTACCAAGACAAACAAATATTTCGAGGTAAATATATGAGGCCCTAATACAACCATAATTCATGTAACATTGAGGACTCTTCAATAGTTGGTAGAAAATTAACAATAGTCGCTTAATTATGATAAATTATTTAACTAAGCCTGTTTTACAAACAGAACCTCTGAAAATTAAATTGATAGAGAACAACTGAAGCCATGCTGTCTTAAGGGAGTAAAGGATACAACCAAAAGCAGTTAAGATCATTAAGCGGACTTTGGAAATCTTAGAACAGGTCAGAAATTGGAATTTTCCACCTTAATTTGATTATGGATGACATAAACATGTATATTGTGAAACTCCATATAGGATGAAAGAAATCATGGATACCAAATGTGTTTAATTTCAGCAGCCATAATTTTCCAGTTATATTAGTTTGAACAACAGGTCTGACATGATTAACAATTAGCAAATTCCAAGTCCAATCCCCCAATAAAGACCACAATCTTTAAGATTTTGTATCTAACTGCATCATAAAAATTTTATATTTATTAGTCACTGATCATGGATTTTAGGGACAGGGCAGTGCAACATGTAAATGGACCAAAGAACTCTTTCTTTAGAAGCACAATTATGAAATAAAAGTTGCAAGGAAAAAGAATTGGACACAATAGGACATACAGTTTGTTGAGCATCTTTAATACCCTCGGAAGCAAATGCAACTTGATCAAGGTTGAAGGTCTGATTGTAGAGCATATCACGCTGACCTTCATACCTGTATTGAAAGCATGTGGAAATGAAAGTAAACAAGGTTATCCATATAATCCATGCAACAAAGTAAATTTGATTTCAAATTAAAGAAACATCAGTTCTGTAGAATTTTCTCTTTACCCAGAACTCTGATACTTAAACAATAAATGTCATACAGAGTTCAGCAACAACCTAGATTTTTAGGATAAAATTTTCAATCAACTAAGTTCATCACAAGCTAAATTGATGATCATACTCCATCAGATCACTAGCCAAACATTCAAATGATGGAAACAACCGCACAAATGAAAAGAAAACAGGACATTGTAGCATGGCAATAGAAAATTAAACTAATCTAATGAGCTAACATAGCATGGTTAAAGGTTGAATAAACTAATATGGCACATTGGTGCAACTGAAATCAGTCAAAGAATTTACTCCCTATTGAAATATTTGTTCAGCTGAAATTACAGTAAATGAATGAAATGTATAGTTGCAATGCTACAAATGCTTGTAGAAGTGCATAAAATTCAATGACTTACATTCGCTTTTGCTTGAGAACCCTCATGGCTCTAGCTTTAACAGCCTCTTGGGCAGGCCCAGGTCGTGTTTTTTTAATCTGTTCTTTGTATCTGCTGAGTTCAGCATCTAGATTTTTGATCTTCTGATCCACATTTTCACCTCTTTTATTAATCTGGAAACAAAAACATTAACCAAAAATTCAGCAAATCGATTAAAAAAATCATAAATTTTGGAAAATAAATAGTTCAAAATACCAAATTAAACGAGTTTTTTTCAGACGTCAACCGTAATCGATGCAAAAATCAAATAGAAAGTACACAATAGAAAAATCAAATAGAAATTACACAATCCAGCACTCTACTCTGCGATTCGTCAATAGGAAATAATAAACCCCAACTAAATCAAACAACCGATTCGTTAAAATTGAAAACAAAGATAAGTTTCTTACCCGATCGGAGGCGTCTGAAATGGACGGAGGAGGTTCTTTGTCTTTCTTAACGCCGAACACTCTCCTCATTGTCTTCTCCCTTCGAGCTTCAATAGAAGTTCAGAGGTTTATGATTTATTTGAATTTTGGATACTCTTTCCTCGACAGACTAAGCAACAGGGCTAGCAGTAGCTTGCTTTACTACTTAACGCGCTTGCTTGCTCCCTTTTTAGACGTTCCGGTTCGGTTAGAAACATTATTTTTATATTTGTGTCCAATTGTATTTTGACACGTCACGAGACAGGATTTGACCGCTGGAAAATGGCGAGTACTTGAAAATGGCCTTTAAGTTCCAATTTCGAACCATTGAGAAAACTGATAGCGAGCAAACAAATAGTATGCCAGGCGGTGATCTTCAGTCTTTGTCTGCAATAACATTAATCTCAAAGAACATGTCGAGAGCCCGTTTACTATATAAGACAGACTACCAATGTAATGAGGTTGTAAAAGCTGTTTCGGTCTTGAGCACTCCATACGGCCAAAAAAGAGAAACAAGCAAATGATCTTATGACACTGTCATCTGGTTTTCAATTTATGTAAGAGTAGGATGTAGCCCCAGTTGTTTCCTTGTCTTCCCCACGAACAAGTCCCGAGACTTGATCCAGCCAGGAATCCGACCACTAATTGTCAGGAAGGGAAAATGTGCCACTCCCTCGTTTCTTCCAAGCGAAACAAGTGCAATTGGATAACCGGGTTTATAAATAGCCATCTTACTCTCGTTTCTTCCCATTACAAGCAACTTCAAGTTCTTGGCTGTCAGTTGAGCATGCCTCTGTGCCAAATACCCTTGTTTGATCTCCTGTTTGGTAAATCATAACATAATCAATCAGCCTAACAATAGAATCTCCTGGACACGAAAGAACAAGAAAAGCAGATGATTGGTGAAATGAGTGGTTCTTCCCCAACTTAACCCCCTCCCCATCCCTTCCAACACGTGTTCAAGGAATCATTAATGCATGTGAAAAAATTATCCCAGCAGTTACTGTAATGGAAACCTTAATTATATGTTCAACTGCAAAAAAAAGAACATATCAAATGGACTTACTGGAATATCGGTGATATCTCCTATTGCAAAGATATTCTTAAAACCCTGAACTCTTAAGTTCTCATCAACCATTAACCTCCCACGAATATCCAAGCTATCCTTCAAAATACTCTCTCCAAGCCAAGATGAGCCCATCGGTTTTGCTGTACACATGAAATGACAATCAGCGGGGATAGTTTCTCCAGCCGATGTTTCATAAGCACCATTTGATATTGTCTTCATATTAACAGATTGTTCCAAAATCACTTCAACTTTCTTTGATGTCAACCAATCCATCGCCTTTTTGGAAGCCCTAGGACCAATAAACTCTAACAACCTCGGCCCCCGATGCACCAGTATCACCTTCTTCTCTGGAAAGTCAACAGCAATTTCACCTGCCAGTTCCACTCCAGTGGGGCCCCCTCCAACAACCAGAACTGAATTAGCAGATTTTACCCTTTCAAACTCTGCAATGTAAAAAGAATGAAATCAAAACTAACGAACAAGGAAACACAAAACCAGTTTGTTCAAATGGTAACAGTTTCCAATGAGTGAAAGACATGATAGGTTCATGGACCGAAACGTTGAATGAAACTCCTGCCGCCAGTCGACTGTAATGATTACAAATCTGTTCTTTGGTATTTTCACCCACTCCTAACACTCTCGTTGTCTTACGTGTGTGTGTTACCTTCCGTTTCAAGGTCTTAGTGGCAATAATTTACACATGCATTTTGGGTGATAAAGCCCATTATATTATTCCAGAATGATTCGCAATTAATTCTATATGTCAGCTTCCATGTATTCACCTGCCTCGTACTGACTGAGCCTCTCAGCTCTAGTTTTGGGAACAGACTCCACATGACCCGTGGCAACAACAAGATAATCATACTCAAACACCTGACCACCTGCAGTTAATACTTCAGTGTCTGTGATGCTAACTGCAGTAGACACAACGATCTGCACATGAGAGAGGTAATCACTGTGATTAATCACCGACCTTGCAGCAAAAGATGGCTGCACCACTGCTCTCATGTTTGTCCATGGGATGTCGTAGTACTCCTTCCTGATGTCATTTTTATTTTCTTATCAAGGAAGCTGAATATGATGCAAGAAGGAACACAAAAAAACTTGAAAAATCAATGATCATTTGGGTATTACCAAATCATACAAAGACATCCAGGCCTAACTGATAAAGTGTAACTAGAAGGATGCTACAGTAAGCAAATCACAACCTCAAAAGAAAATGATGAGCATGTCTAGAATCAACTGACCTTCAAATTTAACAGGGAAAAAAAATATGAAAAGAAATATCTTTTAATTGTTGCCTTCCTTCTTGCATGCATAAATGTCACGATCAATGGCACTATCATCCCAACATTGACATTTTGTCACAAAATAGTTCCTATCAAGCCCGTGTCATTTCGACTAACTAGTTGACCCTCGCCTGCACAAGGCACTGACTTCCCAAAAAATTAAATACAGGACTGCTGAATTCATATGTTATTGATTCCTAAATTTAAACGTATCACATATCTGCTTTTGTGTTCTTTTCATCTGCATAAGCTTTTGGCCAAAAAATTAAAGGAAAAAAAAAGTAAAATGCTCATTGTTTTAGCTTCTCATTTACTAACATAGAAGCTTCTAATTCAGTCTGAAATTATATATTTGAATGGTAATATACAGGCAACAATAACCAGCATGCAAATTCCTTACTAGGTGTGACATGGGAAAATAGTCAATATCTGTGAATTCTAGAGCACACAACAAAACTACAAAAGATGCCTGATTGACTGCATAGTTGACAGTCAATGAAGCCCAGCAAAACTTAGGAATTGAAAAGATTGCCTAAGTTTGACAGAGCAAATCGAGATCATTGAGACATATAGAATGCCTTAACACTAAATAAGAAAAGAAACATACATAGGTCTACCCAGGACCATAGAGTCTGATTATGGGTAACCATACAACTTATCCCAAAGAAAACAAGAGATCAGGGTTGTCCATCCTAATATAATCAAATTATCTTCAGAAAATCCTGAAATTATAAACACCATAAGACTTCATATCATCTTCCAATTCCCATCTCACAAATTTATTTTCCAAGTACCATTATATGATATTGAAAGAATTCCTGCAATGCATCTCCAGTTCTCTACATATGACAGTATGTGAAGCATCCCTCTTGGGTGTTTGAGTCGCAAAATAAGCCAAGTAGTTGTGCAAAAGGTCTAAAATCGTGCCTCTTCTAAAAGGCTATTTTGGTGGCCCATTTTAACATCTAACCAACGAAACAAAGTACAGACTCTCATCATTACCCTGGCTCTTGCAAATTATTGCACTGTACCAACAGAAATGCCACCAGCAGCTAATTGAGAATTTTCTTATCCAAATTGTCCAATAGGTTATGTCACAAACTTGAAACTCTCAGTACTGTAAATTTTTTCTAGGTGATTCTCTACCACTTTTCCGTGTCACAATTCTCTGCAAACTCTGATATACTTTTACCACATAATAAGCACATTTATAGGCTATTAAGACTCGCTTGTTGATATTCCATGCCTATACATAACAAAGAGAACCATGCATTGATCAATCCAAAAGCCTGTGTGTGTGTGTGTGTGTGTGTGTGTGTGTGTGTGTTAAGATTGTTCATAGTTACATTTAAAACAAAAAAAAACGATCTGAAAAAGGACCTAAGGAATTGTTTTGGGTTTTTGGATATGTGTGTGTGTGTGAATATAAAAGGACTTACTGATCAATAAGAACAACATCAGCAGAGAACTGAATCTGATAAGCAAGAAGAGAGCCAGCAGCACCGCCTCCGATCACTACCACCTTCTTCTTTACTTCCCCTGATTTCTCCGACCCCGCCGCCATTAACAGACACGTCCCAAATTCAGAAAATTGCAAAGCAACCCAAATCCCGGGCACAGACTAGCGAAACTTTCAAAGTAGGACTAGGCGCGGAATCTGCGGGCTGGGCTGCTTGGTTGTACGGATCAAATCTCGCGCTGTTTCTTATCTGGATTACACGCGAGAATGATGTCCACGTCATCGATTGTTTTTCCACGCTCATTCACGGCGAGTGGAGGTCACTCGCACATCTTAAGGGATTCCGAATTTTCCTATAATATTAATAATTTTTTGTTTTTACATTGAAATCACAAAAGGTCGATTAATGCACATTAAATTCCTAAATTTTAATTATCTAATAAAAATAAATATCATTGATATTGAATTTTAATCAGAGAAATGGACGAGGGTCCGTCCGTGCATGCAGAATCCAAGTTTTTCTTCGATGCCCGCACTTCGATAGAGAGTGAAGCAAAGCAAAGCCAAAACTTCTCCATTTTTCTTCCCTTCGATCATTGCAGAAGCAGAACCAGACATGGCGAAAGAAATAGAAGGATTCAATTTCGAGCAGCGACACGGTAAAGTTCGAGTGAGAGTTGCGAGGGTTTGGAGAAGCAAGGAATGCCGCCATTTTATGATCGACTGAAACGTCAGCATCAGCTTGCTTTCGAATTGCATCAATGCCCCTATACACGCGACGATAATACCGACATCGTCTTTACTGATGGTATGAAGAATACTGTACAAAAGCTTCAGTCTTTACTTCTACGTTTATTTTTCGGTCTCTTTTATAATCAATTCGAAGAAACTTGAGATTTTAATGTTGTTATTTGTGAAATCTGGTTGTGTAGGTTTATGCTAAAGCGAAGGAATGTAAGGGGCGACTTTCAGTGGAGGAGTTTGCCATTCTACTGGCCAAGCACTCTCCGCCTTTTTATCGTCAGGTATAGTGCTTTTGCGAATGTATGTTTGTAAAACTCGATTTCGAGAAAAAAGCACTTCTCCTTCTATCGGAATCACTTCAGCTTTTTGGAAAAGCATGGATGGGTGTTTATCCCTGCGGCAGTTCAAGTGATTTATCTGGTGAAAAAGGCGGTCTTAGAAAAGCAAATATGAAGCGCTTTCCAGAAAACAGATATGATCTTTTTGTTTGGTTACAACCAAAGACTGTCAAAGAAACAGGAAAGCACTTTTATTTGCAGTACACAATATATTTGAAAATATCTTGAACGTGCTTATAACAGCGCCCAAAGCACTTAAAATTGATTTAGTTGTACATCGGGTCTGTTAATGTTTATGTCTCGCAGAATATATTGATCTTATTTCGTTTAATTTGGTGAGGAGCCTGAATGAAATCCTCAGCGATCGTAGCTGGTATATGGTATATTATTACCGCACATCAGGAATGCATTTATGTTGCTACTAAAGGTACTTGTTACTTAATTGATTAAGCATTGTTCTTTTCTTTATGTGGGTTACTAGTGCCATTGTAAGGATAGCGGAAAAGCCATGGGAGATTGTAGACGTCAACGGGCAACCACATGATCACGGTTAATTGTTTTAAATCTTCATGATGAAGAGAGTACAGAGTCATAGATTAATTTTTGATTTGATAATAAGGCCGGGTAATAAATTACTTTTTGATTCCAACAATGGCAGATGATATATTTGATCATAAGAAAAATAATTAGACCTTTTTTTCAGCCTTATTAGTATTCTGTCTCCCGAATATAATGGCTATAATTTGTTCCTTTTTTCTCTTTTCTGAAAATAATAAGAAACAGGCACAATTTGAATAATAAAATTGGAAATAGTATGACTGGCTTAACTTGTTCTTAGAAAACAATAGAGTGATTCTTGGCTTATTTGTTCTGTTGAATTAATATTGTGTTGTATAGATATTTAGTTAAAATTCTTTGGCTTCTGGTGTAATATTTAAGTCCCTCTTTCTCATGACCAATTTTTTTGACGAAATGGTTGCTATGTATGTAACAAGCTGTGATTTTTATTAACCTTTGTATTCTGTTCTGTACTGAAGGTTTCAAACTTGGATTGAGAAGCACACGACGGAGATTATTGTACAGAAATCTGGAGCTCTGCAGCTGACTTCTGGTATTGAAGGACTGGCTTTGCTGAAAACAACTAAAGTAAACTAACTTCTCTTTACTATTGCACATAAACTGAATCAGATCTAAAGTTTATGCAAGTCAGCAGAGTGTGGGTCTTTGTTTTTCTATGAGGTGCTAATTTGATGCTTTAAGATGGACTTAGGGTATATACATTGAGAAATAGGGATATGTGATACAGCTGTTATTGCTTCCACCTATGCCAGATGTATATAGTATTGGATAAACATTGTGCTCTGCATTTGGGAACAATAATTGTCACCCATGAACTTATCATGAACACGAGAAGTTGCATATGAGTTGATTACCTGCCTAATGCCACTTGATAATCTTGAATAGATAGATCGAATTTTCTGCATACCCCAAGGGTTAAGAACCTCCTTTTTCATTAGGAATCTGGCTGTTATTAACTGAATGGGATTCCGGTTGAGAATCTTTTGGACCTTTTGTACTAAAGCAAAGTCTTATTTTCTTATTTGTGCCTAGTCCCTTAAATGTGCCATTGCTCCTGGTGAGCCTCTCACTGCTTGTTATGTCATATTTGGGTGTCAATGCCCTTCTATTACATGCACAGAACCTTTAATTGAGGTAACCATTGCAGTTGTCTTCTTGCGATAATTTGGGCAGAATTCAGAACATGATACCTGTCAGTTATCTTGTTAATTATAATATCAAGGAGTATTTGGACTTTGTAATGGGTTTTCTGTTATGTATTGTCTCCTTTGCCTGTGATGTTTTGAGTATTATTAAATTTGTGAAGTTTATTCACTTCGAAGTCAATGCCATGAACAGTCAGGTTTTGAAGGGTTTATTAGGGACAAATACACGGCTCTGCCTCATACTCGAGAAAGGATGCTGGCAACAGAGGTCACAGGTTCATGGAGGTACTATATATGTATATATTATCTTAGCACCTTTAATGTAAGGAAATAGAAATAATATATTGTTTCCCTTGTTTTAAGTTTAGTACCAGTAATACGGATTCCTAACTAAATTTTCCCAAGTTCAGAGGACAAGAGAAATGTTTCTAAAATGAACAGCATTGCAGGTATTCCTATGAATCCATCTTTAGCCTACCTCGGAAGCCACTTTACTTCACTGAGAATGCATGGATGTGAAAAAAGTTTTGATGGACACCTTCTTGGGTGCTTTGAACAAGGGAGTATACAGCTCATCTGTCCAAAGCACTCTTTATCAAATGGCAAAGGCTGTCCTCAGCAGCTCGCACTCGTACACTGAGAAATCATCACACATTTTGGACAGTTTAGACGCATGTTGTGAGAATGATTATTGATTTTTATGGTTTCAGATTTCATGACATTAGTACAACTCAAAATGCCAAATCTTCATTTCCTGCCGGTTAATTAACGAGCAAGGATGAGGACGTTGTAGTGAAGGTAGGACTATGTATGTAAATGTCTCACAAAGCCAAAATTTAGCAACTGAAATACAGAAAGAACCAAAGTCATTTCAAAATGTGGAATCATTTTCTGCTTATTAATTTGTAGAAATGGAACAGTCGAAGATGAAGAATGTGTTGAAATGTTGCAGTTTGAAGATGATGTGTATTTACCAACAGAGAAACCTCGTGGATCAATAGAAGCAAGCTTGAGCCGGTTCTGGTCCAAGATGTAATGGCTGCTACAAGAAGTGATTTCTGTCTTAAGTCTTAACCTCTCTCCAGCACATACCTTGTTTGATCATTTGAAATATAATAAGTGCACATGTATCACTCATCAGGGTGATGCTAAATTATGTTCATACTGTTGTATTTGTATTCGTAGACTTGAATAATTTGAAGTCTTAACTTAAAAACTCAATACTTTCACAAGACTTCATGGCCATGTCAAGAGCTTGTCATTCCATCAACTTTCCAGAAATTCATGTTGTAATCAACTTCGATGCATAATGGAAACGGAGATCTTCTTCAATATTACACAGCGTTGCTGTAGGAGTAAAATGTATGCACTTGGTATTGCCATGCATTTGTTTATTTATTTTTACGCAGAGAAAATGACATCTGCATGCATAATGGTTTGCTTAAATGTCCATCAGGTTACCCACAAAAACCCAAAGTACCTAACCCATAAAAAGGTGGGTAACAGAGTATGATTCAAATCTTTTCAGTTTCTGGCATTCTCTTTTTCTCCATCTTTCTTCAAGCTTTTGTTTTCACTCCATTGATTCAAATCTTATACGTAAATTGTGTTGCTACACATTTGAATTGAACCGCAGTCTGAGAATTCGTTATCATGAATGTCCGTGAGAACCAACAACAACCCAGAA
Organism: Xylocarpus granatum; assembly: GCA_019650275.1. NCBI lineage: Eukaryota > Viridiplantae > Streptophyta > Magnoliopsida > Sapindales > Meliaceae > Xylocarpus > Xylocarpus granatum. The sequence continues at coordinate 127,547 of BNST01000281.1, read as the reverse complement.
ACCAGCCCAATCAGTCTCGCTTGTTTACTTCAAAGCTGAAATCTTTGACACTCTATTCGCCGTCTATTCTATTTCTCTTTGTAGCAATTCTCTTTTAGTTTCTTCACCAAAACAAATTAGTACAAAATTCAACACCTGAAATCAACCCTCACATCTAACCCCACATTTTTTCAATCAATTTTCGGGTTTTTTTTTCCCAAAAGAGACGCAAAATCCCATATCTGAGCCATCATATATTGTGTTCTGTGGATGGCTTCTTTTCTTTCTGATGATGGGTATTGCTGAGAATCTTGGTCTTATGTTTTAGCACTTAGTGAACATGTGAAGCACCCTAGATTTAAATTGGCCATTGAACAACATGGCGATCTGGGAATCTTTGGAATTCTGGGAGAGCTTACGTAAACATACGAGGGATTTGACAGTTGAGCTTTATAAGACAATGTAGAATGAATGAAACCGTTATTTGCCATAGTCAGCCTGGTGCCTGCAACCACCATTGTTTCAAACACTTCCTTGTCCGCCAACTGGTTATGGAAATTCGATGTCTGTAGTTGGTAGAACCATGTTTGAGACTCACAGGGTGAGTCCTAAACAAGTAGACAGGTGTAATCGTACGAATTTCATTTTGGCTCCGACTGATTTTCATGTTTCTACATTTGTACAAAGTGGGTTGATCCAGCTAACGTTGTAAAGATTGTTCAGCCTGTTGATGTTAATTTCTTTGATCCCCTCAAGTCTTAGCCATTAGATATTGCCTCGATAGGAAGACAGATTTTAGGTGTGAAAAACCCGAATTTGAGTTCAAGTAGCCATTAGATATATATACAAGTGTTGGATGGTTGGTCTCCAATATATGTGTTGGACACCACATTCCTCAAATTGATTTGCCACGAATGTACGAGGCAGCTGATGCATTTCTTCTTCCGTCAATGGGAGAAGGGTGGGGGAGGCCACGTGTGGAAGCTAGGGCAATGTCTTAACCTGTCAGTGGTCTGGACCGACAGAATATCTGACACAGGAGAGAGTCTACCCATTGCCATTTGATAGAATGAGTGAAGTAACAGGAGGACCATTTAAAGGGCATTTTTGGGCTGAATCATCTGTTGATAAGCTGCGAGGTCTAATGAGGCTCGTGGTGAGTAACGCCGAGGAAGCCAAGGCTAAAGGCAGGACGGCGAGGGAGGACATGATGCGAAGGTTTTCACCGGAGATCGTTGCAGATCATATAAATAACATCCTTGATAATAAAACTTAAAAAGAGTAGTATACTTAGATTTTATTGTTTGTGCTACTGGGTAGTAAGTTCAAGATAATGCTTGGCTTGTATATAGTTTGATAGCGTTGCTAATTGCTCGGTCCAGGGGGGCGGTACCAAACTGCTTACTAATATGATCTGTTCGTTATGCGTTCGGTTCGACAACATCATAGAGCATATGATGTTGAGACTTTTTGTACCACAGTGCAGTTTTGTAAACTAATTTGTTCTTGTTGATTCAAGACAGCATGAGTTACTTAGACTTGGTGCTGCAGATGGAATGATTAAGTCAAGAGATATTTAAGTGTAAATTAAAATCTTCAGATAATCTTTTGTATCATTAATTAAACTTTACTTGTTAAGAAATTTTAAAAATAAAAAAATAATTAAAATAAAACTCAAATCTTTTATTATCTTTTTGTAAGTATTTATCATTGAATTCTTAAAAATCAAGTATACAAAAGATTAAAAAAAAATTATCCTCCTTTTGAGTATTTACCTTGAACCTTAAAATTTTGAGTATTCATGTGGGCAACTTTTTGCCAACTTCTTTTGTGTTTGTTGAAGAAATTGTATCAACCCGCCAATATCAAAATTGGCACATTGAGATGGGATGCATCCTTCCAAGCAGCTTGTTAAACAAAGAACATTAGTTAAATTAAGCAATTCTTGCCTGTGATTTAGCAAATAACAGCTTACCATATCTCACAACACCTCACTTCAGTAATACCGGTTATTCTCTGCTGTGACATGCTGCATTACTCAAATGTTTTCGTACCAGTAAAGTTGATGGTGAAGATTGCTTAAAAACACATTGTTGACATGATGAAAAAAGCATTACTAAAGAAGAGTAAATGATACCCAATAAAGAGCAGCAATTCCTTGTGTAATAACAACAATGATCATCACAAAAATGACAGATATTTCCAACAAAATAAGAGGACATGCCAAAAATAGGTATAATCAGTTGCTAATAACTTTTATTTTGCTTTATTTCTTTGAAATGTTGTGATTCAGTGAATCAAATTATCACCTTATTTGGCAGACCTGCAAACAGTTCCAATATTGTATTATTGAAAATGAGGAGCAAAAACAGTAAAAACTTCCTTGTAAACAGGCTTTTTGAAATCCACAACCTGCAAACAATCAACGCCACCAAATGAATAAGAAATAAGACTACCAAAATACTAAATTTATTTTCGGATAAACTAATAAAGAATAGTACTGTATACTGACATTCTCAGTTATTTGATCCGGTGACATCCATGACCACTCGCCAAACTCAGGTTCCTCAGACCTGTCACCCAAAAGATTGATTTCTTCCTCCTTGCCAGTGAACTTGAGGAGAAACCTGTGAATTGCAATGACATAAAAGAATGAATAAATAAATAAAAACATAAAATGTGAATGAGAAGCATTTGTATGAATATATCTGTTGCTACTCTCCCATACTACTTGGTCCAACTTAAAGTGAAACCAGTACACTTTGCACATAGTCAACAATTAAAAAATATTTGAAGTACAAAGTGCCGATTTACATTAGTCTGCAGATTCAATGCTGGGGTTAGATTGGTGAAAAGTTTGAGCAATACATCATTACTCTCATCATGTCCAACACCTTTCCTCCTTTGTTTTTCTTTACATATAACAAAATGAAAGAAAAGCATTACAATCCCGGTAATATACCAGCCATTTTCTCTATCTCAAGTCAATCTGCCCAACCTAACTGATTTTCTTGTCTAGACAGTATATAATGCATCTAAGGGACAACAAAAACTACCCACCACTTTTGTGCTTGACCTTTCCAGTCACGTCCCCATCTTTGTTTAAGGTTTTCCCTGATTTGAGGAGGGAAATCATATGTCAACCAATAAGGCACCTGCATCCATATTCGAAATATTCAAATTAGCAATAGACAAACATCAATTAACCACTCCTATGTAACTTGAATATTATTGAGAGCGGATGTAGATACATTATTGGGATAAATCCTAAATTGACATAGATGCCACAGATATTTATCATTGAGAGGAATAATTTATTTACATAATTTTCTCCCAATGCCCAATTTGATTCACCCCCAAAAATACCTACCAACGTCTAAAACCTTTACTATAAAAATTAAGCACCAAAGAAACATTATTCAATTTCTTGAAGGGCCAAGAAATTGAAGCCCTCGTGAACCAAGCTCAATATTGAAAACCCTTACTAAAAGGCCAGTCAAACAGTCAAGAAAAGAGAGTGAGCGTGAAAAAAGAAGTGGTAATCCATGGGAAAGAATAATGTGTAAAGCCAAACCTCTGCAATAACTTCTGCTGAGCCAACCCCCGTTTCTTCTCTCAATTCCCTTATGGCTGCGGTTTTGGGATCCTCATTCTCATCAATACCACCCTATTTAACAAGACGTATGAAATGTAATTGATTTGTAAAAAGAAGTACATATTCCAAAAGGAAAACTAAAGACAACTGCTACGAGCTGCACTTCAACTTCAATTGTTGCACATTCAAGCTATGTCACTATACATCCTTCCAAGAATCATGGTGCTGGCCTACATGTGTATATGTTAGTACGCAAGAAAAGCTCTCCAAATAACAAGTGCAGGAAAATCAACTCTCTAGTTTATCATCGTATGAAAATCAAGACCCCAGAATCGTAAAAGAATGTGAATAGAAACTTGTGTTAGTAACCACAATTTGATACCATTTAACCTTCTCCATGGAAATGATACACAGCACAAAGTTATAAACTTCCAGTAAACATGTTTTCCAGCATCTGGTAAGAATAAAATATGCCAACATGAATCCCCACGTCTAAATTGTAGCAGGAGAAACTTGACTTACAACTTTGCATGAATGGTCGAAAAGAATGAGAAGCCATAGAATATTACAGTCTGACGTTTGGTATCCCATTGGTATTGAGGCACAACCCTAGAGTATTACAATTTCTCATCATAATAAACAATGATTTGGACCTAATGCGACATGTCCAAGATAAATTAATGATGTTAAGATAAAAATTGCTTACAAATATATGCACAAGTTTTTAATAATATAAACAAATAAATCAAACCCCTTCCCAACCCAGTGTGAGTGGAATTCATATACAGACCTCTTGCACAACCCAAAAAGTTTTACCAACTGAACAAACTAGCACAGCAGAACAAGGACAGTAACATTACCGAAATTTGATGTTTATAACAATCAACACGAGCTCTTGTAACATGAAATCTCATACTTGTGATACTGAAGGTTAACTTGTACCGGAATACTAGTAGTAAAATAAATTCAAATTTATAACTTGAAATCACATGCTCAAAATGAAGGCTAAAAATAGAAATTACCTGTGGCATTTGCCAAGAACCGGGTTTGTCCAACCTTGAAGCAGCAAAAATCTGTAAAATTCACGTAAACTTACGATCATAAATTACACAAAAGCAAACACAGAACAGAGAGAGAGACTGTAAGAGATTAACCTTTTTCGAAGAATTAATGAGACAGATTCCGACATTTCTCCGATAACCTTCAGGAGGCGAGTCCATGGATGACGATGACGATGTTGCCACTGCCGAACACAAAGGAGAGGAGATTTGACTACGATGAAGGAGTGGCGTATTAGTAAATTTGGAGAGTTTAGGAGGGTAATTTGAGGAAATGAAATTCGGCTTGGAGCGAATCAGAAGAAAGGAACGATGAAGTGGGGAATAAAAGGAGACGGACGGGTAAAAAGCCATTGCTTTTCATTAGGTCATATTCTTTAGTTGTCCGTCTTATGGGCTCTCATTAATTTACCAAAATAGCCCTCCGTTTTTGAGGGAGAATTAGGCCCTTTGAATTGGGCCTATTCGTAGTGTTTTAGCCCAGCCCAATTACAAAAATAATTAATTCTTTATTTAATATATTCTGGTTTGGTTGATAATAAATAAATAAATAATATTTACATCTTTAAACTATTTTTTTTTAAATAGCGACCGGTGTGTTATATTGTATTTCTTTTTTAAAATTAGAAGGAAAATGAAGGTGGGCCCTTCCAATGATATATGTCTGAATACATGCATAATGGCGGTTACGGGATATGCAAATCTGTCGTTCGTTCCCATACAGAGAGTCAGTCTCCACGTAGCAGCAAACAGTGAAGTCTCGGTCAGTATATATATTTCCTCTGGTGGCCAGATTCTCCTTATTCTTCTTCTTCGTGTGTCCATTACCTCCATGGTGGTGGTGGCAAACATGGCTGACTTTCCCCCAAATCCAGAGGACGGTGAGCTTTGGCTGCCTTCTTATATCATTCACGAAATCAGCACTCCTCCTAAAGCTACTCCCAAAAACAAAGTCGTTTTCCCTCCACACATGAGACGAAATAATCCTCATTCCAGACCAAACTTCGAGGTCATTTTCATTTTCTTTTACTTGTTTTTGTACTTATAATCTCGTTTATTTGTTTATTTCATCATTTATTTTTCTAAAATGAAATTGCAGATTTGCTTTGGTTCGTTTGGTACGAAGGCGACTGCAAGCAGTGAACCTGCAGCCGATAAACTTTCTCCCGCACCCGTAATTTCCCTTCACAAGCCAATCACACCAGCTACACCTCTGCAGGTACAGTGAAGATATATGTAACAAGACTCTGTTTAGTACCATCCTTTTTCCTTACTTATCCTCTAAAGTAATTTTCAGGGTTTTGAGGGAAGAAAATCCATGGCAGTGATTGAAAAACATGGAGGAACAGGAACAGGAACAGGAGTATTCCTTCCTCGTTCAACCCGTGCTGTTGCCCACGGTGGTGGTAAGAAATCTGCAGCAATGAACGGCGGAACAGGTGTTTTTCTTAATCACCAAGTAGCAATTACTTCTCAGATGAAGAAAATGAGTAAGTCTAACTTGCATGCCCAACTGTTCTGAGTTGTTAAGATAAATTAATTAATTTTCATATTTATCTTCTCCTACCTCCCTATTTTGAGTTAATTTCACTTATGATTCTTTGTTGTTTTGTTGAATAAAAACTTTAAAACTGTAACCCCCGCGTTTACTCATTATACGTGTCTCGATACGATAGAATACACGTTAGCATAATTAATATAATAAAATTATTTTAGGTAATTTTTTTTCGTTATACACTTTATAACAAGTTGTATTAATAAATATGTAAATTTAATATTTTAATTTTATAAATCCGTAATTATTTTGAATAAAAAATACGTAAAAATATATTACACGTGAGTAATAATAATTTATTATTTATTAAAAGTATTTGCATACATGCACTTTTACCGTTCATTTGTGTGTGATTAGCAAGTGCAATTTTCTATTCTTGGATGAAAACACTTGCACATATCATTCCATGTAGGGAGAGAGAGATTGATTCGAAAGGTGGTAAATGATAAATATCATAATGAATATGCGTGTAACGAAAATTAAAAAAGAGTTGAGGGGCATGACTATAATTTGCCAAATTTTTATTCCTTCATGAACGATCTCACGGGTTCAAATTCAAATTCAAATTCAATGTTATTATCGTATTCATAGTTTTGCAATTTAGGTTGTTGCATGATGGTTAATTAATAATGATTTGATTTAATTAATCTTGATTATACATTTGATAGGTGACAGGGAAGAGGGAACTCTGGAATGCAACAATAGTAATGATGAGAAGAAATACTGCACCATCTTCAAAGAGGAAAACGTGGGAAAGCAAGAGAACTATCAACATCCATCCGGGTTTTGTTTGCCCAAGGATTGGACTTACTAATCCTCTACCCTCTTGTTGTCAAGAAGAATCAAATAAAATTTTTATTATTAAATAAAATTATTTTAAATATTACTTTTATTTATGATTATATACATAAAAATAAATTATATTGAATAAAAATTATTATTATTATTATTTTGAAATTTAATTAATATTAAATAAGTAATTAAATTATGTAAGTATTATTTATATTAAATTAAAATAATTATTTAAATTACTTTTAATATAATTTTATATAAATTTTTATTTTAAAAAATATAAATTTACGTATTAAATTATCAAATGAGTTAAAAAACTTAAATTTTAATGTAATTATAAATTAAATAATACAATTAAAATTTATAATTTGAGAAATTATAAAGTAAAATATTATTATTTAAAATTAATTTAAAAAATAATTTAATCTAATTTTTTGGTTATTAATATTCAAAATCCGGAACAAAAACAATTAAATATAAAATTAAAAAGACTAAAAGAAAAACAATTGACCGAGTGCTTCTCCTTCCTCTAAGGAACTGGAAGCTTGTCAAAGCAGAAGGCGGCAGTGTACGTCTGCTCAATTGACAATTATTATCAGACTGTCACTAACCCCGCGTTTTAATTACCGATTTTTTAAAAAGTAAATTAATAATTTCTCCCTCCTTCTCTTTCTGTATCTCTCTTTTGGAGTTCGCTGTGCGGAGAACGAAGGAGAAGAAGGAAACAAAATGGTCGTGGTGGGAGTTACAGGGATGGAATCGCTTTCTTTGAGCGAGAAAGCAGCAAAAATGAGAGAGTCACTGCAAAAGAGCCAAACGATTACAGACAACATCGTCTCCATTCTTGGCTCCTTTGACCATCGTCTTTCTGCTCTCGAGACCGCTATGCGCCCTACTCAGGTACACTTTTCACTTTCTCCTGATTACTGTCTGTTTGGTTGCTGAGAAATCACGAGATCGTGAAATAAATCTGAATTCTTAGATTGAAAGTTTCCATTCTCGATGACCCGGAAAGCGAAAATTGCTAGTTTATGTATCTGAGTTAACTTTTGGATACAAAAGATTACAATGACATCAGATCAGCCCCATTTGGCTTATTGATTTACTTTTTTGATCGGTTAGAACAGTTCTCGTTGTTAATGCCGTTATTGGGGGTTTCTTTACTACAGACTAGAACGCATGCAATTAGAAAGGCACATGAGAATATTGATAGGACTTTGAAGGTTGCAGAGGTTATTTTGGCCCAATTTGATCTCTCTCGTCAGGTTGGTTTCAAATGTTTTTGTTAATTTCCTTTTTTAGTAAGTTTGTTCTTAGATCGCTTGAAATCTATGTAATCTTAATTTGTTTCTTTTGCTTTATGTTAGGTATAATTAATTTAGGCTCTTGGGGAGAAATTGAACACAACTTCACCTCAGTTTTCTGCTCTTTTTGTTTTTGGAACATTAGGCATATATGATGTAGTTTATTTGTAACTGCATCATAGAATTATAGTGATCATTGTTATGGACCACTTTTATTAAGTTGTTAGTGTATGCAATTTCATCAAACATTTTGCTTGCAAATTGAACTTATTAGAAATTTGCAGAGATTGAATATTGCAGAATTGTGCTGCTACTTTTTTATGAGGGTCTTTGTGGAACAAGTTGGAAAGCTCAGTCCATCAGTTAATTTCAACTCTGAGTTTGTCCATCTTATGATGATGCCAATAGATTGCCATGAAACAATTGAGTACATTGATAACGGTCAAAAACTGGAAAAACTGATTCACAAGTTTGCCCATCTGCACTTGTAGTATGGCACATACAAACTTAATACATTATATGACACAAATAAACATAGTGAAACTTAGTTTCCTGGATTTTGCTAGTGTAACATCTCCCTGCACCCTATCACTTTGCATCCGACTTGAAAAAATGAAAAAGAAAATATTTAGGCTTCAGCTAATAGTAGCTGCAGAAACTATCTTCCGATGGACTTTATTTGTGTCTTTCTTCTCTTGCCTGTACTAGGATAATGCCTTCTGAAGTCCAGTTGGAAGCGTAAGAGTCCACCCTGTAATTGCAGTTATTGTGGATCATCATGACAGACCCTTTAAGAGGCTCTACATTGGCCTCTATCTTGATAACATCTTGCCATAACTCCTATTCATCTCTTCCTTAAACTGGCACATTAGCAAGCTAGATAATCCCCACATCCCCTACTTTACCAGCTAGGTAGAGTTGACTTCAAGATAGCCTCCTAGAGTTCTCTACAAAGTAGATACAAAAGAAGCAAAATGTGCTTCTATTTTGGTGCGAAGAAATGTAAATCTAATATGTGAATACAAGTTAGGCAAGGCAGTGTTGTCTTTATGAGTGCACATGTTTCTGAATCCATGCCATCAAGGTGTAGACAACTTTTAGTTGTTTTACTTTTTCTAATACTTTTGTGCACGTTTCTTATATGGCTGCTAAATAATTTGTTGATCCTACATGTAGGCAGAGGCTAAAATACTTAGGGGGCCACATGAGGACCTGGAAAGTTATCTAGAAGCAATTGATCAATTAAGAAGCAACATTAGTTTTTTTGGCAGCAACAAGGACTTCAAAAATAGTGAGGGGGTGATCAATCATGCAAATAATTTACTTGTAAAGGCCATTTCAAAGCTAGAAGAAGAGTTTAAGCAGCTATTAGCCTCATACAGGTTTGTGTTTTCATTCTTATTGATGCTTTTGCTCTTATGACAATCAATTGCTTCTATGATCTTAAGCCTTAAGTTTAGACATAAGCTAAACCCTTGTGCAAAATTGTTTGCTGATGCTATTGTTTTGGCTAGCATAGGGTATCACTTGGATATTTCCACAGTAGTTGCTAGGCTATTCTGTCATGTGTAAACCTTCTGGAATTTTTGTACTGCAAGGATTAGTACTCCTCATATGCGTAAGAAGCTTGATATGTGCAGAAAAATGATGTAATTATATGCTCTTAAATGAATTGAATTAAACTTCTTTTTTTCTATTCGCCAATGCTTTAGTTTTTAATTTCCAGTACTGTGTTCCTCTACTCGTGCGCATTCAATATACCTTATAACTAATAAAAGTTTCCATATTCCTTTGACCAGTTTCTGAAGTTATTTTTTCTTTTCTCTCTTTCAGAGAGCATGAATTTCCCTCTTCTATGTGCATTCTATTCGTAGTCTTAGCCAATGAACTTGGGATGGGATATTTGTTTTCTAAAGAACTGTTGTTGCAATTTGTTCAGCTGTGCAAGCTTCACTGATTATTCTCTCATATTTTTTACCTACCATTTTGGTTTTTAAAATTTCAGCAAACCATTGGAGCCTGAGCGTCTTTTTGAATGCCTCCCAAATTCAATGCGACCCTCGTCAGCATCACCCGGACATCATGGTGATTCTAGTCACAAGAGTCCATCCCATAATCACTCAGAACAACATAACAATGACTTAGAAAATGCTGTTTTCACACCTCCCACTCTTATTCCCCCAAGGATTCTGCCTCTACTGCATGATTTAGCCCAGCAAATGATTCAAGCTGGTCACAAGCAACAATTACTCAGAGTTTACAGGTAAGAAGCTCCATCTTTGGTCCATAGATATTTAATCTGACATGATGGCTTCAGCATTGAGCCATCTTACTTTCTCTGAACAAGAAATCATTTTGAATGTCTGTGTTTGCTTAAGATTGGCTTCCTTAAATGATGTTCTTTGCATACAATGTACCTTACTCACATGTAGAAAACAGGTAGCTGCTATGTTATCAAAATTCCCCTCTTTCTCATTATTTGTATCTGTAAATACATTTATGGTCCATATTTTAACCTTTTTTTTGTCTGTGTATCAATTGGCCTACTGACACTAACCTCTTATTGCTTGAACAAATAAAATAACTTCGTATTTTGAACAAATAAAGTAACTTTGTATTTATACTAAATAGTACAGATTCTCTGTATGTGTTGTGCTTTTGCAGTTACTGGTATTCTTGCGTCTTTCTTTAATCTCTGAATTAGAGTTTCTGAATTTGATTGGTATACAAACTGACATAATAACAATGTAGTGTCATGATGACAAACCTTGTCTGTGAGTTACTTAATCCATCTTCAATCAGTAATTGACCATGCTAAAGCCTGAAAATTCAATAACATTTTTGACATTGCAGTGAGTGATATCTCATTATTGATAGCTCCTATTTTAGACAGAGTGGAACCAGATTCATGGTTAGGGAATACATATCCTCTTTGGGAGCCTATAGCTAAAGCCATGGGTTTCCAACAGTAAAGAAGTGTTGTTGGTCTAACTCAAAAGTGTCCTCAGTAGTCCTTAGGGTCTTTATGTGTTTTTGGTCCTGAATTTGTTATGTTTATCAGTGTAAAAGATTTTTGTAAATTTACAGTTGACATAGAATTTTTATGTTTAACTATCAGAATTCAAATATGGCCTTTTGCATTTGGGTTATTTACAGCAGCAATGCTATTAGGGGAACATAATTGTCCAAAAATTACAAAATGGATATATGTTAGTAGACTCAAAAATTAAAGGGAAAAAAAAGATATATGTTAGTTGACTTTACTCTATTGTAGTTTTGCCTTTTGTTAATCTACTTCTTATGTAAGCATTTACATCCCATACATAGACGCACACATTTGCATATATGTTTTTAACAAGTTCATCACTCATTTTTCAGGGATACTCGGTCTTCAGTTTTGGAAGAAAGCCTCCACAAATTGGGGGTTGAAAAACTTAGCAAAGTTGATGTTCAGAAAATGCAATGGGAGTTATTGGAGGCAAAGATAGGAAACTGGATTCATTTTATGCGTATTGCTGTAAGAGCTCCATCAAACATGCACCATTTTTTTTTGTCCGGTATAAAAATTAACTAATTATGTTTGGACAGGTCAAATTGCTTTTTGCTGGAGAACGTAAAGTCTGCAATCAAATGTTTGAAGGCTTTGATTCTCTTAGTGATCAATGTTTTGCTGAAGTTACTGCAAGTAGTGTTTCAGTGTTACTTAGTTTTGGGGAGGCAATTTCCAAAAGCAAGAGATCACCTGAAAAGCTATTTGTACTTTTAGACATGTATGAAATAATGCGAGAACTTCACTCAGAGGTATGATTAATTGTCTGCATTTTTACCTGATGCAATAGTTTAAAAACTAATTGACAAATTGGGTTCTGGGAGTATGCCTAGATTAGATATATTAGTTTTATAAAATTTGATAACAGTCTGAAATTCTTATGTTTTTTGCACCCACTGATTCCATTATTTATTTCATATATGGATAAAGTGAGGCGATGTAGATGTAGGTCACTAATGGTATGTTGTTCTGATGGATGCTTTGCATCATTTTCTGGTGTGTCGTGGCAAAGGTTTTATTTGCCCAGCGTACATGAGATAGAATGTTAGAACAGGAATGGTAATCTGATTCTATTTGATGGCTGACTATAATCCTGTCTAAGTTTTCATTTTTCCTATGAAAGGGACTTGTTTTTCATTTTGGACCATTACATGCAGGTCCTCTTGGGACTGAAGCCCCATGTGAAAAAAAATTCTCGAGTTGGTTGAGAGGGGCTGGCTTGAGCCCCAGTAAAACATTGGTTGAGTTGTCAATAAAACAGTTCCCTTTTTTTTTCTATCATCTAAATTGAATGAGAGGGCTGTTTTGAGTTGAGCTCCTAGTACATTGTGTTGTCTAACGAAAAGAAAATTGAGATATAATTAGAAAATCACACATTAATGATTCTAAAATTAGAAAAAATAAAAGCCAGGTAATCAATACTTTTTACATTGTCTCTCTCTTTTCAAAATATATATAATTTATTGAAGTTTGTAAATTTTTTATTTAATTAAAAAGAATATATTTTATTTTTTATTGTTATTATTAAAAATAGTCCCCTCCAAGCAAACTTTTTGGCTCTGTCCCGATTCCTCTCATTAACTTGAAAATCCCCTAGTATGTAAGAAGATTCAATTTTCAGATGGATGAAGAGAGAATATAGAGGAGTACATTCTCCACAAATAATTAAAAAGCACTTGCGTGTATGTCTGTTTGATAAGTTTGTTCCATGTTTCAGATGAAACAGTATACTCTGTTTTAACAATACAACAAAGCCCACCTGGCTTTAACTTCGTGACAAAGCCAACCCCATCATACTTTATTCTTGTTCCCAATCCATGTACGATTTTAATTTGAGGTCCAGGTAACATGAGAATCACTATATGATGCAAGCACTGTTTTTTTGTAAAGAAGGGATAGTATGGATATTAGATAGGACGACAGATTGATCGTTTGCACATATAAATCCATATGGATGTTGTACAGAAGGGATACAACATGGATTGTTGAAAATTTGTGTGTATTGTTTGCAAGTGATAATTTGATCTTCAAAGCTGTGAAAGGGTCAGATCCTCTTATGGCGATATTTGGCTTTTTTTAGGTGTTGAATGTGGTCATATGAGTTTTGCTTTTCTGGGCTTCATAATTGTGTGCTAGAGTATCTATCTTTCTGACAAGTTCTTATCATCAAAATATTCTAGGCATTACTAATTTTAGGTCTTCTGTCATTTTAGCTATGCGATAATGCTTTCAGTCCTTTTACTAGGTCTAACTTTGATAATAACTTTTTGTATGTGGTCACTAGAATTCAATTTATGATGTTGTGGTTACTAGAATTTTATTTATGTTATTGTAGTTACATAAACCATATGGGTTAGGGATGTACTTTTGGTTCCAAAGGTTGTAATTTTGCAATTAAAAGGTGCAAGATATAAGAGTTATCTCTCATTTCACATAACATTTCTGCCTAGATGGCTTGGTTAATGCCTAATGTACCATCAAGTTCATATATTTCCCAGCTATATGTTCTGGAAAATGTAAGTCATACTCTGTAATTAAGTTGAAATATGGTTATTCTTTTGCCAGATAGAGACAGTTTTCAAAGGTAAAGCTTGCACTGAAATTAGAAAATCTGCATTGGGACTGATAAAAGGGCTTGCCAAGACAGCTCAAGAGACCTTTGGTGATTTTGAAGAAGCAGTTGAAAAGGATGCGACAAAAATGGCTGTGTTGGATGGAACTGTACATCCTCTGACAAGCTATGTGATTAACTATGTGAAGTTTTTGTTTGAGTAAGTGCAGTTCAACATGATTTTTACTCTTTTAGCTACATTTGGAGCATTATCTTTCAGTGATTGAGCTGTAAACTTCTTATTGATCTACCATGCTATTTTGTTTTGTTTTGCATTTTTAATAAGTTTTTTCTTCATGCCATATGGACTATGTCACTTACTCATTTTCTGTTGGAAATTATGCATAGCTAATCTTATTTAATTCTGATATTTACTCTTGCCACCTGAGACATCTATGTTTTATTGTATTTCAGTCAATATAATTATGACTTTGAACATTCAATTACACCAATTCTCATTATTTATGATATTTCCCCCTGGAGAAAAATTCTACAGTGGAAGCTTCTTTTTACTGTTTTATCCTTTTCCTTTGTTATATTTGTTAATGGCTGACATTACACTTCTGTGTAAACTATTACAGCTATCAATCCACTTTGAAACAACTGTTCCAGGAATTTGAAAATGGAGAATCAAATTCACAGCTAGCTTCTGTGACAATGCAAATAATGCAGGCTCTTCAAACGAATTTGGATGGGAAATCTAAGCAGTATAAAGATCCTGCTTTGACTCAGTTATTCCTGATGAACAATATTCACTATATGGTCAGATCTGTCCGCAGGTTTGTCATGTTACCTCAGTTTTGTGGACCTCTTTATTAAGCTTTTAAAAGTTTGTCTTGCATGCAGTACTGTTGCTGCTTAATAGATAAAGTTTATTAGGGGACCTCCGTTTTCAGATCTGAAGCAAAGGATATATTAGGGGATGATTGGGTGCAAAGACATAGAAGGATTGTGCAGCAGCATGCAAATCAATACAAAAGAAATGCCTGGCAAAAGGTATCTCTCCATTGTTCCATCTGAATGATGCCTGAATGTAAGAAAGCTTGGATGGAATTCTGTCTTTGTGTATTTGGTAGTCAACGGCACTAAAAATTTTGGAATTTTTTTAGTTCTTAAGACTTTAGTGGAGGGTTTCTAAAAATTTGCTGATTGTATTGAGTATGTTAACTGATATGATAAAGGGTTTAGGATAGTCAAGATAGAGGAATCAGATTACTGAATGTCAGGGCAGCAACTAAATTAAGGAGTTTAGAAATGCTTTAATGACTTTTGTGAAGAAAACAAGCAAAGATAGTTTGTGGAGAAATTAGGTTTTTCACAGGGTGAAAGAATATGGGATTTTAAGTTGACTTTTGTGAAGAAAACAAGTGAAGATAGTTTGTGGAGAAATTAGGATTTTTACACTGTGAAAGAATATTTGATTTTTTGTTGCGTTAAGGAGAGGTAATCCATGTTTGCATGTTTTGTTGCCCTATTGGGTTGACTGCCCGAGTAATATTGAAGCTGGTTATTCTGGGTTGATAGTTAAATTTTTGTTTGATGACAGATTAGTTGATCATGTCATATAAAATATAGGATAAATCAGACATGGTTGTAAGCTAATATCAAGAACAAAAGGAAGAAACATGAACATAAATGAAAGATAGACATGGAAGAAGTTTTAGAAGAAGAGCATTCGTTCAAACAGAACTGATAATATTCATGGGTATAAAATTTATACTGCCATGATTTTGGGTTAAAAAACAGTTTTTGGTCCAGGAGAATATTAGCAGAATGATAAAGTTTTGTGTTCATTTTCATTACCTTTGCCAGTGTTACTTCAAAACTGAAAAAAAAATGTTAGTCAAATTAATTGGTTCCTTTTTCCTTTTGTAGATTCTGCAGTGTTTATCAATTCAAGGCCTGACATCATCCGGGGGTGGTAGTTCAGTGGCTGTTGATGGAGGGAACAGTAGTGGAGTTTCAAGAACATTGGTTAAAGACAGGTTAATACTTGCATCATTCCCTAAAAACAATATCCTGATAATAAATTTTATTTGTTCATCCATCCATTACATCTTTCATAAACCTTGTGATCATGATCAAGAAGTGCATTATGCAATCAGGTTCAAGACATTCAATATTCAATTCGAGGAGCTTCATCAAAAACAATCTCAGTGGACAGTTCCTGACACAGAATTGCGGGAGTCTCTGAGGCTTTTAGTTGCTGAAGTCTTGTTGCCTGCCTACCGATCTTTTGTAAAACGTTTTGGGTGTGTTATTCCTTCCTACAAATGAACTTGTTTTTCCTTACTATTCAATGTCACGACTTTCATTGACATGCAAACAAACACACGCAACCGTCTTGCATGCCAAATTTCAAATTGAGTTTACATTCAGTAGCACTTTCCTTGATAAAATTTTGTTGCTTGATAGTCTTATGTCTGGGTCTTTGATTTGTTCCAGGCCTCTGGTTGAGAATGGGAAGAACTCACAGAAGTACATCAGATACTCGGCAGAGGACCTTGAGCGTATGCTGGGTGAATTTTTCGAGGGAAAGACTGTCAATGAACCCAAGCGGTAGATTTGACCCTGTTTTTTCCTGTTTTGAGGATCAAACAAGTCAACAGCACGGCAGCGGTCACGAGTTTTCAAGAAATTTCTTACTAGAATGTAAATCCTGTTAGTGCTTTTGCATTTTCCTGTAAAATCTCTAA
Source organism: Xylocarpus granatum (assembly GCA_019650275.1). NCBI lineage: Eukaryota > Viridiplantae > Streptophyta > Magnoliopsida > Sapindales > Meliaceae > Xylocarpus > Xylocarpus granatum. The sequence goes on along the minus strand of BNST01000281.1, from coordinate 110,908 downwards.
TTGACTTTGTTTGCATGAATATTCACTTACAGATTTTTTCGAAATTTAGGAATGATTATCATAATCCAAAATGATAAGCGAAGAGCAATTAACAATAATAATGTTCAAAATTTTTTTCCTTATTATTATTTATTATTTAAATAAAACTAAAATAATCTCAACCGTTGCCTCCTCTGGACGCAAGTCGTAGTCATCAGTCAGTCGCCACCAATTAACGAGCCAACAAGCCACTCATTGAAACAGCAAATGGATAAGATGTTGCCAGGTGGCTCACCGTGAAGCCATGCGTTTACTCATTTACTCCTCCACATCTTCCACTCTTTCTCAGTTTCCGTCATTTGATCCAGTATTGTTTGGTTTCCGTCCAAATCCAAGAATCTTTATTCATGGGGAAAGTAAATCACTCGAGAGGTATGCATGTTCCTGTTTGATTTCTTCGTCATTATTAATTTTTTTTTGGTAAGGGAAATTGTTGATTGTTTGAAGATAATAAGGAAGAGAAAATGGATCAGATAAGAGAACGTTGTGCCAAAGAGGCTTGCGAATTTATTTCCTTGAAGCGTGTTTCTGATGATATTATGCCTTGCATTCTTAACCTGTGAGTTATCTATCAGAATTTTCTTTTACTTATTTGCTGTCTTAGATTTTACAGCAATTGTAGTGTGCCTACTATCGTAACTTCTGGCTCTCTTCCTTTTTAGGATTGTTGTACATAAGGCATTCTCCATTTCTTACTATGATTACAGTTTTTCAATTCTCTACTAATTCTTTTGGCACGACCAATGAATTTATCGAAAGAGATGGATTAAAATTAGAAACCAATTTCTTTTTGTTTTGTTTTGATTCACCTTTCTTTTCTTTCTTTATTCTGTTTGTTTTTCTCAAATCATGTATACTGGAATGCTCGCTGCAGAATATTGCAATAGAATTTTTGATATCATAGCAACTTTTTTGCGAAGATCATGTGGTTAAAGTAGTAATGTCATGAACTAAGATTAGAGAAATCATAGAAATTTTTTCTTATGTTGAAATTGAATTCTGGCAATTTCCAATAAATAGATGATACTTTTGTGTACCATTTGAATTGTTAGATATACGTTATTGTTTAAGAGCTAATTGAAATGGTACTGGTATAGTGCTATTATTTGTTAGAGAATTTCATGGTAGCATGTATTTTTTTGTCTGAGAAGAAACTTTTAAGGAAAAATAGTTTGTCATGTCGTATGGTTCTCTGTTTGATCCTGGAAACATACCAACTGGTTGTGTCAAAATTTTCATTAGTATTTTTTGTGAATTGACTTTAGATATGGATCTTGTGCCACATCTCGTGACTTTGAAATCTATGCCCCACATGCATCCTTCGAGGATCCACTCATGTGTGCACACGGGTACGTAGTGGAAATAGGATTCTTTAATTGAAGTTCAGTCTTGTTAGTATATGGATCAAAATTATAATTCTGCTTTACATGAAGCATGTGCTTGCATGAAATATATATAAAAAAAAATGTCTTATGCAAATTTTATTATTACTATTCAGGGTGAAGCAGATCAAATCAGCATTCTATTCACTTTCCAAGGTATGCTTATGTTTCTTCTAGAAACCGACTGCTTGATGCCATCAATTAAGCTTACTAGGGTAATTGAATTTTTGGAACAATTCTCAGTGTTCTTTCTGTACATTATCTTCAAAAGAGCATAAAAAAGAAAAGAAAATGCAAAGATATTTTAATCAAGTTTGAATCGTGCTATTGGTTTATTTCTTTCTTCCAGCTGTAAAAGTATGGAAACTCAATTATCTTCACCAGCATGCAGATGCAATGGAAACTTGACCTCTTTCATATTCATTTCTGGCATGTAGATGCAATATGATTTAAATTTTTATGATATTTTCCCTAAATAATTTTTTATAGGTTAGTCACTAGCAGCTGATTAAAAGCACATGCAGGGCATGGAAGCATATATTTTTATATGGTGATAAGTTGCTTGAATAGTGTTTGATACTTCAAAAGTAGCTTTTGAAACATGCTCAAAAGAAATTTGTGTTGCTTTCATGCCTGTGTCATTCTTAGAATCTGGTATTGGGTACACTACGAAATCACTATATTGTACAGGTCAACCTATATTTCATTTAGCAACTTCTTACTTAAAAGTAAATCTGCATAGATACTGCAAGTTCTTACAAGATCTTAAAGGTGAAAATATTTCTTTTTAAGCAAATCAATATCCGTGGTGTTTTTTTTTCTTCTGAAGGTAAGTATTTACCATATGAAGTCTGGATGCTCTTAAAAATATATATAGCATGCAGTGTGAATGCTCTGAAACATACAATTACCTAATTTGTTTATATCATCAAATAATGTTCAGTGTTTTTCAGAGCATATCACCAGTCAGTGTTTCAGCGGCTTTGCTAATCTATATAAGGAGAATTTTATTTGTTTTTGTTTCATTTTTCAGGTTTTTAGTGAATCAAAAATTATTGAATACAGTGTGGAAGAACACATTATTTCAGAACGGAAGCGAGAGGTTTGAAATGTTGTTTGCACTTCTCTTCTTCCACCATTTCCCCTTTTTGTCTGGTCCTTGACATAAAGATTTGTAAGTGCTATTTTATGAATACAGATAACAATTGATAACAAACAACACTACAAGTTCATGGGGAGAAACATAGATATGATCTCACTCATCAAGCTAAACATTGAGGATGGAAAAGTTGTTCGCCATGAAGATTGGTATGTGCTCAAGCTCTAAAATGTGAACACTTGAGTTCAAATTTGAGATTCGTTCTCCTTCACTATGAATACTTCATCTCTATTTATAACAGTTATTACACGAACATGTCTTCTTGGAGTAAGCTGTGTTCTGCGTGAATTAATATTTTACTATTCTTGGATGATTCACTATTTAGGTAGACGGTTGATATACTATTAGACTCCTCATGTTGATCTAACATGGGAGTTGGGTATGTGCCTTGTAAAGGAAGCAGCTGATTAGGTCCTTCTCTTATAATTTCATTTGGTGCTGAAGGATTGTGTTTGCCATGCATTTGAGCATGCATATAGCAAATCTGGAGGTAGCATTTTGTGTGAGACAAGGGTTGTGCAATTGTCAACAGAATAGTCATGAAGGTCCTGAATTATGCCCCAGGGAAAATAATTAGAAAGGAATTGCAAGATTATTTTATAAATGTGAATACGGAGATCATAGCCTTACTGCACTTAATGAAATCAGCTCACCAAGATCAGGAGTTTGACAGTTTTTGATTTTACATATATGGATAACATATGAAAAACTGCACTTTATAACTCTCAAAACTGTTTAGCTAGTTTGTAGTGACTTTACCATACTGGCCCTGGCCAAGATTTCAGATGCTTCTGGCTTGCTACTTTTTGAAAGTTCTAGCAGAATGCCTCTATGAAAGCATTTGGTGTTATGTTTTGGCTGAACAGTCGAGGGTTGAGTTATTAAGCTTTCAGCTTGAATAGTAGCATAAAATGTTTAGAGTGAAACCATTGAGCAGGACATTGATGTTGTAACAATCTAAACATACCTGATACTTGAATTCATGTTTGAAGTATGTCTATTAGTCTTGTTTGTACGGAAAGTATACTCATTGATGCTCAGTTTTCTTATTGTTCTCTGCTATTTTAGGGATGTAGGTTTCAAAGTTCTCTTTTCTTAGATGACTATGAAAATTATTCTTAAAATGTGAATAGGTGGGACAAGAAGCCTCTATGGAACAGAGAAACAGTTAAGCTACCTTTGGTTGGCCGAATACTGGAAATGACTCGCAGGGGTTCAATGCTAGCAACTCATGCGATGATGGGTTTGGGGAAGGACTCAACTGTGTGAAATCTTCTCAAAACTAAGCAGGTATGCTATGTTTTGCTCCAGATTTCAACTAGATCACTACCCATGCTTCCTTTAGCTGATTCTGAGCTCTTGCTGTCAAAAGCTGAAATAAAAATCAACATCCACAAGTCTTACACCTTGCAATGTATAATCATTCTATACCATGTCTGTTATTACAAGGCTATTGAGCTTTATCATGGATTCTGTGTTTTTTTTCAAACAAATTATATATGTCCTCTAAGTACATTCAAACTACGTATGTCAATTTCATAGTGCTTCAAAGCAAAGTTACCTTTTTCATCTGTGAATATGTGTGGCATTTGGTAAAAAGAAGCTGGGTTTCGGTGCTTTCTTGTTCTCCATTGTGTAGATACTTTGAAAGTGTACATTTAAACATAATACTTCCATATAGAAACATTAATGGCTTTCTTGGGAGGCTCAATTTCCATTGGAACAAATGTGGCCTTTCTGTTCCAACGCCCTGTTTTATCAAATGGGAAAGTTTATTTGTGTTCTTTTATCATGTATTGCTTAACAAAAATTTGTGAATGAACCAGATATCAAACAGTCATTCAGAAAATGTCTATCTTCTCTTGCTGTTTCTACTACATATTAGTTAATGGTCATTCTAAATTGACAGCAGTGAGTTTATGGGTGATCTAGTGCTATTGCAAATTTGTTGAAGCTTACTAGAAAAGATCTATTGTATGGGAAAGGATGTACAAGTGGGGGCTGCATTAAACAACAATTTTGTGTGCAATGATTTGATTGAGAGAGACTACCACTCTTACATGTCATATATTATTGTTGTTTCTCATAAGAACTGGCATACGAATACCCCTTGCCTTTTAAGTGATGAAATTACCTCATTTTGAAATAACTTGATTCCCATCTCGACAAGAATGGGAATTAACTTATCCACAGCAATGATGAAATGGGTTATGAGATTCTCAATCAACCCATTTTTGTTAATCAAGCACAGTCTAAATGCCACTTGGAGTTTATTTAGCCCTTGATTTATTTCAAAATTGTATATGCATTATTACTGTATGCAAAATTAGCCAGGGATTCATGAAAATTATCCCACAATTTCTTGTCAGCTGGCTTGCACAGACCTGGTTTTCAGAGAAGATATATATTGTCTGCTTTGGGTTTTCCAGTCAAATGCCTACTGTTTGCATGTTTAATTACACTGGAGAGAGTTTGGGTTTAGAGAATATGAACTACTCTAAATCTAGAATTCTTCCACTGGCAATATAGGAGTTATGAAGTTAACAAGTCCATGGCTCGTTTCCATTTCCTTTCAGGTGTAGTCATAGACCCATAATAGTAGTAATACTAATCTGCATACTATGCCGCTTTTTGTGTTAGTTTGAGTCAACCAAGTTTCACATGATTAGTGGAAGTGCTTTTGCATTAATCAAAAACTCCCCCAGTCCCTAGTTGCTACAGAAATGTTTTAAATTGTTTAAGACTTATTAGAAAGTTGCAAGATAGGATGAATTGACATAGACTGAATTAAGAAGCTGTGAGTTTTGTGTTTTCGGCGATAATTGCAATCTTAATCATCTTGGTGTGTAGTATGAATTCTTTATGAGCCGCATATTCTTATTGTTTCTTAAAACATTGTGATCATTTCACCAGAAAAATTAGGCCAAACTGCAGCCACAGCTGCTCATCCAGCGGCATACCAAATTTGAGCTTTTAAAGTGGCGCACATACTAGAAATTTAAAAATAGTTGTCTCCAAAATGCACAAAGACAGAGACCAAACAATCATTGAAAGCAGCATCATATCTCACAGAAAATATTTCATCAATCAAACATTATATAATATATTGTAATGCCAACTCCATTTTTTTTGACTGGTCTTGCACACTCTTTCAAGTATTTTAAACCTAAAGCTAGCTTCTTTCCCTCTCTTTGAGACACAAACACAAACAATTTTATATATGAAAGTTATATAGAAAATGAATGAGATATTCGATGGATCCAAGGCTTAGTTGTTATTCTGGGTTTGATGATAGAGGATTGAAGTATAGACTGATTATTGGGAGTTTGAGATCCAAGAATTTTTCCCTTACTTTCATGCAAATAGAGAAATTAGAAAGAAAAGCTTTAATGTAGATAATGTTCTCATTGAAACTTTGTCTTCGCTTTGTCCCCATGCCTATCCTTTTTGCTCAAAAGGTTTGTGTTGAGGAAGCCTGTGTTGGGCTAAGACAAGTAGTGCAATGAAAGAGAAAAGCTGCAATGCCTTTGTAAAGTGAGTACATTTTGAATGCTTTTGTGCATAAATCACACCTTCCCACCCCCCTCAAAAGAATACAATTAGTGCTTTTATGGCTTTCTATTTCTTTCTCACTCTTCTTTATTTTTCCTTATTGTATTGAACTTTAGATGGGGTAATAACACCCTAGTCCTTCATTTTTTTCAATTTAACATTAAATGGTATTTTAGTTTTCTTTAGTATGTGGCTTAAAATGCAAATGAAGGCCCTAACACCAAGTTTGTTAATTGAAATAGATACCATTAATATATATATATATATATATATATATATATATTGATTTTATTTTTTTCAATTTTTTATTTATTTAATTCGAATAAAAGGATAAGACAAGTAATTTTGTTATAAGAGTTGTATGACATCATTGTCACCTTATTATATGCTTAGCTTCTTGTTGCGGGAAGGTATGTAGAGCTTTGACCCGACCAAATATGTTGGCTGTCTCCTAAAATTCTAGGTGCATTCAAAGTGCTTCTTTTCTTTTATACCTTTTCTTCTTCTCTCATATCTTCTTTTATTTCCAAACATGCTCATGGCATTGGATACCTATACAACTTAGTTTGCTAGCTTTTTTTTTCTACTTTTATTTTAAAAAATAAAATATAATTTTAATCATTCAAAGTATGAATTTGAATTCATATGTACATGCATGATCATATGTATTTAAATGAACGCATGAATTTATTCTTTATATAACAGAAAAAGTATAATCAAGGGTGACGAGAAACTCATAAGTTTTTATCTTTAAATATTTTTTAATTATAGAAATTCTCAACTTTGATAAGGTTTGAAATTTCTTAAAAAACATATATATGAACATGCATACGCAAAGGTATATAAATGTATGCTTGTTTATGAGTGAATTTACTCTTTATGTAACAAAGAAAGTATAATTAAGAGTGACAAGAAATTTATAAGTTCATATCTTTTTGACTTGTTTTAATTATAAGAATTCTCAACTTTGATAAGGTTTGAAATTCTTCAAGAAACACATATTTGAACATGCATATGCATAGGTATATGAATGTGTGTTTGCCTACTGAGTAAATTTAATTTAGAGGGGCAAGAAATTTACAAGTTCCTATCTCTCAACTCTTTTTAACTATAAAAATTTTCAATTTTGATAAAATTTAAAATTTCTTAAGAAACAAAGATTTGAACATACACGCACAAAGGTATATGAATGCGTGCTTGTTTATAAGTGAATCTTCACTTTGTGTAATAGAAAAAGTATAATTAAGAGGAGCGAGAAATTCACAAGTCCAACTCTTAACTCTTGTTAACTATATAATTTTTGACGAGAAATTTTGATAAGAAAATGCACATAGGTATATGAATGTGTGCTTGCTTATGGGTGAATTTACACTTTTTGTAAAGGAGAAAGTATAATTAAGGTTGGCTAAAGACTTATAAGTCTATGTCACTCAATTTTTTTAACTATAGAAATTCCCGACAAAAAAAAATTTTTGATAAGGTTTAAAATTCTTTGAAGAACATAATGTATAATAATTCTCATGGTGTTAAAGTTTTAAAGATGAGGTTCCTTTTGTGATTCTAAAGTAAAAACCTCTTTATGGTCTAAAGATTATATTCTTCTTGTTTTTCTTTTAGGATTTTTCATCATTTCTGGCCAATCCTTTTCAAATGAAGATGAGAATGTTAGGTTGTAAGTCATCAACAACAAATTTTTGAAAGATATTAAAATTAAATTAGGTCAAAAGAAGAAACTATATCGAAATTAATTAACAAAGTAACTATCAAATCATGAAAAGTGAAGTTCTTTTTCAGTTAAATATTCCAATTATTTTTATAAAAATAAATATTTATTTAATAGTAATAAATAATTAATTATATAATTTACAAAATTATAAAAATATTATTGCCTCAAAAAAAAACATGAATATAATTCTTTCCTTTGCATAAAGCTCAAGCTTGGAATCAAATACAGAAGCTTTCAATGTCCAATGAAGTTGAATTTGCTTGCATGGAGTAAGGAATGTCAGCCCAAAATTATTAAAACAAGAGACAAAAAGAGGAGGTATTCAAGCATTGTTTTTATTTTCATAGAAATGTGAAGGCTAGTAAGCCAAAGTACTATTGTGATTCTCCTACTTTTATGATGGAATTCAATTTGGGAATTGTAAATATTATTTCAAGATAGTACTATTCTCTAGTTGAGAAATGCATGCATGCTATCTTATACCTGAAACCATGAATCTCAAAGAAATTAAAACCATAATTGAGAAACCCAATACATTAATTAACAACAAGATCAAAGATTACACCATTAATATGCACATTGCTCTCTAAGGTAGCTAAATGTAAAACCCCCACTCCCTTTATCATTTCTTTGAAATCTATTCCAATTAGTTTTCCTCTTGTGTTAGTTTAATTTCTTTCCTTTCCCCCCCTTTCCTCACACATCTACACACAAAAGAAAAATAAAAGAACCCAAAAAAAAACTAAGAAATTGTTTTCCATGCATGCAAATTAGATCTGTCAGCTGTTTCCCCCCAGTTCTTGAATCTTGAAAATAATTTCCTTATCCACACACTCTTGGATTCTAATATCAGCAAGTGAATGATCTTCATCTTCATTTTCAATGGCGATGTTTAAATCCAGCGATACTCTGGTGCTTTTCTTCTCCAAGTTACAGTCACCATTCTTTTCTTCGCCCCCTGCAGTTTTTGGCTTTTTGCTGGAAGAACAAGCTCTTGATAATGAATCGTAACTATCGCAACTGAAAATAATAATGGAGTCTTTAAGAGGAACAATTTCTCCGCCGGGAAGAGTCATGCTTCCGTTTTCAATTGCTTGCTTTAAACCCTTTAGACAACAGTAATCAACTTGCTCTACATCCTCCATGAAGAACACACGACGAGGATTTTCGTTCAATGCCAAGCCAAATCTTTCGAGATAACTGCAACCCAATTTGTCTCTTGCCCTTTTCTTCCTGCAAGATTCTTCAGTCGTTTGAGATGAGAAATTGCTTAGTCCGATTGAGCTGAAATTGTTATGAGATCCAAACACAACTTTAGCTATCTCCCTTGCTATCTTCTCCTTGCCTAGATTATCGAATCCCAAGAACAACAACCATGTTTCCTCCTTGCCTTCTCTGTGTTTCAAATTCTTTTGCTTTTGGCGTGAACCAGACCTGCACTGAAGAATCGTTCTAGTGATTTCTGGGATTACCTCTTTCTGCCATGGAACTTTTCTCCCCAGTGCATCGCATAAAACTTTCATGTTTTCATCGCTGAATGCCTTGAAGCTTTTAAGGCAATCAGGATCCTCCTCTTCTGCCTCGCTTGAAGAAGCTGAATTTGGGCTGGAGTTAGGATTCGATAAGAGGTCCGGTTTAGGGTTGTTCCTCAAACTGCTTTCGAAGTCTTCTTCCCTTATTTCAGATACCCAGAACTGGTGCTCTTCTGGTAGCTGTTTGGGCTCAAACATGGCGGCCCAACTTAGGTCTGTCGTCTGATGCAACTCAGGGTTGCGCTCGTATGAAGATATTGAAACAGACGAAGGAGATGACGAAGAACAGTTCAGGGCTTCCCCGGGATAATGAGTCTTGTTGTTGCCAAATGGGTTCCATTTCTGGCAAAGATCCTGGGGAAGAAAATAAACTATGGACTATTAGATATTAATGTCATCGAACCCAGGGAAGATATTTCTACATGTAGTTCGAACAGAAGAGATAGAAACCTGATCATTGTCGCTGTTTCTTCTGCATTCTTCTTTGTACTGTTGTAGCCATGAAGGCAAGGCTGAGTTAGCAGCGCCGGCGCCGGCGGACTCTTTCTTTTGAATGGTGTTTTCTATGCTCTGAGCTTCCCTATTGAAATCAACTGAGGAATCTGAGCCGTAAGTTAGGTGATTATGATTCTCAGCTCTACTTTCAAGCAGTGGCCAAGTACTGAACTCATCTCTTTGTGCCTTAGTTGTCAACTTTGTTGGTGAATCACTGAAAAGTAATATAGCAACTGTCAGATAAAAATTATATCTAAAATTAATGCATAGAGGAAAGTATGAAAATTATTGCGAGTATTTATTTACCTGTCAAGATTGAGACTTAGGCTTAAGCTTCCAATGGGAATTGTAAAAGGATGAAGTTTCCACAGGTTCTCCAAAGAAGGATGGCCTGCTTTACATCTCATGTAAGTGTGAAAATTTGCTATGCCCATAAGCCAGAGTCTTTCATTTTCTCCATTTTCGAAAACCAACCTTTTAATCTCCATGGTTATGTACTCTGCAACACAGTAGTAATTTCTCCTTTGCTCACCATAAGTGGACCAAAACTCGGAAACCCATTTGAGATCACCTAAATACAGGACAACCCCTCTACCAATATAGCTTTTCACAAGACACCTAAGCTCCGCAACTTTCTGTTCGACTTCTTCCTTTGAGTGATTTCTTAAAGAGAAAACTGGAAGGCTAATAAACTGTGCATACCTCAAATCTCCAGGAACTTGTCCTCTCTCAAACTTGTCTATAATCCCTCTAATTACACCCTCAGTACTAGCTAAACACCCCCCAACAATCACCGTATTTCTTCTCTTGTTAACCACCGCGTTCAAAACACTCATAACATCATCATTAGTTGTGACTTGATCCAGAGGCCTGCTGGGTTTCCCCCCATACTGACTAAAAGTTATGGATTGAGACAAACCAGAACCCAGAACTTGAGGTTTTGTGCTTTCTTTGGACTGCTGGCTACTCAAATTAGCACTTTGAGAACAAATATCCAACGAAACATCTTCTTCTACCTTACTTTTCACTTGACTACTAGAGAAACCAGCTTCCCTCATGACTCTACTGACACTTGGGTCATCTAAAATGGAAATTATAAGCTGTTCAACCTCAATTTTCAAGGCTAATATAGGTTGTTGCTGGTTTTCAATAGAACCACGGCGCTGGTGAGCCTGTGCACGCTTAAAAGCTGCAACCAAGGCGTTAGACAACGAAGGACGAGGGGAATGAGGACCTAACAACGGGCTTGAAGTTGAGGCAGGAAGTCGATTAAGCGCGACGTTAAAGCAAAGCTCTAGGGCCTTGCATTGAAGCGGGTGAGAGTGAGAACGAAGACAAGCTCTCCGGAGAAGACCAGCAGGGAAAGCAAGCATAGCGCTTGCTACATGAAGAGGTGTCACTTGAGCATGGCCGCGCCGTCTGGCTAGACTAACTGCTTGCTTCACTACGTTAGTAGCCTCAGCAGTCAGAGCCTGCGGCACTGCACAAAGCCCTGCTCTCATGATTTTCTCTTTAATTTCTTTGTATTACTACAATGATTAGAAAGAATTTCTCGGGAAATTCAGAAGTTTGGTTGGATGAACAGTTTCATTTGGGTCGATGGCAAAGAGAGATGATTGAGTAGGAAAAATTTTATGTCATCTAGCTATGAAGTTCAGCTATGTACTGAAGAGTGAGGATAGTTATGAGTGTGAAGATATATAATAAGTGAGGAAGTGGATTTGTTCTTTTCTTGTTAGTGAGGAAAAAGTTTGGTCTTCCAATGTGAAAGTGATTTGCATGTGAAGAAGCAACTTTGCCTTTGTGTTTCTTTATCGCTCTCTTCAAATGATATAAAGTTGTGCGGATAATTAAAAGTTGGTGTAACAGACATTAAACATATATTTCAAAAAAGCACTTAGCATTAAGCACTTTGAATGGAATAATCACTTTTCTTTATGTGGCTTTTCTTTATGTTTTATGTAGTGATGTGTAATGTTCCATATGAAACATCATCAAAGAGAGAGAGAAGAATTAATGACATCAAAACTAGATGATGAAAAGAGAAAGAAAAAAAGAAAAGAAGATGAAAAAAAAGAGAAAGTTACAAAGAAACATTAAAAGAGAGAGCCGACTGCCTGTCTGTTTGAACAGAAAATTGGGAACTGTGGTTTGCTTTTTCTTTCTTGCTTTTAACTCTCTTCTCGAAGAGGAGAAATAATGTCTTGCATGATTGGCTGCCAAGCAGAGTTCTGATAAAATGATTCAGTAAGGAATACTAAATACCATGTTCAACTGGGCTTTCAAAGTCCCGAAGCCTTTAAATCAGCGTTTCAGCTGGGCCTTGTCTGATTTCCAGCTCAATGCGACCTTACAACGAAGGTCTAGCACATTTTAACGGGTTTCGTTTCGGCTAGCCAATGTAACGTGTCCTGACCAAGCATAAATCACCCTTTAATAGCTGTTGCCCGCAGCTGGAAAGTTAATTCAATGGTTTAACATTCCTTGTTACTCTGCTGTCTAGATGTATTCCCTTTTATAATTTTTTTTTCTCTGTGTTTGTTCTGCCACTAAAATTAGTTTTCGTAGGTGTGCTTGTGATGTGTTTGAGAGAGTTCTCGTTTTGTATTGTTTAAGCTCAATGAAATGAACTTCTTGTCAATTAATATTGCCATGGCAGAACGGCCCGAGACTGGCATGAACATCGAGATATGTGATCAAGACACTAGTTTCTGTACAAGGAGATGGTACCAGCATGATATCTCTAATCGTAAATCCTCGCGATCAGATATCTAGAGTTGGCAAGATGCTGGGACAGCAAAATCGCAGTGCTTCAAACATTAGGAAGAGAGTGAATCGCCAATCCGTGGAAGCTGCCATCACTTTTGACCAGTCTATGCTCAAGCTTCACAAAATTTTCCCAGAATGGACTGGTTCTGCATAATGACGCAGATGTAACTCAAGATGGAGAAAAGAAGCTTGCGTATGATCTTCCCATAAATTCTTCTCTATACATTTGGACAAGTTACGAACAGATGCTTTGAATCGACTCACAGTTCATGTCCCAAAGAAACATGGAAGAAATGTTCGGTCAGCCGTCTGATCGTCTTCCAGTGGAGGAACGCCACTATTATCTCAGGGAAACTGCAGAGCTTGCCACAGAGTATTTTTGAGAGAGTGTCTGCTAAATTCAAAACAGAACTGGGTTAATCTGATATGTTTGATCTCCGACTCCGCGCTAATACTGAAAGTTTTAGGCCTTTCACATGGTGGCGAAAGTGGTTTGAATCAGGCAACAGAGATTCCATATGACATTATATCTAACTTCAATTTTTCGAAAGAGAAGTGCTTGATTGGGAAATTGTTTGAAGAATCAGACAGGAAAGAGAAAAATACGTGTTTAGTGCGGATGACACTGTAAAAGCTCTAGAAATGGGTGTTATCCAAACTCTCAGGAATTGTCACAAAACACTTGGATAAGGAGCAAAAGGCCGACCCCAGGAATGTCCAGGATTCAGGCAGTGCTTCTGAACTGAAAGTTGAGGACAAAATGGCACTGCTCGAGTGTTTCGCTAATCATTACAAGCAATTCGGCTGCTCACTTGAGATTGTCACCAACAGATCACAATAAGGGTCTGAAATCTGCTAAGCTGCACACTCAAGCTTCGAGCTTCGTTTGCTCCATGTTAAGGATCTTAGATGCTATATGGTAATGGAAATGTAGGTAAGGGTGTAATTCAAACGTTTTCAGATTGTAAGTCTTATATGTTGGAAGGATCTTGCAAATCATTTTGATAATTTAAGCATCAAATCATATCAAGTTAGTTAATACCCTGCCATTTTTCTTCTGTGAGGTGCTCTGTTTTTCGCAGATCCTCAGGTTTTCCTTGCGGAGACATTAAATATTTGCAAATATAGCATGATACTGATTCAAAACTATAACATTGCAAGCAAGAGGCGCCGCTTGCTTTAAATATTTGCAGGACTTCTTTGACCCACATAAAGCAAAGAAGCATTCTCTTACGGGAGCTTTCTTTTCGTTATTTTAAAAATAATAATAATACATCGTTGCTGTGCTGTGAGAATCTCACAAGCAGCTAGCTAGGTTTGTGTTGGGCATGGGGACTACAAATTTCACATGTAAAATGACATAAGATTGAGGTGCATTGTATGAATCACAGCATGAAGTTCGGTCTGGATAGTTAATGTGATAGCCCACCGCCAACTGCAACCACCATGTTGTTTCTATTGAACAGTTTTCTACCCTTGACTTCCTTTCGTATGGTCACAGATGTGGGACACTACCTACTACACAGTACTGTCTCTGAATAATGGAGGGGTAGCTTTTTCAATGAACTGGAAACGCTCGTCAGAGGATCTAATAACATCCATGATCTCGGTGATATAACAGTTCCTTAATATTAACCACTTGTAGAGTTGATGGTGATGGATCATGGTGAAATTGATGAACAGAAGAAAAGAAAGAGAGATGAATATAGATGGTAAAGAAAAAGAGAGAGATCTGCACAAAAATTTCTGATTTAATCTTGTGATATATATATATATATATATATATATATATAGAAAGGGAGAGTTTTAACCTAGGAATAATATACACAAAAATGCATGATGCATACAGAAAACATTTCAAGTCTTAAGACAATACCAACTTTCCATCGTCGTCATCAACCTCAATCTCACCCTTCAATGAACCCAAATTCGGAGACAAACTTGAACATGAAGAAAATGAAGAAACAGCTGAAGAATATGAAGTATGATCGTGGTTATTAGTTGAACAACCATTTGCTGCTGTTGCTGCAATATTCACTAGCAAATCAACAAATGCATCCACTATAAACACATGATTCTTCTTCCCGTTCACTTTCAGATACCATCCCAACAATTCTTCCAAACAATCCCAATCTTTCAACCCGTGAGCTTCCACCATCTCCTCCATTGATATTCTGAAGTCCACGTGCGGATTATCAGAATCCATGGCTAAGACTACGCTTTCTTTGAATGGAAACCCTTCAGATTTTGCTTCTTCCAGGATAGAACTTGTTTCACCTCCAGGCTCGAAAAACAGGCGCTCCGATCTTGCTTCGCGTACAATTATCTCCAACGACTCGTTGTCGACGTGATCTTCAGATTCTGTGGAGAAACTTGCTGATTCGGATGAGTTTGTGAACCATGACTCTGGCGTTTCAACTTCAACACCGTCAACAACAACACAAGGATCAAAAAACACAGAGTTTACAGTCTTGAACATTTCATCTCCTGCTCTGAAAGAAACAGTCTTGGGGTTTTTGCAAGAAGGCCACTGCCGCCATGGCTGCTGCTGCTTGCTGCTTGTTTCTTGATTATTATACTTGAAGAGGGAAGGGATCAAGTTCATCTTCTTCCCCATTTGTTGAGAGAGAAAACACTTTCTGGAAATATTACAGTGATTTTGTTTGGTCAGGTATTGGAATTAATGCGAGGAAATGGAGTTGAAGGACAAATATATATATATATATATATATAAAGGGAAACGGTGAGAGGAAACCGGGGGAAGGTCGGCCCCGTCATGTGTCTATTTAATGTGTTATTTATTGTCCATTGCCAATACAACTACGCAATACAACCCCAGATTTTTCTATTATTATTATTTATTTATTTTTAATATCATCTAATATTTTAAGATTACAAAAAATAATAATAATAATAATAATAATAAATAATAACAAGAAAACTTGACCTTTTGACTTTGTTTGGTTAGTAATTGGAAAACGACGTCATTTCGATTTTCAAGAAAATCAAAAGAATAAGAAGAAATCATCAAATAAGTATTTAAAGAAAGAAAATCATAGAAAGAGGCAAAATTCATGTGAACCAATTCAAGAGATTGGTTGAGTAAAACACACTTGTCCTCGCCTCTGCATTGAATTAAAGATTCAAGACTGTGGCTTCTCATTTATTAGGAGCTGTTGTTTGTATTTCTTTTGCCCTGCCTTTCTCTCTCTTTGGACCACTTGAAGGTGTTGGAATGGTCTTTGTCTTCATTTAGATCCATTAATCATTGTTTCTTGTTATCAATCTGTGCCTGCCTAGATGAGGTACGAATAGACAATTAGAGTCTGTAAAATTATGGTGACTGTGTTGTAATCTTAAGCCCACCAAATAATTGAGACAGAGAGGACTAATCATTAATTCTCAAAATATATGGACTAAAAAGGATTCAACTGTTCATCACCGTGTACAGTTGTTGAAATCACAAAAAGTTTTTCAACTTTGTGATTATACTTCTTGATCTATGATTTGCCGATTCGATGAACAGCGGAGTTGACTTAGAATCAACTTTGATTTCTCCGAATGAATGAATGAATGATAGGCTGCAATGCAACATGTTAAATCTCTGGGAAATCCAATTATATGGTACTACCAGTTCTTACATTGTGCATGTGGATAGGACCCTCGATCGATTGCTGTTTTCTGTTGCCACCTTGCTTGCTCCTTCTTGAGCATCGTAGGAATGATGATCTCATTGCTGGGTAAAACCTATTTCAAATTTGCTCATTAGCTTGCGTTAATTACCATTTTCATGCAGGGAGAGAAGCTTCCTCTCAATTCAAATTCCCATTAAACACTCACTAATTCAGTGTTATATCCTTGAATCAATAATGTCGAAGCACACCATATCGGAGGTCCCTCTTTAAATTAAAGAGAAAATAAGGGATGAATCTTTCGGTCGTGCAAGAGAGATCCCGGTTGTCCGTTCGTATAGATGATTTTTGTCTGGTAATGAACTGTTATTGTCTCCTACAAATTCATAATTGATTCCATTTCATAGCCATCGAAATACAAGAACATGGGGCAGTTGAGTCTGAGTTGACTCTTGATCATCGTTAACTTAACCATGCTCTTCTGATTAATTGTTTGTCCTTTGTACTTGGATTATTAAAAAGATAATGAAACTTAACCACCATTCATTTGGGTCCATGACCCCATGCTCATACCATGATAATTATATGTACCACATTGCATGCTTGCATCTGCTGCAGCGAAAAAAACTCAAGTCAATGCTGGTAAGCTGTTTGATTTGTCAATGATAAGATGTCATTGTGGAGAGAACGTGAAACAAAACCAAGATTCAGAATCAATTGTCTGTTCGCTGTAAATGCAACGCAATGATCATCTTAAGAAATTAGTTCGTCTTACACATTACCCAATTAGATTATTTATACGTTACAACATAATATGCCAAGATTTTCCTGCTCATCCATGGTGCTTCTCCTTGCAATCTCATCGAGATGCAAGAAACCCTAATTTTTTATCTTTTGCATTATTTCCTAATGATTGGTTTAGGGAGTATGTATGTATGTATGTATGTATGATTGTGATACTTGAACGATAATAGAATAAAATCGAAGGTGATGATGAAATGGCATGTGGGTTGAATACAAACCTTAGAAACTAAAAAAAAATAATTGTTGAAGTAGACAATGTTTGTGTCTGAAGTTCAATATGCTTTGCTTTGGATTGGCTGAGATTCCAAGAACATGAAGGATGTAGTGAGAATGTTGAATACATCTATTCATTGTTTCTTTCTTTTTTTTTGTAATTCTTTCTCCATCATCTTCGAAGTTGGAATCTAAATAATCAAAGAAGTGAATATATGAGTTAGTGGGAGGTGCCTTCAAAAGAAGACAAAACATGATGATGATGATGATGATGACGACGATGTAGAAGTAGAAAGACGACTTCAACACAGCAATTTTTATAGAAGCACTTCGTATGAAGCAAGTGCTTTCTACAATAACTGAAGTATTGTTTATTGGACCGGACCAAGAAGGATTGATTGGATTGAAAAGGCATACGTGGGCTTATATCTATCAAATAATCTAAAATTAAACTAAATACCCCCTCTATTTAAAACTTAAAAATATTACATTTATAATTATAAATTTTCGATACAATTTAAAAGATAAAATAACATAAACTATTTTTTAAGAACATAAAAATTCTATAATAACTTGTCAGTTATGACAAATTTTATTAACATATCGAATCAATAAAACTCATTAATTATTTTTTATCAAATAATATTTTAATTAGATCGAATGGCTACAAAAAAATAAACTAAAACGATGAAAAATTAAGAAATTTATTTACTTTAAATAAGGGATAATATTTACCTAATTTAAAGAAACAGAAAGAGAAAACACTCAGTGTGCGTGTGCGTGTGCACGAGCGAGTGTTAGCAAATGTGATTAACACACAACATAAATATATGACATAAGGAGAAACTCCAAACAAAAACACAACATAAACATATGACATAAGGAGAAACTCCAAACAAACACACAAACATAAAGATATGACATAAGAGAAACTCCAAACAATAGACATGAAAAAAGAGTTAACCTAGATATATATATATATATAATATTTGTTGAAAGAAGATATTAAAGCAAGCAGCTAATTCCTCCTTGATCTCTTGGCTGGGCTCTCCCTGAACATATCAATGAGAACAGAACCCATGCACTTAGGGCACTTGGGCTCCATTTCAGATACCATAACATACATATAGCAGTGAGAACACCCCATCAAAATCAGAGATGGCCAATCTGCTTCTGTCTGGATCTGGTTCTGGTTCTGTTTGGAGCTCTCAAGGTCTTGATTAATGGAGTTCATCTCCAAAGACATGCCTGAAAGTTGTGCAGTTGGTGATGAAATTTCAGATTGGTTTGATGAATCTTGGCTTTCGTCTTCTGAATCTGATTTCACACCACCATCTGCGGCCGATAGACTCAGATTCAGGTCTACATTTGTTGGCTTGTTGTCATCTTCTTGATTCACCTCTTCCATTTGCATGCCACACTCTTTGGTTTCTTGCAGAGGGCTTCCTTTTTCAATCTAAATAAAAAGAAAAATAGCTAACTAAGAAGAAAAATTATACAAAATGTATTTACTTAGATGATTATTAAAATAAAACACTGTTAAATATACAATATTGATGGTAAAATAAATTATTTTTTTTAGAATATTTATAAAATTAAGAATTTTATCAAAAAAAATAACAAAAACAAGAAGAAAGATAATCTCAAGTTATAATTAATAAAAGCATTAAATTTAATTATAAAATCACAAACAAAACAAAATTTTATAAAAAAAAGAATTAAAGAGCAATTGTTTAAAAAATTGTAATATTAAATTTTAAAAAATATTAAAATTTTTACCTTATCATGACAAATATCGCAAAAGGCGCTATTAAACTCGACTGAAGTTGAATTATCCATCGAATGATTTTCATCCAGACATGTGTAAAATTCTCGATGAAATTGATCTCTGCTCAACTCAATATTGCCGATGCCATCAGTTATGTTTCTCATAATATCACTCTCATCTCCATTTTCACTACTATATTCTTCATTTTGGTTTGAATTGTCTGACCAAGAAGCCATAACATGAAAAATTCAAGAACAGTGTTGAATGATATTCATGTACAAAAAAATGATGACTCTATATAAGATGTGAGAGAACACAGTTTTCTAAGTATTCTGACTTGTTAGCAAACCAATATCAAGTGTGAAACTGAAAATCTAATGAAGATAATATTAAATTGAATTAAAGTACATGCCTAATCCAAATTTAGGAAAGCCATCAAACAATTTTTTTCATAGTTGCATGTACAATAAAAGGTAATGGAAATGAATTCCACTTGTAGCTATGTGATACAAGTGTCAATTACAACAAGTGTATTTCATAAATGTAGCGTTATCTACTAAGAAGGTGACAAAAGCAAGAGCTTCAAGAGTAACCGTCACAATTATGAAAACAAACAAAAACCAATGAGTTCAACTTGTGAAACGAAAGATGAGATTTCTCTAGATTAATTCACAAGAATAATATCATTAGCTTCCCTTGATATTTATCAAAATATCATGCCAGTAGAAAAGGGTCAGTAAACTATCACTTACATTTAAATAAGATGTGGATTGGATGTCCCTTCAGCCAGATTATGTGCCAAAAAGTAAAAAAAATGTATTGAAAATTAGAAGTAAACCTCCAGGTCAAAATTGTTTGATGCAATTGCACTACTTCAGCACATACAAATACAGTAAGAGGCAGGTACTTACAAACAAAAGACTCTTCAGTCATCTCCCACAAGGAACATCCCTTCAAAATGTAATTGGTTAATCCACAGGTTTTCCAGGCAGAGAGTATGAATCTTGAGATGATATTAGGATACTCAATTCAGAACTCTCAGCTTCAAACACCAGGATGCTGATTAAAAATATATTTGATGACCCTTCCATCACCAAAGCAATGCATGTTGCATTCAAAATGCAAGTTAAACTAATTACGGGTGCTTAAACTTCTCCTCCTCATCGTCTTCAGAACCACCTAACCGTAAGCAGCTACAATGATAACAAAACATAGGGAAAAAAAAAGAGCAGTTTGAAAGAAATGAAAATGAATATACTTATCATCTTTTTAAGTCAGCATGACAAGTAAAAGCTAAAACAATTGCACTCAAACTCAATTATACAATGAATAAATACCACATTGTCATCTTCTGATGTTCTTAACTGAAGTAGTTGGCACATTATTATCAACTGTAAATAAAAAAGAAGGAAAAAAAATCATCATTCCTTTTTCTCATTAATATAGCAGTATTTATACCAAATTCAACGTTTTAGACACATAATATATTAACAAACAAGAAAAACTCTTCCCAAACTATCATATCTCCCATTGACCCCATAAACTGAAAACAAGCACCCGTTTTTGCAATGAAATTCAGTTTAAACAACATGAATTGAGTAGTTTAGCACACACATGACCAAAATTAGCTCAACAGAACCTCATGTTACCATGTATTTTCATTGTGAAATTCAACACAAACCTCCTTGAAGTCTTATTAAATTTGTCACACATCTCTTTCGTGCAGGGAGATGTCCAAGGCAACATACCTTTTTAAGCCTCTCGAAAGCACTAACAACCGCCTGCCAATTCTCAGGTTGCATCTCTACTCCCTCCTATCACTATCTCTCTCCTCATGCCACTTGGACCTAAATTCATCCTCGTCGATTCCCGCCGCCCACTGCGCTCGGTCGTCCGCCTTGGCCTTCAATCTTCTCTTGTCATCTAGCTTCACCATCAGCACCCTCCCATGAAATTCAACCCCATCAAACTCCATCGCCTTCATCGCAGATTTTTCAGCCACGGGGCCATCGTATATAACAAACCCAAAACCCACATTTTTCTCGTAGTCATTATATACCCTTTTATTAAAATAACATTCTCTATCGGCCTGAATGGACGAAAGAATTCCATCACCTGGTGCTTCTTAAACCAGTTTGGTAAATTTCCCAGAAAAATCTTCCCCTCTTGCCGGAACTCAGTTTCCTGGGAAGACGAAGACGAAGACGGGTTGTCGGTATTGGGCATTTCATCATCTTGAACTTCGGTTTCTTGTGTAGATGCTGGCGGCGGAGGTGGAGGAGGTGAAGACGAGGAAGGATTGCTGGAGAGGCGGAGTTTGGGGCGAGAGAAAGCGGATTGTTGTTGGCGGGAGGGAGGGAACATGATTGGTATTTACGAGGTTTTTTCAAGGAGTTGGCGGGGATTTTCTAGGTGCTGGCTGAACGGATTTGGGGCTCGGATGTTGGAAGAATTGTCGGGTTCAAGTGGTGTTGACGGCGTTGGCCTCGGAGACAAGTTGTGGCTTGTGGTTGCGGTGGTGGCGGGATGGTTTCTGGAGAAGCGTGGGAGAGTGAAAAGATGTTATCCACCGTTACCAGTTTTGTTGCTTTGTAAGCCCTGACGAGAAGTGCGCGAGAGTGAGTGCGAGGCAGATGAGCGAAGCATCGTTTGAAAATTTTGGTAATTGCAAATTGGATCAAGTTTAGGCCCAAACTGAGGCCCATTTCGTTAAACACAAATAGAATGGAGCAGCCCACTGTTATCTCCCAGCGAGTAAAGAGACACTGATCATGTTTTTTTTTCATTTGAAACAGGAACAAGAACAACTACTTATTTACTTTTACTTCCAACTTGAAAAATTATTTCGTACACATGTCAACTACATTAAAATAGTTCCCATCAGCAGAATATGGTTTGGAAAGCAATTGCATTAACATATAAAAATATGAGATTACGGGTTGAAAGTAGTTTGCTTCACAAGGAGTTGTTTCAAACTAGAGATTAAAATCACTGATGCCATTATCAAGTGCATTATGTAAGGGTGCTTGATAAAGAGAATGAGTTGACTGTCTTCATTATCAACAAGCTGAGCATGCATTACAACTGCAAAAGGTAAAATATTCGTGTAGGGATCGATAACTGCAGATGAGCCCTGAAATTTAAGTCCAAAGAAACAGTTTTCCGATTGCAGACACAAGGTCAATGTTAGCAGATGCACAATTTTCATGGCTACCATTGAGAATTCTTGCAAGATAACTTCTGCTTGCAAGTCAATTTGTCATACAACCGAAAAAGGAGCTAACAGAACCCATTTAGAGAAGTATTTCCAAAAGCAAGTACCAGAAATTATTGTCTACAGTTACCAAACCATGTTCATAAGAATCATAACAGACGAGCTGACAGTCAAAAATCAATTATTATCCAATGTTGATAATAAAACAACTATGTATTTACCTCAATAGCATAACCATTCTATACCATGTCATAGAAAACAGGTAACACAATAAACAATTTCAAAAGCACATAATAAACAATTAACATGCATTAACTTCAGCAAGTTACATAGGAGAAAAAAAAAGAAATAAAACGACAAAAATTCCATTAAATCAACTTAAGTATCATTCCCAGTTCAAGTTTAACTAAATAACCTTCTTAAAACCATAAACAAAAATTCCATTAAATCAACTTAAGTATCATTCCCAGTTCAAGTTTAACTAAATAACCTTCTTAAAACCATAAACAAAAATTCCATTAAATCAACTTAAGTATCATTCCCAGTTCAAGTTTAACTAAATATCCTTCTTAAAACCATAAACAAAAATAGGCATGAAAGCATTCATAATAAACATCTAAACTTCTCATTCTTGAATGACCCACAAAGCCTCAATTACCTCACTAACTCCTGCGAGCACCCCGACCATAAACCAGAGGAGCAATCATATTCTGTGGCTCAACTTCAACAAGACCAGACATGTCAGACATACCAAGAGTAGAAAGCATTTCCAAGGTTTCCTTGTCAACCTTAATTTCATCAGTCTTAATAGCAGACTCATCAGGCACAAAGTCCATGCGACGTTCACGCTCCTCTTCTTGCAGTTTCAATGAGATTCCACGCACTGGACCCTTCTGAATCCTCTTCATCAGATGGGTAGAGAACCCAGCAATCTTGTTACGCAGCCTCTTTGAGGGGATGATGGCAACCTCCTCCAAGATCTTCTTGTTGGTATGGAAATCCAATGTCATACGAGAGTAGTACCTCTCAATCACCTGGCGAGAGGACTTCTTCACAGTTTTGGTGCGAACACGACCCATCTCAGAGATTAAGCTGCTGAAGCAAGTAATGACAAAATACATTTTTATACAAGAATTGACATGAAAAATAAAGCATGAATCATGGAAAATAATAAGCTAGAATTCTAAAAAAATATAAACATGAGCTTGATATTTGGAATAATAAATCAGCTACCAGAAGACATAAACTTATGTTCAATCTAATCTAAGAGACAAGAAACCATACAAGAAAGAACAAAAGAATCTGCACTATATCCTGCAATTCTTCATAGCTTACAAAAACTTAACAAAACTTTAGTTGATAAAACTGTTTGCCTTGAAATGAGAGTTTTACATACCATGGATTCTTAACACAAAATAACTTTCATGAGACTCAAAAGCATATTTACTATAAGAAATTCTAACAATGGCTTGCTTCAACAATTCAACTGCTAGCAGTCCAGTCACAGCATGCAACAGAAAAATGAAAACTCTTGAATAAGAAAATCAAATTACAACTAACCTAAAGCAGTTACAATGTTTCATAGTAGAGTTTAGAATTTACATTTTACAAAAGAATATTAAACCATAGAAATTACATTATCTGCAATCAAACTTAACGACATAAACAAAACCCTAAAGCGCAAAACCTACCTTAAGAATAGAGAGACGAAGAACCAAAGAGCCCCAAATCTCGAGACGTTGCCGCAGCTAAACGAATGCTAGAGAAGCAACGCTGAGATATAAAGAGTGGTATTGTTAGGGTTTTTTCCCGATAAAGTCTGGAACAACACAAGTTCCTACGACAATTACCAATCAAAAATAGCCACGTGTAAACGGAGGGCATGTGTACAGATGAACTTATTTAAATGATGGGCCTGCTCATTAGATTGGAAGACACATTGTTTCATGGGCTGGGCCTGAACCGAAGTGGTTCGTGTACTTTTGCACACACTTTTTCTTGTTTTACATTTTTTCTTTTTATTGAATTATTAAAAAGAATAAATTGGCAAATTCATAGTGATACTAATATGAAAATGCTTTTCAATTTCTTCAATGGTAAACTGTGTTTGTAGTAGAGCAGTGGTGCTTAACATGTTTTGAGGGGAGACAACAGCAATTCTTTCGCAATAAATTTATGGCAACCTGAGTTAATGTTCATTTGATACTGATAATACCTGGTGAAGTACAGTAAATTTTAAATCACAACTGTTGTAAGATAAAAAAATATATATTAATATTAATATTTTTTATTAAGCTAAATGGGAAATCATCTCACCTCACCACACCTCGATAACAACCAGACCCTAAAAGTTCCACCTATCATGAATAACCCTCCTGCACAGAGTGAAGTTCCGTGAATGTCAGTGTCTTAAATGGCAGGAGAAAATAGCATAAGAGTTGAACCTGACTAAAACGTGTAATCCTTACTTCCCATAGGCTATGAAATTGTGAAGATCTCGGATGTTACCGAAGCCAGTCAAAAAAAAACCTACCAATTCTACTACAAAGCTTATACTAGAGCAACTAAAAGTCTGTGATGTCAGTAGGATTTCACCAAAACTCCCCACAGGACCAAGAAGCCATTTCTAAAATGGTGAAACCAATTTGTGTCCCTAGCAATTATTTCTCTCCCTGTAATGCTTGATGCATACTTCATAAAAGAATGGCAATCCCCACAAATTCTGAGATTTTTCATAATCCTGGTGGGACCGCCAGAACATAAGCAACTCAGCCCAAAAGTAAGAGCTATCTTCTTGGTGTGTTGCATCAAAAGTTTCTGCTTTCTGCTATCTTCCACATCATGAAGGTCATGCTCAGTCCCAGGCTTGTAACCTAACTCCTCCATATCTTCCACCAAGGGCTCTAACTTTCAGTATATCCAGCAATTCTAGGGTGGTTTGTCTCTCCAACCATAAATGTATGAACCCTGTCCTTAATTTCAATCCAACTCTTACCTCTATCCTTCTTCAACTTGCTGTCCCTAATAAGTTTCCTTGACTTTACAACTTCCTCCCACCTCCTATTTGCAGCATATATGTTTGATAGCAGCAAATGGTTTCCTGCATTATCCGGTTCTAGCTCAAACAAATGCTTAGCTGCTATCTCAGCCAATTCAAGATTCCTATAATTCCTACAAGAGGCCAAAAGTGATCCCCACATGGAAGCAGTAGCATCATATGGCATCCTCTCTATCAAATCATAAGCTTCATAAATCAGCCCTGCCCGACCAAGAATATCAACCATACATGAGTAGTGAAAGACATTAGGTAAAAGATTATGTTGTTTCACCATGAGATTAAAGTAGACCTGGCCCTTTTCAACCAAGCCAATATGACCACAAGCAGATAACACAGAATTGTAAGTATATTCATTTGGGTACAAACCCATCTGCTGCATTTTCTCAAATAGCACCATTACCTCCACATAACGTGAATGTCTAGAAAACCCAGAAATCATGGCATTCCACAGAACAACATTTTTATCTTCCATGCCTGAAAACACAATATAAGCATCAACAACAACACCACACTTAGCATACATGTCTATGAGCGAGGAAGCCACAAAAAAATTGGAATTGAATCCAGTTTTGCACAAAACAGCATGAACCTGTTTCCCTTGAATCAAAGCTGCTAGACCGGCACAAGCACAAATAACAGAAGAAATAGTAAACTGGTTATGTTCCAACCCCACTACTTGAGCTCTACGAAACAACATGAAAGCCTCCTCATAAAGCTCATTTTGGACAAACCCAGCCACCATAGAACTCCATGTAACTTCATTCTTCTCTGGCATACACTCAAAAACTCGACATGCATCATTTATCAAACCACATTTCGCATAGACATCAAGCAATGCAGTTCCCACGAACACATTCCAATTGATAGCAGCTTTGATAGCAAAACCATGCAATTGTTTACACTCAAAAACATCACATTTCGCGGCAGACGCGCAAAGGACGCTCGAGACAGAGAACTCGCTAACTGGGGTTATACTTTCTCTTAGCATATTCACAAAAAGAGCAAGAGCCTCTTGTCCGTGTCCATTCATCGTATACGTTCCAAACATGGTATTCCACGAAGCCACGCTTCGTTCATGCATCTCGTCAAACACCTTACGAGCTTCATAAACAAGACCGCATTTCGAATACACATTAACGAGCATGTTTGATGTTAGAATGTCGTGATTCATCCCAATGCGGATAATCTTAGCATGGCAAACTTCACCTTGCAAGGGCACTCTTTCTCTTGCAGAAAACTGCAAGACAGCGTGCAAATTTGATAGTTGAGTAGTAGCATTTGCAGCCACCCAAACATGGTCTCGTTGGATTGTTGACGCAAGTTCTGCATTTGCTGTGGCCGAGAAGTTGTTGTAACATAGACCCAGAATGTAATAGGGTTTGTTTTTCCATCGAAATAAGGTTTTCATAAGTTCGCACACGATGTAATCACAGCTAATGAAATGCCATCGACGGTTTATTTCAAAATGTGTTCGATTACTTCTATGGCTGCCAGAACAAAACAAAATATTAACTGGATTTGGGTTAGTAAACCCTGGTTTTACCCACAACCCAGCCCAAATGTACAGAACACTAGTACAAGCCCCACCATGGTTAGAAGTCAATCTCAGTCCAACCAATCTGAAACATTGAACTTAAATTATAAAATACATCTAATTTTTTTAAAAAAATTATTAATAATTCTATATTTACATTAATTATTTTTTTTTATTATATTTTTTAAAATTTTTTATTAATTATTTTAGATTTTATTTCATATTAATAAAAATTATTAAAAAAAATAATATTAAAATCTTGTTTTATTAAACATTGTTAGATTTATACCATACCTTTTATTATATTATTTAATATTTAATTTGTTTTTTATTTTTAACTTAATTACATGAACAATATTTACTTGGTATAACCGTTACCTAAAGCTTTTGTCTTTGTGCTTCCGTTTTGCCACCGTTGTTTTACACAAGATATCATCTATGTAATGCTTCGGATCTTTCGGCCTGTTCCCATCTTTGCTTTTATCGCTTTAGGTTGTTTCAACTCCTAACCGTCTATGAGTTGGCAGATTTATTAGAGTTTGTTGTCTCGTGTGTGATTTGCTGCCAAATTCCACTAATTGCAATTATCATAACGGTACTCAATAGCTATGTAAGTGCCGAGTTTTTGCCATTGCCAGTCATAGTTAATCTAATCGAACTGGGCTGTCTAGAATTCTGTGTGTCTTGTTTGTGGAATGTAGATCAATTCGTGTTAAGAAAATAACAAGGTTTTCCAACCTCGCAATCTATTTTCCGACATCACTGCCGTCAATGTTCCGTTAGATGATGACAACACGTATGGGTTTATGTAATTGTTGTTAAAAATCCTACTGATTTAATGAAGATTTTGTGGGATCAAAAAGACAGTTATTTGGTCAAAATCCAGAACATGCAACTCAGGCAAGCATAAGCGTGAGAAGCATCACGTAGTATTCGAGTGACAGAGCAGACTAGACTGACGAAATACTATCGGTAATAATTGTTTGAAAATCACCGTCCCATCTTCACACTCTTATTCCCTTCCTCTATAAATTATTTAAACTCGTCTCTCCCCCTCTTCAAAGCCTGCAGAAACCGAGTAAAAGTGAAGAACAAGAAGCAGCAGAACCAGAGGAAGAGGGGGAATGGAGACCAATAATTCCTCTTTCTCAACTTGCGGCTCTTACCTTCGAGCTCTCTCTCAGACTCCGGTCCGGCTCGCACGGCGCGCCTTTTCAGTTTCTTCTTCGTATCAGGAAATGACCCGGGTACGGGCCAGGTCCGGCTGGGACATGCGCCGGACTCTCCGCTGGTACGACCTCATCGGCTTAGGTATCGGCGGCATGGTGGGTGCTGGTGTTTTCGTCACCAGCGGGAAAGCCAGTCGTCTTGATGCTGGTCCCGCCGTCGTGATTTCCTACGCCATTGCTGGGCTTTGTGCTCTGCTCTCAGCCTTTTGTTACACTGAATTCGCCGTCGATATGCCTGTGGCCGGCGGAGCTTTCAGCTATCTCCGCGTCACTTTCGGTACAATTATCTCAGCAAACCGTTACACACCCGTTGTTAATTTTAAAAGGCTTGACGTTTGTTATTGATCTTACGAACATTATATAGGGGAGTTCGCGGCATTTATGACCGGCGCGAATCTTATTATGGAGTACGTCACATCGAATGGAGCAGTTGCTCGTACCTTCACTGCTTACTTTGGAACAGCAATCGGAGTGTCAACATCAAAATGGAGATTTACCGTCAACGGTGCTCCGAACGGCTTCAATGAAATTGATGTAGTCGCCGCCTCCGTCGTTTTACTTGTAACCTTGATTATCTGCTACAGGTTCGATTAATACTAAACAGAATTCACTTAATATTCAATATTTTACACCTGCATTAACTTTTTGTTTTTTTAATTCTTCTGTTTTTTCAGTACCAGGGAGAGTTCGGTGGTGAACATGATTCTGACAGTGCTACACATTCTATTCATAGCGTTTGTTATACTAATGGGGTTTTGGAAAGGAGACCGGAAAAACTTTACAGAACCGGCGAACCCGGAAAACCCGTCAGGGTTCTTCCCGTACGGAGCTTCGGGTGTGTTTAATGGAGCTGTCGTGGTTTATGTGAGTTATATCGGATACGACGCCGTTTCCACCATGGCCGAAGAAGTTCGCAACCCCGTCAAGGATATCCCTATCGGCGTCTCTGGCTCCGTGATCATCGTTACGACTCTCTACTGCTTAATGGCCGCTTCAATGTCGATGCTCCTCCCTTACGATATGGTAACAGAATTTTAGGAAA
Organism: Xylocarpus granatum; assembly: GCA_019650275.1. Classification (NCBI taxonomy): domain Eukaryota; kingdom Viridiplantae; phylum Streptophyta; class Magnoliopsida; order Sapindales; family Meliaceae; genus Xylocarpus; species Xylocarpus granatum. The sequence goes on along the minus strand of BNST01000281.1, from coordinate 81,760 downwards.
AAAATATTATTTTATAATTTTCAACAATTTTTTTCATGGATGTCATGCTGGGGTGATCACGCAGATCGATGTTGAAGCGCCTTTTTCGGCGGCGTTCGGCGGGAAATCGGACGGATGGAAGTGGATATCGAATGTGATAGGAGTGGGGGCCAGCCTCGGGATACTGACGTCGCTGTTGGTGGCGATGCTGGGACAGGCTCGGTACATGTGCGTGATCGGACGGTCGAGCGTGGTACCCGCCTGGTTTGCGAGGGTCAATCCTAAAACATCAACACCTGTCAACGCCTCCGCCTTTCTTGGTGCGTTTTTGCTTCGTTGAAGTTGAGTTTGCAATTAATTATATATATATATTCATATTTTAAAGGTTTATATTTTGTAGTTTAAGATTTGTCATTTGTTTGTTCTTGAAGAACGACAGAGTCTTGAAATCTTTAATTCACGTTTAGATTTAGGAACAGACAATGAAACTCATAGTCGGGAATTGGAGATGGGGCAGAGGAACACATTTAGAAGCGAGTGTTACGAACTATTAAAATATACTTTATATTTCCTTAGTGATGCTTGTACTTAAGACCTTTAGCTAAAGTTTCAACAGTATGGAACTTGAATTGTTGAAGTGTTACTGACTGATAAAAATGGATTACATGGTTGTCATGAACAGAATCACATCACATTTTATCTTATACTGGTTTGTGGTTACAGTTTATGGTGAATCTTGTAAATCATTTCATGGGTTGCATAATTTGCAGGCCTTGGAAACTGGGAATTTTACAAATGATATTTTTTGGTTGAAATAGTGTTGATGGGGGAGTTCTGTATGATCAGAGTAAACTTTGGTTTTTCTGTTCATTGATGGGAGCTAGTGATTGGAAAAATGCTTGGTCTGTCTGTAAAGTACAAGACTTTTGAGATATCTTCGCTCGCTGTCCCTTGTACTTAATGCTCACCAGGGTTGCTGCCCTATTGCCTTGAATTTTAATTTATATAATTGTGATAGATATCTTTACACTGGGTAAGATTTCAATCTTTGCCAAGAAAAATGGGTGAGATGTTCCCAGTAGGGTAGGCACGTGAAACAAAAAGGTTTTGAGATGTGCATGAATCAAGAGGAAGGCACGTGGAAAGCATAGTATGCTAACCGATTTCATCACCGTCTCCATTTTAAGCCCTTTCATTTTTGTGTCTGAAAATGACCTAAGCTCACAAGGCACGGTCACTGATGAAAGTTGCTTTCAAATGTTGATAAGAGCTATGAATAAAAGGTTTTCCTCTTACTTGTAATTTCATCGTTTATGGTATCTATTCTTTGCTGTTGAGTTTCTGTCATCTAATTTGGGAAAACTTGGTTGTTGCCGGATAAAATTGTTCGGTGGTGGTTCACTAGTTTCACTTTCCTTTGATGTTCTTATCCTTTTCTTTTCAGGAATCTTTACTGCTGCTATTGCACTTTTCACTCGCCTAGACGTGCTCCTCAACCTTGTATCCATCGGGACACTATTTGTCTTTTACATGGTGGCAAATGCAGTTATTTACAAACGTTATGTCAATGTGGGGACGACAAATCCTTGGCCTACATTATCCTTCCTATTGTTATTTTCAACCACCTCTATCATATTCACCCTTATTTGGCATTTTCAACAGCACTACAAATCTAAAGCCTTTATGCTCGGAACATGCGCCATAATTGCAATAGCGGTATTGCAAATTTTCCGTTTCAATGTTCCACAGGCACGGAAACCGGAGTTGTGGGGTGTCCCATTGATGCCATGGATACCATGTATGTCAATCTTCTTGAACATATTTTTGTTGGGGTCACTTGATGGGCCGTCCTATGTGCGATTCGGATTCTTTTCGGCGCTGGCGGTGGTGGTATACTTGTTCTACAGTGTTCATGCTAGCTTTGATGCTGAAGAAGACGGGTCTTTCGGTCAAAAGAACGGCGAAATTCTGAAGGAATCAGCAGAAAGTGAGGACCCAAGTTTAAGAGTTTAAAGTTTCTTCTGTTGATTACATTTTCCTTCTCTGTAATGACTCCTTGCTTTCTATGGGTGATGGATATGCTTAGAAAAGCTGGGGAAGTAACTAAAAGCCAATGAATAGAATAGAACAGAACACAAATGGAGTGCAGAAATGGCAACTCGTATAGCTGGTGTTTGGATGATTTTGATCTGTTTATACATTAGGTGAATGCATCCATCAACTACTTTATGAATAAGACAATTGACTTCAATAGTTAATGGCAGAAAAAGTATGATCATAATCTTATTTCAACTCTCCCATGCATCTCTTTCGAACGCTGTAAACATGTTGTTCGGATGGATGTTAAATGGGAAATTGCTGCACTTTACATGACAATACAAAATTATTAAATGGGAATTACAAAATGTGCATAAATTAAAGAAGAAAAAAAATTCAGATCTAGGAAAAGACATGGACGAGAAGGACAAACAAGCCAGCCTTGTCTAGCTTTCTAAGTGTGACAAAATAGGCATGGAGACAAATTATAATGGGCCAACGTGCGTGTTTGTTCCATATATGCTTTTTCTATCGGAATTGAATCCTTTTTGTCCACATCATTAGTCACATCTGTAATGCTCAATGAAACTGAAAATGGTCAATTTGAATTATCCGGTCCATTATTTAGCCAAATTATTGATTTTTGACTGAATTTCAAACCACTTTTTCCATCAATTATACCCCATTTCCAATTTATTTCAACAAATCAATCCAATCCAAATTTATCCCACTTGAGTTTGACATTTAGTAATCTTTCTTGCATACACAAACATTAAATTAAATTTGTTTATGCAATTTTATTGTAAACTAAAATTATTATAATATTCTCGTATTAATTTTCAAAAAAATTTGGATATTGAAATTTTTTATTCGGAATAATTATTGTTTAAATTATTTAAGATTCTAGTATGTCTATTAGTGCTTTAATTTTCTTAGGGACCAAAAAAATTGATCGATTTTGCATCAATTAAGAGATTAAGAAAAAAAAAGAAGGTATATTGTTAGTTGGAATATGTATCCTTCCCTCCATTTTAGTCAATTGGATATCTTTTATGCTTCATGAGCATCTTGGAAAATGGTGAATTCGGATGCCTTCAAGTGGGAGTTGCCTTTGGTAGATTCCACATCTTTGATTCTATAATTGTCAAAATTAAATTAAGAGTTATTATGCTCCGCTTTTAAGTTTTACTTTCATACTTTTAATATCACTAATTTTGTGTATTATTAGACATGTTTTTTCTTCATAAAAATAATGTAATATTATTGTATATCAATTATTTTTATGATGCGTACATTTATCTGCAAAATTTTGAATAACTAATTGGGGTACGTGATATGATTAATTTACAAAAATTAAAAATATATAAAAATTTAGATTTCAACTTCAATTAATGCAATTTTTTTAAACGAATTAAAAGATTATATATCGTGTTAAATATACTAATTATCTCACATATGATACTCGAATTAAAATGAAAAATTGATAATTAATCTTTAATACAAACCCCTCGTGTTTACAAAAATGAAAAACTTAAAATATGAGATCCTACAAAACATAATTGTTTTCTTTCTTTGAAATAAAATTTATCCTATGAATTAACAAATAATGTACGGTCCATTTTCTCCTTAAATATCTGTGTTTACACTATCCATTCTATTGAGATGGATAAATAAGTGAAAAGGAGACAAATCGAATAGAATTTGACTTATCACAAGCATTGCGAAAAAGTTTGGTCACCAAAAGATTAAAGTATCTATTGACATTGACAATATGTATCCCAACTCTCCATATGGAGGTATCTTTCCAAAATCTTGCCATAAAATCTTCAAAATATATGCCACCTTATCTCAATCCTTCAACCCATTTTCCTTTATTCGGATATGTTGAAATTTCTAATATTCTTTCTTTTTTTGGCGCGCGTGTGTGTATATATGTAACAAATACAACTATTAAATTTTAAAATTTTTGACTTATCAAACACAAGTGTAATAACCTTTTAGGTCACAAATGTTGTGAGATAGAAGCACTAAATGATAAACATTAGCGAAAAAATTGAGCATTTCATTGTCTAATAGTAATACTAAAACATCTTTTTATTATTGTTGCTTCCAAAATTATGTGAAATCACCAAAACGCTAATAAAATTTTACTTTCATAGCGACAAATACGTGGAGTAACTCTCAATCCATCTAATATAATAAAATTTATAATCAATATTTATACATGAACTCATATCGTATGTGTTATATTATAAATGCGTTAGTAATAAATTAATTAATGATTTGACGGAATGACATTCTATTTAATGTAGATTGTAAATTATTAAATTAAAATATTTAAATGATCGATATTGCATCAAACATAATAATTATACAAAAAAAATGCACTCATAATTAACGTTAGAGATTAAGAAAAAAGAAAAAGAAGGAATTTCGAGCACATGGAGAAATAATTTATCATGTTAACATACGGCCCTTGGACAAATGGGAGCTCTACGGTCAAAACTAACGGAGTTTATTTAACGACAATCCGTTGGCTGGCCCAACAAGATTTTCCATCTTCTTGAATTGGGTTCCGACCTTAAGCAAGCCCGTTAAATGCCAACCAAAATCATCAACGCTTGCTTTAATAAATTAAAAAAAAATAAATATTTTGTCCATTTCTTGCCAGCTCATAATACTTCGAGCCTAAGTAAACGCAATTCGTCACTGTCGTATTGAACTGACATTCAAATTAGCATTTTCCTGCACAGCGCCAAAGTTAGTGACCAATCATATCATTCATCTCAATAATAGCATTGCTACCACTGTACACTCAACCTCACGGAATCTTGACCAAATAAAATAAGTGAAAAAATAAAAATCTGAAGGATGTGGCAATTCATCCTAATCCAAAACTTTGTTGGACCGAGAAGTGCGTTACTCGTGTCGTTATTGTAGGCTGACACGCGGATGAAACTGCGAGTTTGAGATAGTTCCAAAGGGAAAGCAGTGGAGCTTTCCAGAAAAAGAAAAAATTGGACGGAAGAGGCGGCTTTTGGAAACGGGTATAAAGTGACAGGCGGGTGCGTCACCGTCACCGCACCGCACTAAACGTCAACCTCGCACAGTCGGTTGCCGACATCACGAGTCCACAGCTCACACTACTCTTCCGCTTCACCTGTTTCTTGTGATTTTTCTAATATTTGTATTAATTATATTATAAAAATAACAAAATAAAGCATAATTTATGCTCTTTCGAAAACGTCATATTCAACTCGATCAAATCAAAAAGAAATTCACAAGGAGAAATAATTAGCGGAGGCAGAAAGAATAGCAGTGGGAGGATAATTCCATCTTCGTAACCAAACAGGCAGAAGCTAGAAAGAAGGGAGTGGTGGGAGTGCTAGTCAAGCAGGAAGTCGTAGTTACAAAATCAAAGTGGATATGGTTCGTTGAAACGAATGAATAATACAAAATCGAAGTGTTTGACTTCTACCAACGTCAGCCAATCATAGTTTATACATCATCCATTCACTTCAATCTTACACGTGTGTCACAACTCATGGCAGCTGAAATTTTTTAACTGAGTAGTACTTTTGTTTATAATTTCATAGTTTTCTACGCACACGTGTATAAAATACTATTAACGTTAGTATTAAGAAATAATTAAATAATAATGATGATAATTAGCACCAGGATTAAAAAGAAAAGTGGCAAAATTGGCTTCTTAGGTTGGGAAAACAGCTATCAACGAACTAAAAGTACAGAGGAGAAAGATCGCCAATAAAAGAAAAAACGTGTGGAATTAGGAATCTGAGCTGGCTCCGGTACCATGAGCCAACGAAATTCCCAAAAAGGACTATTCCCTGCCCTTGGTATAAATACCCAAAAACTCGGCCTCTCAAAATCAAATCTCCCACCAAACTCTTTTGTTTGCGAAACAGCCAAGAAAGTACAAAACCAAAGTTCATTGAATAATAACAACAAACACCTCATCTACCAGACGACGACTCTTCTGTTCTGTTCTTCTATGTATCAGCAGCCACACGTCAACTCGTTCTCCATGACTCAGTCCGCCGCACACTGGAATCGCTCCGAGGATAAACTGTTCGAGGAAGCGCTTGTTTTGTTTCCCGAGGAATCTCCCGATCGGTGGCAGAAAATTGCCAGCCAGCTTCCCGGTAAGTCGCCGATTGACGTGAGGGACCACTACGAAGCGCTTGTGCATGATGTGTTTGAGATTGACTCTGGCCGAGTTGAGTTGCCTACTTATGCTGATGAGGCGGATTGGGACTCGCCGGGTCAGATCTCGTTTGCGCCCAAGCAAAAGCACGGGGAGCCTGAGAGAAAGAAGGGCACACCTTGGACGGAGGAAGAACACAGGTGTGTAGTATTTTGTTTTTAAGTTCTTTTTTGATTTTCGAATTCTACAAAATCATGATTTGGGGTTTTGAATGCAAATTTTCTTGATTCTTAATTGTGAATATATATATATATATTTTTTGTAGTTTGTTAATTTGAAAATTAATAACACATAACTAAGGGAATGAACTAAACAGATCAGAATACAACTCATCAAATGTTTTCTTTTCACTATTTTCTCCTGATTCCTAGATTTCTTTTGACCAGTTTGTTTCCTGAGTAGGAAAACGAGAGAAACGGGATTTCCATTTCAATGTTTTGTGTTATCTTTTCGTTTTATAGAACTGTAAATTGAAAATGTTAGATAACTTAAAATGATGAAGACAATTAAGCAAGATAATTGTTTTCGGTTATTAATTTCAATTCCTATAACATTTTGTTTAATCAAATGGTGTATATGTGACACTTTGACCTTTGATTTCATAACCCATATGCTGGTTCTGCGGGCGGTTGGATACTGTATTTGGTAAAAATTGATTATAATATGATTGTGGAAATACTATATGGTGTGTGTTGAGGTTCTTTGCTTAACTCCATTTTATGTTTTTCTTTGAATTTTGAATTAATTTAAAACCTAAATAAATCATGCCAAGCTGAGATTATATTCTGATATTCATTTTTAGATTATTCAGGTCATAAAGTTTTAGGATTACTTCTGTTTTGTCTTTTATAGTTAAATAGAAGTCTGCTATATCCTTATATTTCAACAGTTCTTTTTCCAACAAGCGTATGGCAGTGTACTCTGTACTCCTGTAAGCAGTTGCTGAATGTTTTCTTAAAATTTATACGTCGAATATACTATTATGAAGTTTGGTTCACTTATCAAGTTTTATGCAGTCAGACACTAAGTTTAAGTTCTTAGTTTGAAAACAAATTTCCTTCGACTGAAGATACCAATAGTTTAGTTTGTTCTATTCAATAAACATCATGTAATGCAAAGTGCGGATTAGATCTTTTTAGGTTGCCTTATTGAATCGATCAATTTAATTGGGATTTCTTGCCAGATCATTGTTAACATTACTTTCCTGTTCTTCTGGTAGAATTTCCTTGGTATTGCATATTGCCAAAATATATTCTTGTTCTGTTCTAGATGCTCATCTTCAGCTGGTGTTACAACAGGTTATTTCTAATTGGACTTAGTAAATTCGGCAAGGGTGATTGGAGAAGTATTTCAAGAAATGTAGTGGTGACAAGAACACCAACTCAGGTAGCTAGTCATGCCCAGAAGTATTTCCTTCGCCAAAGTAATGGTGGGAAAAGGGAGAGGAAAAGGTCAAGTATCCATGACATTACCACAGTGGATAACAATGCAGTGGCAATGCCTGTTGACCAGAACTGGATTCCTTCCTCAGGAGGTCAAGGTCAGCAACAGCCATCCCCATTGCAACAGTTTCCTCCACCAAGCCAGTATCCTGGTCAAGGAGGCTCATTGGGGTATCAAAACTATGGCTTTCATATGTAAAGATGCGAGTTAGTAGCACACTGTATATAAACAAATGGTATGGATGCCGTTATCCAATTTGTAAAGTTTTATATTTATTTTTAGCCAATAGGGGATCAGGGGGAGCACAGTGAAGTAAAGTTTAGAGTCTAGGGCGTGTTTTAGTCATTTGTGAAGAGTAAAGAAACTAATTGGTGAACCGTTTGGGGGGAATTATGTATGGAAATTTAAGAATGAATTTGACAGTGAGAGGAAGATAGCAAATTTTTTCATAATCATTTTAGTACCGTTGCATACCTTGTTGGTGCTTTAGCCCCTTGTTTGATCAAACTATGTTCTCAGTTGTGCATGGAGTATTCACCGTTCTCAAAGTTTCCACGGGTTGTTTAGGTAAATTTGTGATTGTTAGTTGAGAGTGTTGACTTAAGTTTCTAACCATTTTGGAAATCTGGTCAATCAAATTGTTGTATGATTTGTAAAGTAAACAATTTATTTTTATTTTTATTTTTCTATGAATAATATGAAGATTATCCCTTCTGTTAGTATTGGTTTCAATTAAAATGGAAGGGCAACTTTGGTCATATGAGGAATAACTGCTGAAACAAGGGATTTATTTGCAAATACGACAAAATAGAAGCCGCAAGTTGAGACAACTAGTGTCTGTCGGTGGCTGGACTGAAATTACAAATCACTCCCTGACCTGCAGTCAACAAATGCACCAACACGCCCTCTATTATGTACAAATACAAAATAAATACTTAATGATATAACAAAGAGAGAATTTATTTGGGAAAAATTTTCACATCACTAAATAATAAAAATTATGCAATAAGCCTTTAATTTGAGACATTATTCATAAACCCATGACTGAGGTCGATGTATCACAAGGCTTATGCTATGGGCTCATGCTATGGTTGTTAATGAAAACTAATTGGCATCAAGTGTCATGGAAAAAGTTCATCAAATGAAATAACAAATGGTTCTTTCAATAAAGAACATGAAATGCACTTCTAAAACATCACAATTGAATCACTTGCAATCCTATATAAATACCCCTTTTCATTATTTTAGTTTTGATGTTTGTGGATTATTATTGTATTTATTATTTTGCAAATATAAATTTACATCGAGAAATAACTATTTATTATATATAAACTTGAAATATTGGAGAAAATTAAAATAATAACATGTCTAATTTTATAAATAGTAAATAATAATTTAAATAGTTCGTGTATTAATTTATCAAAATTTTCATTGTTTAATAAAAAAAATATATCAAAAATTATCAATCAATCAATGTGTTCGTCACGGTTGCGGAATTAATTCAACCAAAATTTTAGTTTTTTCTCGTTAACCTTTTTCTTTTTTATTATTATTTAATAAAAATTTATAAAAATTTTATTACAGTGTTATAAAGATTAGAGTTAATATGTGTTATTTTTGTTATTTAATAATTAGTTTAAAACACCAAGAATAACATGTTTATAAAGACAATGTAATTGTACTGTGTCATATTTAATTGGCAACAATTATTAATACACTTATAATTAATTTGTTCATAATTTATAAACATAATAAAATTACAAAATTTGGATGTTCTTGTTGAATTCACTTTATAAAATATATATATATATATATAATTTGAGGTGTAAGTTAAGGTTGGCGTAGTTACATTGTATGTTTCATTTTAAATAAATTTTTTTATAATATTTTAATTTTATTGTATTAAAAATTGTAATAAAAAAATTAAAAATTACAACAAAATAGTTAAAAATGATAGACAAAAAAAATGAGATATGTTTTATTTTATTTAATTACATTCGTCGTAAGTATTTAATTTACAAAACGTTACGGAAAAACAGTGTTTGAACAGTACAATTGCAATATAATTTTTTTTAAAAATATTTAAAATATAATAAATTAAAATTAATTAAAAATAAATTTTAATATTCAAATAAAATTATATTAAAAATTTGTAAAAATTACTATACATAATTTGTTGTTAAAAATAATATACAGGTCCCTGATTTCTTATGTTATTACAAATAAAAACATAATTTGTTAATCTATAAAAAATAAAAATAAGTCATTGATTATTTTGATGAGATTGGGCATGGACCAAGGTGGATACATCAAATTGTAAAAGGGGTTCTCCTATTTTTCAAATGAAAATTATGTACATATCAAGTGCTTTGAGTGAATACATTTGATTCGTTCGCAAACAAACATGAAATACTCGTTTTAAAAAAAATTATCACGATGGAATTACTTGCAACCATATGCATACAAATAGCATTTTTCCTTTTAGCTTTGATGTTTGTTTGCTAATTATTATTATATCTATACTTTATAAACACAAATGTATAAAATTAACTCTATATTATAAACTTGAGATATTGGAGGAAACCATAAAATAATATGCATGTTGATAATCGATAAAAAAATAATTTGATAATTTAAGTTAATTAGGTTATCATCAACATTTTCGCCGCGGTTGTTGCATTATTTGAAATTAATAGAATTAAAAATAAGTGCCGATGTGTTTTGAATTAATAGAATAAGAAAAAAATTCACTTATTATTGTTAAAATTAATTTATTATTATTTGTAAAAATTAATTTCTTATTTTTTATATTATTTTAAATATAGTGTTATTATTAAATAATTTTGTTCTTTAATATTCATCCATTATAAATATTATTGAGATATTACACATTTGTCGGTTTTGTTATCCAAAAATTACTATTCTTAAAAAATGTAATTATATTTTATGTCATCTATTTAAATTTATATTAAATATTTATAATTTATAATTAACCCGTTCACTAATTTATAAGCATAAAGTTTTGGATGATCTTAATCGATTCGCTCTTCTAAAATAATATTTGTAAGGTAAGATTATGATATTTATTTTATTTTATTTTGTAATTTTCAACTCTTTTATTATAATATGTAATTCTCTTGCTACAATTTTTTACTTTTTATTATATTAAAAATTAAAATAAATGAGTTAAAAATTATAATAAAATGAAATATATGTTATTTTATGTTATTTAATTACAATAATATTAACAATTTATTCATTTATAATTTACTGTCCACCCATTTAAACAAGTGACCAGCCACAGTAAAAAGGGTGTTAATTTGTTAGATTAACAACATCGTCTTCTATCATTGACTTTTAAATTAATAATAAATAATTTTTATTATATTTTAATTGTAATTACAAATTAAATTTATATTTTATGATGTAAATTTAAAAAATTAAGATATAATCTGAATTAATAATCATTATTTATATTACGTGTCAGAATATATTAAAATTAAAAATAAAAAAATTAAGCGGATTCTAATTCCGGTTGAATTTACGGTTCTAAAAATCGTACAAAATTTATTTTTAAAATATGTATATTTTTATTAATATGTTTCAACGTTTTTTCATCATTTATTTTGTAAAACATTGTGTGAACAGTAAATTGTAATATATTTTTTAAAAATATATTTAAAATATAATAAATAAAAAATAATTAAAAGTTTATTTAAGTAATTGTCTCCCTCTCTGTATATAAAATCATGGTACTGCAAGATGATAAATCTAATTGAAATTCATTATTTTATTAATTATTTTAAAACCGTAATGACCATCAATTTTGACAGTTAATCAGTCCATTTCAAACAACATGTTAAAACCCGAGAATACAACAGCTGTTTAAGCGGTGACCGAAAGACCCTGCCTTGATCTTCTCAATAGTCGCGACATCAGTTTTGAATGCCTTCGCGAGTACGTTACTATCAATGCCGGTAGCAAACACGCTCAGAGGAACCGACACGGTGCCGGCGTTAGCGCTTCCGAAGGCGGAGATGGCATACGCAGCTTCTCGCTTGTTACTGTTGAACTGGTAATGCACCAGTCCCTTTGGAAACACAAACATGTCACCTACTTTCAAAGTCTGTGTGTAAAGCTTGTTTGTCGTGTCGACGAACCCGACTTCAAGGCTTCCTCCGCCGACGAGGAATAGAAGTTCGGCTGAACGCGGATGCGTGTGAGGCGGGTTAACGCCTTGAGGCGGGAACTCTAAGACGGCGTAGGAGACACTCTGGCCGTTTAAAGCTGGAAACTCCTTCATGCCAACTTTTATCACCGTGAAGCTTTGCGGGTCGTGGTCAGAGTTCATAAAGCTGCGCATGCCGGTGAATGTGAAGAAATTTCCGTCTATAGGTACGTTGGAAAAATTGACGGGGACGATGAAGTCAGTGAGGATGTCTGGATCACCCGCCATTGCCATTGTGATTAGGAGAAAGAAAGGTATTGATTTCAAGAAATTGAAAGCCATATCCTTTAGATTAAACAATTCAGATAATGTGATCCGAGAGAAGCAAAGTCACACTTTTGGTGTTGGATAATGCAAGCATCGAGCACAATCTTATAGTAATCGTGTTGCTGAGAGGAAGGAGTAAAGTTGGAGCAGCTTTCGTAGACAGCTGTCGGGCTGAAGATTATTACAAGGTTTGTTCTTGTTTACAGAAGTTCGAACAATATGGTGACACAATTCCAGAATGAAGTGTATATACATGGGAATATGTTGGTGGTTGTGTGTGTGCATATATATATATATATATATATGTATATATATTAGCTGTATTGATAATACCTATATTTATATACATTATTCAAACAAGTAGCTGTTTATGTTGTTGGATTTGGTTGTCGTCTTCTTGTGGAAGAGTTTTTGTTTTGCTGTTCCTTAAGAAAACACCAGACATTTTTCCGTGTAACAGGCCTGTACAAAAGGTAAAGAGGTCAAAGTCTAATAATTGCATTGACCTGTGGGATAATGACATGGAGGTCCCTAATTCTTTACGATGTTGCAAATTGGAGCATAGTTTGTTCATATGTAACAAATACATACGTTATTGATTCTTTTGAAATGACAAAATTAGTACTATTTTATCGAATTTTGTCAAGCATGCTTGCAGTTTTATACCTTAATTATTTCTGCTGTGTATTTATTTATCCCTTTTGTCTTGTTTGTGTACAATCCATCCAAGAGGAGAGCCTGCATATCCTGCCAAGACTAGCAATTTCCTTTCATTTGCATATCAAAATGGTTTATTCTTTTGCCTTTCACACTACTCCTCGTAACCTTCTTTCCAGCATTATTTCTAGTCATCCTTCCAGCAGAAACCTTGGGCTGAATCGCCATTGATGATGACTTCAGAGACTCCACAGCTTCAAGGGAAACACCCTGGCATTGAGAAATAAAGAACTGCTATTCTGGATAAGATTTTATGAGCATAAGCCACTCAATATATGAATAACAACACCGTGGATAATCCCAAAGCACTTTTCTAATTGACATGCACTACTTCGTGTTATGAGAATTTGCTCGAACATCAGTTTTCCGTAAATTAATTAATTAAAACCACAAGCTTTCAATCCAAAATTTAAGCTACAGAGATAATAAATTTGTACTTCAATGTTCTTCAAGACCTCAAATAACAAATAACTCTACGCACTCACAGACTTTTTGATACTGTCACATAGCTGTTCTATATTCCATTTCTTTATGAGCATACTGCGACTTTTGACAGCTGAATAAAGACGGACACAATTTCTATCAATCAAGGCAATATATCAGTTAAATACACCAATTCCAGATAGAATTGTGAGGGTTGGTTGACGGGCATGAACTGACACAGTAGAACTCGTGCTTGAATGTTTGTTTTAATCTGAATAGCTGAACCGCTGATCAGCAGTAAATATCAGCAATGCAACTAAAAATCAAGGGTCCCATTCTTGGAGGACGCAGAACAACTACCAGATGTGCCATAAGAAGTTCCACTTGAACCATCAACAGGGGCTTGGTTTAGGCATTCCAAAACCAAGAACCTCCGCTTGTGCAACTTTAATGAGAAAGTTGTTGCCTCGAGTATCACAGGAACCTGATGAAAAGTTAATCAACATGTAAAAGTTATCCAGACGAAAAATACAATAAAGCAGGTATTTTGTATCATCTAGGTTTTCCTTATAGGTACACTCAGCAGTAGGGCTAATGTAAGATTGGGATGAAGCACAATTTCTGCTACCTGTGTATTCGTACGCGCTACTTTGTGTACATTAAGAAGACCAACCATGTCCAGGTAACCAGAAAGCAGTTTTGTCAATTCCTTGTCCTCGTCTGCAAGAAGTATTTGTTTAAAAGTTCAAATAAATAAGATCATCAATGCATTAATAGCACTGAGAAGATGCAATCATACCTGGGATAGCTGCAACAGAAAGCAAAATGTCTGCCATGTGCTGCCATCTTTTTATGGTAGAAAGCGAAAGAAGAGGAGGAAAAGTTATAACAGCCACTGCATTTGAAGATCGTAGCATACCCTTCAGAGATTTAATGAATGAAAGCATATCCCAGTCCTGCAAAAAGTAATACGCAGACAGCAGTAAAAAGCAAAATTATCAAATTCATTGCAGGATTGCCGACGAAATGACAAGGTGCAAAAGACAGAAGCTGCTGCTTCAAATATACATTTCCAAAGAGGAAAAGAGTACAACAAAATCAAGGGAAGTAAATAAAAAACAAAGCTATAAACCAGAGGTTTAAGGTGATTAAGACCTTCAGAGCAAAGTGTAATTGCCACTGACCATGTTGAAATGTTCAAATTGTGGAGCACAGAATGACTGAATGGCTATACGACCAGCCAAGGAACTGCTTCCATCATTTCTGGGGATACAACAAAAAGCCGTCAATGATATCAGAAGTCTTTGAAAGGAAAAAAAGAGAAAAGAGAGAGAGAAATCAATATAACCATCTAAAACAGCTGCATCATATGTAGTAGTTCTGCCATAATATAGTCTTAATTAAACAACCAAGCTAGGCTGAGAGGCTTTACATACTAGATAGAGATATTAAGATGAAACAAAACAAACTTAGAAGCAAGCTTAAATGTGGATTGACTATTTAGGAGTTCAAAATACTAGACCGTATCAAAGTTCAAAATCTAAACTATGATCTGAAGGATGGTGTTTTATCCTATAACAGAAGGCAGTGTCACACTGAAATGAGATCAGCACTCGTTCAAGAGAACATTGTTTCTAAACTCTGATGCAACTTCAGTATCTTAACATTTCTTGTTCCACAGTTCTTCAACAACATTGCAAAAAAAAATCTGTCAACTGTCACCACTACAACAATATTATCTATTATATCCACCACTCTATTCAGTTCCTTGTAACATCACTTGAAATATGGCATATTCCACAAATAAAAAATTCAAATTCCATGTGGTTTGAAAATTCAAATACTCATTTCAATAAATAGGAATTTGGACATGATCTGCTGGATCCCATTCTCTATAATCACTCTCTACCCCTCCACTCATTCTTGTAGAAGCCAAGATGAAGTAGCTAGATTGGCTATTGGAGATCAGAGGTGTGTCTATTCATGACTACATGATTGATGCATGTATGTGTGTGTAATTTGCAGTAAAAGACATTAAGAGTCACAGTCACTGAGGTATCTCATCAGGGAAGCATGTAGCAATACCTTTGAAATTGAGCTAAAAATGTGGCACAACGGTCCTGAAGAGCAGCAAGATTGTTAGAATCTTGAATGCCAAAACAATCTACACGTTGCCCTGTAAGATAGTGCCTCTCCAGTGGCTTCCGCAAGTCAAACTCATTGCAGTAATCCTGTTTATTATCTGCATCACTATAACGTAATGAGTTACCCCCATGTATGCATTCTGCAAGCATAAGATCAAGATGTCTTTTTTATGATCTCAAATGCAGAAAAATGCATCATCTGGTCCATAAAACAGATTTTAGTACATCAGTGGCTCTTAAATTCAGAAATGCTTAATGTTAAGATTGTATCCATATATTCCCTTTCTGATCCTGCTCAGTGGAACAAGCAATGAGTAATGGCTTTTACACTACATTGTAAACTACTCCCAGGTAAGCAGTTAGTACATTATTCTCTTAATCAGAAGAAACAAGCAAATAGCGATAAAGCCATCTTAAATTTCCGTAAAGTTACTGCTGTAAAGTTTCTTAAATTTTGTAGTAAAACATTTATTTATTTTTATTTACTAGCTTGTTTTGGCTTGGAAGTGGCAGCCTAACTCTAATGAGAATATATATATATATACACATGCGCACGCGCATGCGTGCACTACAAATTGAACCAAATTTCAGCATTGGCATTTTATGGGAAAATAAAAAGAAAATATGATTCAACAAGCTAACCTCTGTGACTATCAAAGTTTGGCTGATGATCACCCATATACTTCTGGTACTGCCAAGCGATCCTCAACCCTTTCTCCTACAATTTGTTGAAAAATAAAAAACATTAGTATTTTTTTTATCTTAACCCCAAAAAGAACAAGTAAACCAATAACAAGATGAAGGAGTTGGTGAAGAAGGCACCTGTTCTGGATTACGATTATGGGATTTATCATCTTTGGATGAGGCAGGACTAGGCAAAGTACCCAAGAAACTTCTGGGGTCCTTGGATGGACTGGCATAAAGAAGAGGTTGGTTGTGAACAAGACCTTGAGACATAAAATTCCTCAACAAAAGCATGTGATGAGGTGCTTCTGCATCTTCCATCACCATCACAAGACTTCCCAGAGGGAACCCGCCACCAAGTATCTCTAAACATCAGGAACGCGATATACAAAACAGTTAGCAAACGGTTAATTTTACAAAATTATTAGAAAGAAATCGAGAAAAGAAAATGCAGAAGATTACTGTCAAGATCTGGAATTCCAGACGAGACGAGGGTAGTGCCGTTAGGACCACATTTAATTCCAGGTGTTTGAGACGAGGGTACATTCGATATGTTGCGAGAGAAGCTGCTTAACCGAGGCTTCGTCGCGGCCATGGCAGCATCAACAGAGTGCAAATTTGTCTTGGCCGGCAAACTTCTAATAGCCTGATTAAAGAAAATTGAAGTTGTAAACACTGTGATAGCAACAAGCTTAGTGCTTTCAAATATGAACAAACAGGAGCAAGAACCCTTAAAAGTTGTTACTGATCATATGATTTTTTATCCACGCAACCATTAACAACAGAGGACATCCAATTATATGAATAACATTGCAGCGTGATTGAACGGACTTGGGTTTTCTTAAAAGAGAGGTAACAATGTGCTTTGTTTATGCCGTCTTAGAACAAAGTAAAGCGAAATTTGATCGCCAAAGCACTTTTCATTTTGATTAATCCGTCCCTTATTCCTCCTCGACATTTCATCGAGCACTTGACGTGCAATGCAAACCACTTCTACACCACTACCATAACCTCGTCAAAGAACCACCCGAGAAACCAAAAAATTCCGTCTTCCACAGTTTTTCTTAGTAACCAAACAGAGGGTTAAGCAGTCTCACCTTGGTTAGGTTAAAGTGAAAAGATTATCAGCAACCCCTCTAGCTACAACTCTAGACCAGCAAGCAACTTACGTTTCCTTTCGCTGTTTCTGTTAAGAGCCAATATGCGCTGCCGTTTCATGCGTTCGCGTAAGTGAATATATCAAGCGCAGCGTTTAAAGAATCCAATGGACATTTCCCTTGCCCGCGGTATAAACGACACCGTCTTCTTCCATGGACTATAATTAGAATGAGAATCGGCTTACTCTTGTTTCTTTTCCATTGACTTTTCTCGGAAGCAAGAAAAATTGAGATTTTATATTTGATTTCCACTCAATATTTTTTCAAATTTTAAAAATATTAATATATAATATGATTAATGATAAATTATTAAAATTATATTTTAAAATTTTAATTTATATTATAAAATATAAAATTAATTTATAAATTTTATTAAAATATAATACCTTTATTATTAATTAGAATATATGATATCATTTCATTAAAGAAAAAATTAAGAAACAATATCCATCTTTTATAAAATGCAAACATCATAAATGTCTTAAGTTCTTACCATTCCACCAGCTCCAGCAGAATACCAATCATGGCCTCAAATATCTTCAAGTCCCTCATTTTCCCGCTAATAGCTGCAGTCGTCACAGCAAGTGATCCGGACATCGTCACCGACTTTGCTGTCCCAACCAATTCTTCTACCGGCTCTGTTAATGGGAATTTCTTCACCTTCAGCGGACTACACAGTTTACTTAAAGATGATGACCCAACAACCTTCAAGTTGACGAAAGCCAGCATGGCAGAGTTCCCAGTTCTCAACTGCCAGAGCGCGTCCTTCACCGTGCTTCAGTTCCCTGCCGGAGCCCTCAATCCTCCTCAGACTCGCCCAAGTTCAGCGGAGCTCCTTTTCGTTGTTGATGGAAGTCTCGGGGTGGGACTCATGGACACAACGAACAAACTACACGCAAACTCTTCAGCTTGCGAACATGTTCGTATTTTCCGAAAGGGTTGGTGCATTTCCAGTATAATTCCAATGGCGATAACCTTGCCACCTCTACCTCTGCCTTCGGTAGGGCTAGTGCGGGAACTGTTTCAGTTCCTGCAGCTGTGTTCGCTCCCGCCATTGATGAAAACATTCTTGCCAAAGCTTTGAAAACTGACGTTGCTGCTGTTTAGAAAATCAAGGTTCGTTTGGCAGCCAAGAAATAGAATACGATGCATCACTTGCTACTATGGCTGCGGTTTGTAGTTGACAATTGATGGTACCTTCGACATGATTCTTACTCCTATCTACTACATTATGTTAATGTGTAGCTGTGTTGGAAAGTCAAATGTCTGCAATAACTTAGCAGTCATTGCTATTATTCATTGATATATTGTGATGAATAAGGGAAGTCTCGAAAGAAAATTGTATTACTTCTATTTTTAAAAATATCATAACATTAAACATCCTAATTTATAATGCTACAGCCGACAGCAACAAATAGAGCAGACAGAAATTATACGAAAGGAGTTGGGAAATACAGGTCCTTACTGAATTCGGGTCAGAAAATTTTCAACATTATAAACCTCTGGTGGGTACATTAGCACCAGTAATGTCATGACACCCGCAAAAGCAGAGACACAATGAACTATCCAGGAACAACGACAGAAAGTGCAGAAAACAACAGTTTTCAGTACAACATACAGGAACATGGCCATGTCTATGGCTTTTCAAGAGAAAATATCAACATCCACCATGATTTTGTACAGAAGACCAAATCTCACCAGGAGTCGTACATTTATTTCTCATAATTATTCAAGCACAAGTGTCACGATGTATCAGAAGTTGGATTCATTCCTTGTGCGACTCTTCAGTTTTCTGCCAAAAGAGAACAAAACATTTAGGTAAGTAAACTGAAACTTCCAGCAGAATCAGATTAGCTGTGGATTACATGTTTGCGACTCCCCTAAGTGATACAAGTCAAACCACCAACTTCACAGGTAGCACAAGTTTTATATTCACACCAATCTTTCACATACATTAAAACAGATGAGAGCAAATAAAGTCATGTCACTTTGACTAGAAACCCTGGAAATGGAAATGTGACCTACTCAGACTCCACCAATTAAGTTTAAGTGGCAATATCATGAAACTTCGGCAGTGGGAGTTACAAGTCACAAGAGAGAGGTTCAGGTCATTTAAGCGTCAAAATTCAAAAAGACAGAAAGATGGTGAGTGTCATATCCTGGCCTTGCCATCTCTCTGTATATGTCTCTCATTGATGTACTACATTGCAACAAATTGGTGTCGTAATAATTATATATTATTTTTAGAAACAAAGCTGTCATTATAAGCATTTATGTATACCTAAAACAACTCAGTCTTCCATTAAAAAAAGCACTTGTTAAGCCAATTTACAAGCTTGCAGCACACAGTAGCATCGTAGGATTTCCCCCCCAAAAAAAACAAAAGGCAGATTTCTTGAAAAAAGAACTTTCAACTAGCTTGGTAGTCTTTGCAAAACATTTTTTTTTATCTTCTTGGTTAATTTATCAAATCAATCAACCACACAACCATGGGGTTGGGGGTGGGAGAATTCTGGCTTCTACAGAATTGAATCTATCCTCATCATGTTTCAGATTGCAAAACCCTGAACTAAAACTAGTCTAGTGGGCCAACATAGCATAGCTACTTGTGTTAGCGTGGCTGCTGCATCTTCTTTATCCCTCAAAAGAAGCATATAAATGAAAAGAATAACCAGCAAGATATGCTCAACTGAACATATCTTGAATACTTGACATTATAAAGTTTTACCATCTGGCATTTTCAACTAGCAAACATAAGTCCAAGTCATTTTTATCACATACCCATTCATGATTCTGCTGGGTCTTTTCTTTGATTCAGATATAGATTTGTATACTGGACTTCAAAAGTTCAGGGTACTGTCATAGACCGTTATAAAATCTTTTCACCCTGAAATTCTACCCATATGACCTTAAACTGTAACAAGTCCACTTTATTGAGCGTAATATGGATATTCAGCCTCGCATAGAGATGTTTTGCAAATATTAGATGGAAGGTCAAATTTTTGATGTTTTGATTTTATAATTTCGATCCTGTGTGTGCAGAAAATGAGAAGACTAAAACAGACCATAGTTTTAAATTTTGAGACGACTCAACTCAATGTACACAAGATGAAGTAGAAACTGTACATACCTTATCAGCACCCTCTCTCTCTTTCTGCAATTTTTCTTTCTCAGCTTTCTGCTTCTGTTTCTCCAACCTCTCCCTCTCCATTTTCTGCACATACAGAGTCAAAATCTTTAAATTGCACCTCTAATACACAGGGAATAAACAATAACAAAGAAGCATATCCAGAGTAGGAACACCTCAGTTTAAAGTGAAGGGCCCTGAATAAGTCATCTTAGTCAATCCACTAATCTGCACAAGCCCAGTCCAGTAATTTCAGGCTATCATCTTACTATCTTGTCTTTAATGTCTTAGAAGGACCATGTGACTTTGTACAAGGTTGGTTGATTTATTAGTACACGTGCAAACAATGGCTGCTGACATTCTGGAGTTATTTCACAATGTAGCCTCTTTTAATTCATTGTACAAGTTTTTCAATCATTATATACTTTGAATTATCCAGGCTCTAGCCAAAAACAACTCTTTCACCGTTCCAATTTCAATCATTTCTTCATTTTTCGTACAATCTTCTGCCTTTTTGCTAAATATTCATCTTAAACCCTCATTTCTTTCAACAAGCTTTAGAAGGTAGCATCTCTTCAATAGATAAAATCAGTTTTACATTCAATTTGAATAATTTACATGATGCACTACAATCACTGACAAAAACAGATTGAAATGGTTTGAGAAACCTGAGAAAAAAAGAAAAGCAAAGAGAAAAACAAACTTGACGCAAACCGGCCACGCACAATTTTCCAATTCCAATCAAAACATTACAGGAATTAAAAAAATAAAGAAAATAAAGGTCCATTTTATTATTTGTTTACATTAATTATCAACAAGCAAACACATTTCTCTTCAACGCAGGGAATATATATATGAAACATGGTACAAAAATAGATAGCAGAGAACCATCAAATCAACCTCTATTGAATCTCATAGTAACTTAACATTAAATCATTTCACTGCTTGACTGGTCAAATTTAAGCTGTTTAATAAACAAAATCAAAAAGCGAGAAATAATATTTTCAAAAAACAGCATCAAATCAACCCCTATTGAATCTCATAGAAACTGGACACTAAATCATTTCACCACTAGACTGGTTAAATTTAAGCAATTTAATAAAGAAAATCAAAAGAGAGAAATAATATTTTCGATTTTCTAACAAACAACATCAAATCAACCCCTATTGAATCTCATAGAAACTTGACACTAAATCATTTCACCGGTAGACTGGTTAAATTTAAGCAATTTAATAAAGAAAATCAAAAGAGAGAAATAATATTTTCGATTTTCTAACAAACAACATCAAATCAACCCCTATTGAATCTCATAGAAACTTGACACTAAATCATTTCACCGGTAGACTGGTTAAATTTAAGCAATTTAACAAACAAAATCAAAAGAGAGAAACAATATTTTCGATTTTCTAACAAAAAGAGCGAACAGACCATTGGATATTCATAATTCTTCTTCTCTGACAATTTCTCAGCAACCAATCGGAAGGCCGTCAATACCAAATAACAAATTTGGAAATTTAAAGAGATATACACAGAAAATGTATCAACCAAAAAAGAAGTTAGTATATCAGGAACAAAAGCTCAAAATCTCAGTTAAACTAGCAAAACTTAAGCTCGGCTAAACATAATATCGTAAATCAAACACAGATGACGCGCAATAAAAGTAGTTATCTTCTGTTCTTATTTTTCATGTTTACGTGTTTTCTCGAGAATCAAACAGGAGAGAGAAGTGATTCGGAAACCTGTATGTAAACGTTCTCCGCAGCACGTTCCTCCTCGCTCAAGATACGGCCTTTGCTGTCGCTGAAGTAACGAGTAGCTCCCCGAGAAGACTCCATCGAGCGCGTCAAGCTGAGTCGGAGCAACGAAGATCTCATAGCCATTTGACTTTTCTTATTGTGTTTGCCTGTGTTTATGCCGGTCGAAAGATCGCGTCGTTCTCACTCACTCACTTTGCCCATATATATATGTGTATATAACGAAGCTCCTAGAATCCTCTGTTTTAAACTGTGAGCGGGTCAAGCCGGGACGATCCGGATCGAGTTTAAGATTTAAAAAAAGGGATAAAGATTCCAGGTGTGAGCCCTTATCTTTTGTTTTCACGCACCAATTTTGTACAATATTTATATTATTTAATGCAAATCAATTGATTTAAATAAATCCAATTAATACAATCAATTAATTTATTAAATGTAATTAATTAAGAACTCAATTTAAGAGTGAACATTGTGTGTTCCGATAATTAGATTAAAAAAATAAAAATTATTTTTAAGTAAATATAAAATTTAATAAATTTATTTATTTTAATTTTAACTTAATCATTAAGTCTAAATTAAAAAATTAAATTAAACAAATACCATTAAAATTTTTTTATATTAACTTGTTAACTTATCTTGTTTAATTATTATTTATATATAGAACCTTCGAAGACTTGATATTTATCTCATATGAAATTGGATGTTTCTTTTTTCGAATTAAAAAAATCGAGAAATTTCTAAAATCATTGACCCGGATACTGCAAATTGGGCCTCGTGCAATTGCCCATTTTTATTGATTTAGGGTTTTGTTTTGTTTATACTCAGAATTAACAAATAAATACATAGGAATAGGGGGTACCTTAGTAACAACCGAGATAAGTTTCAACGAACAGACGTTCGGTCGGACAGGGGAGTTGGTCTACGATTTGATCGGAATCACATCGACAGAAAGCGAGAAAATATGTATCATCCAACCAGAGGCGGCGTTCGCGGTGGCCGAGATCGTAAGCTTTACCCTCTCTTCGTCGGTTATCACATGCGCATCTATTTAGTTTATATGTTTATGTATTTGTCTCTAATGTTTTGTTCTTACCTCGTGCTTTTTCTCCGGATCGTATCTTTTTGTGGAAGTATTTTGAGGGAAACAAAGGGGGGCTTAATGGGCAATCGATCAAATCTTTATATTTTGGGGGTGGCTTTGGTCTATGAACTCGTTGATTACTGTTTGGAAATCTGGATCGAGTTTTTCTCCGAGGAATTAGAATTCCACAAAAATTGAGCAAACCCTAGTTGGCGTCGAATGTGAAATGAACAAAAAATGAAGAAAATAATATTCTAGAAGAAAATATAAGTACTTTTGTCTTGGTTGGTTGTACTTGAGAATAGGAATTTGATTATAAGGAACAGAAGAGAAAGAAGTAAGAGGGACTGAATCTTGTTAACACTAGTATTTTATTTTGACATTGGTGTGTTTGGTAATTGATCAACAGTACTTCATACGATGAAGGGAATTTCCTTTATTTAGATATTGCACTTGTTCATGAAAAGAAGGCATCAATGGTCTGGATGAAACCAAGATTGAGGAATAGAATTCAATGGTGAATTTAATTAGATACGGTGCAATGATTGAGCTTAAAATTGATGCTAGTCAACATTATGAATGAGTGAATGGATTCAAACTTTGTAATAGGCTTATCTCTTGTAAGCTAATTAACTTCAATAGCTGACAGAATATTACTTTCATATTTATTTAAGTGGTTATTTATTAAACTTAAAGTCCTCAATCATATCTGAGTAGCTTTCCTTTGTTACTGACATTATAAATAGCATTTCATTGGTCCAGTTGTCTTTCTTATTTATGTACAATGTCTTCTGATTGTCTGGGGTTGAGATTTCGTGGTGGATATTGATCTTATCATTCTACCCTTTGTCCATACTCAATGGGCTCCTTCACGACGTAGTGAATAGAATAAACAGGAGATTGAAGGATGACTTTATAATATGAAATCTCTTTTAGGCATCAAAACTGAACTTAAATAGGTAGCTAGAATATGAAACCCAAATTCTCTTTCTTCTTTTGTTTACCATACAAAAAATTCCTTGATTTATCCTGTTTCTGTTTTCCCCCTTTCTTTTGCTTTTGCCTACTGTGAGTCACGTTTCTGGCAAGAGTATGTGAACAGAATTGCTTCATAGCTTCACTCTTATCCTAAGCTCCATCCGAAGTTCTGATTCTACTTTATCCTATTTTAATTCGCCAAATCAGAAATATAGTCCGCCAAAATGTGGAAGCATTTTGTTTCTGTTTTACTGCCCTTGCAACCTGGGATCTTAGTTCCATGTAAAAGCAAGTGTACGTACACAGCCACGAGAGCGTTTGGAGCTATTTTGGTGGTGGAAATGGTGTAAACTAGTTCTTATTGGCTGTTGAGTTATGAGGCTTGTGATCAGAATGGCATGTGTATGAGAGAGAGGGGGGAAAGGGAGGAGAAATTATACATCTGTAAAAGTTTTGGTGGCAAGGTCATCAGGATTTGCTTTACAGGTGGGATGTGGGGGATTATGCATTGGGTGCTTTTAGGAATGTTTGTAAAACAAGCATTTATTATTTGTCACATGAAAGTTGCTTTGGGTCTTTGACTGATTATGAACAAATTCATATTTTTTTTTACATTTGCAAATAATATTTTTTGCTTTCTTCCAGTTGTTTGATAAACTTATTATCACTGCAACTGTTTCTAATTATTTGTTTATCCCTGCATAATTATGTTGGTTTCTGATCCCTAAACCATTTGTGAAGAAAATTGTACCCTGATTTTGTGCAGAATTTAGTTGGGATGATGTCAAGGTTGATAAACATCGTGAGAATTATCTTGGTCATAGCATCAAGGCCCCTGTTGGAAGATGGCAGAAAGGTATGATTTTGTAATCCATGTTTGTATTGGAAGAAAAAAATCCAATACAGTTTTTTTTAAGCTTGAAGACCAACTATTGTTTTGCCTGCTATATTTTTAATTTTAAGGCGCCAGGTATGAAGCTCAAAAGGATAGATAATATTCAGTTTTGCAAAATGGAGGTTGTGATATGATTTATTTGGCTTCTGCTTCCCTACTTTTTGCTAACTTATGTTGTTTTTGTCTGAGCCTTTCCATACCAATCATCTCTTACACTTGCACTTTTCTAAAGAAAACTAGGGAGAGA
Source organism: Xylocarpus granatum (assembly GCA_019650275.1). NCBI lineage: Eukaryota > Viridiplantae > Streptophyta > Magnoliopsida > Sapindales > Meliaceae > Xylocarpus > Xylocarpus granatum. Next base: position 56,374 of record BNST01000281.1, on the reverse strand, counting down.
TTGTTCTGCAATATTCTCCATAATTAAGAAGTCACAAGAACCTGTTATGGATTGCCATCCAAACAGTCCAGGCCATTCTTTCCTCATTCTGTTTGACGTAGTTTTAAGTAATTGCCTATGTCTGGAGAGACATTTATATAAGTTGTCCTTTATTTTTGTTGAACCAATCATTGAAGAATATTCTATTTGCATTTTCATTGAAGAATATTCTATTTGGATGTTCATATCTGATTATTTAGTCATTCATATTTCATCGCTTGTGGTAATCAAATGCTTTTGTGAGCAATTTTGTGTCTTATTTTTATTTTTATTTTTTTCTGAAAAAAATAAATGAATTAAAAATAAAAAGTGCATATCAGATTTAGTTGCTTTCAAGATCCTAAGAGGTGTTGGGGAACTTGAAGACAGTATTTTGGTGATGAAAACATTGGAAAAGAGTCTGTTTTTGGCTTTTAAAGATGGAAAAATGATTTTCTTTGCAAAGATTTGAGGTTTTTTCTATGGAAACTCCAAAGTGGTGCTTGGGTTTAATTTGTAAAGTTTGAAAAGCAGAATTTTCATATTTCAAATTGTTTTTGATAAGTCTAACAAACATGTATTTGGTGGTTTTTAGATTCTAAAAGTGATAAACATGGTTCGAGAAAGGGTACCAAATACCAGTTTAGTGTTTTTGAGTTTCATTAATATGAGGGCTTAAAAGCTGGAATGTATTGGTTGGTTGGGCAGAGTAATGGCTAATTTTTTTGCTACTGAATTGCATTCACATTTTTTTAGGGATGCATTGTCTATTTAGAGTTCCTCAACTGTTTGTTTTCTCATTTTCAACAGGGAAGGATCTACATTGGTACACCAGGGACAAATCTAAAGGTTCTGATTCAGATGCCTTAAAAGAGGAGATAAAAAGAATTAAGGAAGAGGAGGAGCAGGCCATGAGGGAAGCTCTTGGCTTAGCTCCTAAGAAATATAGTCGGCCTCAAGGAAGTCGACTTGATAAGCATGAGTTTCAAGAGCTTGTGAAGCGAGGTTCTACTGCAGAGGACTTGGGTGCAGGGCATGCTGATGCAGCTTGGGTTCATGGAATTGGTTTCTCAAGGTATGTAACTAGAAATTTGGAGTTAAAATGAATTAGTTCAACCATGATTCCTTCCGCTAGTGTGTTTGTAGCTTTAGAATGTAGGTGGGGTGGGCTAGAACTGAAGCCTTGGTTAAAGTGAAACATTAACGACCATAGTTTACTGGCTTTTGATGATTGACATGGTAGACACCAATATTTGAACCTATTGGGAAACTTGTTAATCTGTGTTATCAAGGATGTGTATTTCAGTTTGGGCTTGCCTTTTTGAGCAAAATATCACCTGGTGGTTGACTGGTGCAAATGGTAGTTGTTGAGTTGTGAGACAAGCTATATATGAGTTCAGGCATATAGCTTCTTGTATGCTAATGAATTCCAGAACTAGGTTGATATCCTATGATTTGTATGCACAAGCACAAGTTTCATGTGTGGTCACAGACAGAAGTCTTGGATATGGCAAGTGTAAAAAACAAATAAATAAACATCATTACATGGTTGTAAATGTGTGTGTGTTTCTGTGTGCATATCTTGTTTGTAAAAGTAGGAGGATGAACACGAGATTACATGAGAATAGGTTGCCTTTTCCTCCACTCTTTCTTATCTGCATGGGCTAACAGCTGAAATTGATGTTATTAACTAGAATGATTCAAAATAAGCTTAATTCTTTGTTCAAAGTCTGTGTTATTAGTTGTGTGTAGTTAGCGGCAACCTTCTTTATTATCTTTCTTGATTTGCATGTTTTCTGTTTCTGCTCCTTTCTTCTAGCATTAATATTCTTGTTGGATTTTACAGAGGAGCGCCTCGCCCATGGGAAGACCCCAGTACAGTTCAGTCTGGTTTAGATGCGGTTTTGCCAGAGATGGAAAAGCCTGCCAACCCCAGACCCGCACCTGAGAATATCAAGAAAGAGGAATCGGAGGATGAAAGCAGTAGAAAGAAAAGGAGGCGTGAGGAGAAGAAACACGAAAAGCATGAAAGACGCGAGAAATGTCATTCTCGTGATTCAGATGACAAGAGGAAACACAGGAAAGACAAGGAGAAGAGGAGGAGACACGACTCCGACTAAATATGTTTCTGGAGCTTTGTATTGTACTCATTTGTCTGTGATAGATTCTTGTCTATGAGAAAAGGAAATTGATATTAGAGGTGGAGAACTTTTAATGCAACTTAGTGTTTATGCGTGTCTTCTTTTTTTGAGCTGGGTGATTTGCAGAGCGGTAATGTCTAAAAGGAAGCCTTACGGGGTATGTTTAGAGCGTTACTATCTCAGATGTCATTAGCAACCATTCGGCTGTAGATTCGTGGGTCAATTTTCTAAATTCGTGCGTATAGATCAGAAAGAAATTCTGAAATGTAGGTTCTTTTTGTTAAGCAACTGGGGACTTCTGGATTGGCATTAACTCTTAGAGTTTGAGATTCAATGTAACATTAAAATTATAATTGTTGTGATAAAATCACTGGTTATTTACAAATCAGACGCACAAGTAGACATTTTGAATCTTTCTTTCCAGGCTCTTATCTTCCTCTTTCCTTTCTACTCAGTGCCTGACTTGCAAACCAACCGTGTGAACTGAAATGTTATCTTCTCAGAAATTACTAATGTTAAAAAAATAATTAATATAACAAAATTAAATTGTAAAAGTAATTAATATAAAAATTAAGAATTTCAAATTCAAAGATTGTGTTTAGTAGACAATCCTTGTCACCTTAATGACCTTTTTCCATGATAACCGAGTTTCCACGTCACAAACCTTCTACGCGTGGGATTCCATCCGTCGGTGGGTCGAAGGGCAATGAAACTCGGCAGTGTTCGTGGCCAATAAAATTATTTTATATTTCTATTAATTATTATTTCCATAAAATGTCACATCGACCCAGTCCTCTAAAGTTCACCCTAATTGATTTATCTGCCGCCCCAATTAATATATTACCAATTAATTAATTAATTATTATACAAAAATTAAAAGCGAAGGTGGGTCCCGTTTGAATCCGGAAAAGGCAAATGGGGTTCCCAAAATGGTTGGCAAGTCGAGGGTTATTATAGTACTTTCGACGAAAATCAAGGGTAATCTTGGAATGAAAGAAAATGTATTTTCCTAGCTGGAATTAAACTATAATTTTTTTTATTTGTTAAACTTATATTCTCGCTTCTTAATGCAGACGTAATTTATTCCTATATTTTACGAATTAATAAATTTATTCAAAAAGTTTCTAGTTCTTTCAAATTAATCCCTATCTTTATTTACTTTATTGGGCGATTTTATTAAAAAATTATTTTATTATAATTATAAAATTAGACAAATTTATTTAATTTTTAAATTTTTTTGTAACAAAATTTTTAATTAACTGAATTGGAGGGAGACTAATTTGAGATAAGCTTGTAACTTTATTGACTTTTTTTATTACTACTATTAGGTTTCCAAACTATAGGGATGAGTTTGATAATAACCCTCCCTTCCTTAAACAAAGCAAAAGCAACTTTCCTTCCATTTCTTTATATGTTATGTATATATATATGCATGTATGTACATATATAAAACTGGAAAACATCGGTATCTTTGCTATTAAAATCGAGCGAGAAAAGAGGATTTATAAATTAAAGAGTAAAACTACCATTTCTCAGAGCTTGCAAATTCAAAGAAGAAAAAATGGTGTCGGCAAATCGGGAAATGGCGGTGTACTGTTTCGATACTCTTGTCGCTCACTACAACAGCGAGGACGCTCCGCCTCCCGCCTTTGACGAAGGGCATTAGTAATTATCGCTTTCTTTTTATTTTTAAGATTTCTAATTTCACGTGATCGCTAAAATAGTGTTTATGTTGGATTTGGCTTCAATTATGATTTGCATGTATAACTGTTAATTGATAAACAACTTTTTTATTTTTATTTTTTCAAAAAAATCTGTTTCCTGTTAAATTGTGCCTGTTTGGTTTTATTATTTCGGGTTGATGCGGTTTGATCAATTTATTTTGTGAATTTTTGGAAATTGATGTTGATTAAGTTGTGTATTTGATGTAATTTAAGTTTTTTGATCCATGGAAGATTATCTGGGCTTAATGCGTCTTGCCAAACAATAAAGTTTTGCATACGCTAGTGGAGTTTTTTGTTTTGTAAAAACTGAGTTTTGATTCTCCTATCAAGCTTTGTGTATGGGTAAAATAGCATTTGCAAGATCATTATTGGTTATTCAAAATGTTTGTGGAATTTAATCGATTTGCATATTATATTCGATTCAAAAATTGCTGCTTTAAAGAAACTTTCTGGGTACGCTGAAGGCACCATTGGGCTTCTTCCTTCTGGAGAACATGAACTCTTTCTTTACTGGATAACTTGTACTTCAGTCTGATCATGAGGTTTTCTGTTATTTGCTGCTGGATCAATGAATTTTATGTGTTATATAGTTGGCTAGATGAATTAAGTGGGTGCGCTGCTCTTTATATCTTGGTAATTGACAATGCAATGGCACATTGTGTTGAATTATAAAAAATGCTTTGACTTAGCGACACAGTGAAATTGCCTTTAATAAATATATTGAAGCAATTATTTGTATCATTCCATACTCAAATAAGAAACAAAATATACTTGTATTGGATATAAAGATAACAGACACCTGGGTGTTTTCATACAATGTGTTCTTTTAGTTTTATGCAATTGCATGACAAGTTCAAAAGTTCCTTCAACTATGTTACTGTTTATTTTTCTACAGATTGAGATTGTTCCGCAATGGTTGTACAGAGTTTGTTTTTCATAAATGATTTCCATTTTTCCTTGTTTGTCTTTATTGCTCCATGCGTCATTTTTCTTATTCTATTGGGATGTGATTTGCTTGTAGAGTAATAGTGATTTTCATTATGGTTTCCGTGACTCACGTTTCAAATTTTGCTAATACTACAATAGTGTTGTTTTGATGCATCCATGAATTCTATGTATTTCTTTGGTGATTCATAATTCTAAACCAAGTCATTTTGTCCCTGGTTTGCTCTTATCCTTATGTAGAATGAAATGCTTGACTCTGATTTATATATGGAATTTTGTTCGAAACTACATCCTCCTTTGATGGTTTCAGTCCATTGTTTGTCACTTGGAAGAAAGTAGTGAATGGTGGAGAACCTCGCTTGCGTGGATGTATTGGAACTCTAGAAGCTCGTTACTTGATTAATGGCTTTAAGGACTATGCTCTCACCAGGTATTTTAGGGAACACATGCTCTGCTAATGAGTTTGATATGCGCTGATTGTTTCATTGTAGTTATGAATCCCTCACTCCTTTATGCAAGTGTGCAACATTTTAGCTGCATGGGTTCTTCATTTTAATACCACTCGAGATTCACACAATAGTATTTGGACAATTACTTTTTATGTGATAGAAAGTTATGGAGTGACATAAATTCAGAAAGTTTTGCAACAGGTATCCTGCCTATTTTTTCAAATGAGTATGCTGATATTTATCTGTATATATCAATTAAATGCTAGAGTGTGGCCCTGTATTTGTGTTGTTGTGGTGCCATGTTTTAACCACATCATTTGATATGAGGATGAAGTCAACCTTAAGGTCTCTTCCCAGTGCAATTGTATGATGGTGAAAAGTTTAAATAGTTTGTGGTTTTTTTTTCCCTTTTTTGGTTTTTTCTGATGAGACATAAGAAAATTAAAACTTTAAGAAAACAAACTGCAAGTGCGTCATTCATCTGTTCTGATTGCATCAATTGATTTTAGTTGATTCTGTCCTGTGGGCCATCGGATGGCTATTGTGATGTTATTTCTTGTTTCAATTCTCTTTAGTCCTGTATTTTATGATGCAAACAAAAAACCCCAAACAAAAAGAAAAGAAAAAGAGCTTACATTTATCATTTATCTGTGATATCTTGCAGTGCTTTGAGGGACCGAAGGTTTCCCCCTATACAAGCTAAAGAGTTGCCATCTTTGGAATGTACGGTTTCCATTCTGACTGAATTTGAAACTGCTAACAACTATCTTGACTGGGAGGTATGTTCTTTTTAACATGTTGTGGTACTTGGAACTTTGTTCATATCTTTAATTCATTGTGCTAAGCAGCAATATAATTCAGCTTTATGTAATCCTACCATATTTCCTTTGACTGTGGTACCTGATAGATTGTTTGGCACATTGTATAATATTTTCTGGCATAGTGATGGGCCTTGCAGTATTTGTACTTGAAGTTGTAAAACTTTTTGATTCTAACAACTTGGCACATTATATAATAACCCGGCACATTATATAATAACCCGGCTCATTATATAATAACTCCTGGTATAGTGATGAGCTTTGCTGTATTTGTACTTGAAGTTGTAAAACTTGTAATTTGTAGCAGAAGTGTGCTGAAGCTCTAAAATAAGCACTTCCCTCATAGATACTTTGAATTATATGTTTTGGATTTATTAGATTGGTTGATGGCCTTTAATTTTGGTTTTGATTGGAATTAGTTGCCCTTCTATGATATGCATGTGGTGTTGATATGCATGTTGATTGGAATCATACTTTGAATTAATTTTGGTGTTGATTGTAAATCTTGTACTCTTTTTTATTTTCCAGAAAAAGAAAAGAGAGAGAGAGAGAGAGAGCCAGAGACATTCCTGCAATTGTTTTCTATTAACTTTTTCTTCTTAGCTTTTTTCTGATTACAGTGAGTTCTAACTGCAGATTGGAAAGCATGGTCTAATTATTGAATTTACTGACCCTGAATATCACACAAGGCGAAGTGCCACATACCTGCCTGAGGTGGCTGCCCATGAAGGTAATTTTTTGGTTGCTTATTACAAGCCAATTTGTTGGTTTAAAAATTTTCTGTTGCAGAAGTGTTGGGTGTAGAAGCATTGCTCTGACCAAAGTAGTAGTTATTATAAGATTCAGAACTAGCTTGATTCATTTTTAAGGATAACAATGGAGATCAATCTTTTGGGTTGGTAATCCTTCACGAACACTTCTCCATTTATATCTGGTCGTTGTTATAATCATTATTTCTGTTTGGATTGTGAACTGCACAGGGAACCTTTCTACCCCCTTATGTGAAGATGAGTCAGATTCTTTATAAAAGCTTTGTTATGCCGTTTCAAGAACAATTGTTCATACTTAGTACATAATCAGTCACTGGCTGAGTCACCAATACCCTCGTACAACATATGTGCTGTTTTGATTGCCATGGTCGTGCTCATTATGTTCCATATTTTCAGTTGAGATTGAAGTATAGAAACAAGAGGGTATATCCTCGTATACCTCTTTATGCCATGTGTTACAACAGAAAACCATATGGCACTGATGATACAACAGGTGGTAGCGCTGTCCCTTACTGTAAATGTTTCATACCCTGGCTTGAATGGGATTATGTTCTAGTTCTTTCGTGTAGTAAGTAACATTATCATTGACACAACTAAAATCCAAGGAACTATGTTTTAATTGATGGTTTATATACTTTTGATTGCGAACGCACTTAAGCTTACTATGGAGTGAGTTTTGCTTGTAGTGGCGGTTTATAACTAGATTCTCTTTTGTGGTTTTACTTTGCTGTAGGTTGGACAAAGATAAAGGCAATCGACTCGCTGATGCGTAAGGCAGGCTACAGTGGTGCCATCACCGAGTCACTCCGCAATCGTGTACAACTGACCCGCTACCAGAGCTCACTATTTACTCTGCACTACGGTGACTATGCCTCGTATGTCAAGGCAACTAGGGGTGCGGCTCCATCTTTTGGGGTTAAGCTCGGCAACAATTGATTCTTCCAAACCACTTTTGCTGAAATCGCAAAGCTGGTATGGCCTAAAGGAAAAAATAATTTAAATTAAACCAAAGGAAAAAAAAGCACAAGTGGGCTGGAATGAATTTGTTTATGTTCCTCCCTGTGTTGCTTTAGTAATTATTGTCCTCTGTCTATATATTCTTCAAATTAATTTGATTTTGAAGAAGGTATCAACCATAAGACACCTGATGTGAACTCAAGTTTCTGTGCTTTCATTATGCAACATTCAGTAAGCAGCTTCTCCGGAAAAGCTGTGTTTCTGTACTCTATTACATTTTAAGTTATGATTAGCCAGGATTGTGTTTATTTACTTTCGATGTTCTCTTCTTTGGATTCAATCATGGGTGACCATTGTTTATCTAGTCCATATTATTGTTGTGAGAAAAGAATTTAGGTAGAATAGTATAATTAATGTGGTAGAATTATTTAATTAATGCAGTATAAAAAAATCATTTATTAGTGATAGAATTATTTTTTAATTACCAATGTTTTGCAATGAAATGACCCTATTGTCCCTGGTGTCAAGTTTTAGTGATAAGTAAATAAGTGAACACCATAGGAGAAATGTGATCCTTTTTCCAAGGGAAGGGAGTGACTCATACTATGTAATTGGCATATTGTAAACGTTTCGAGAAAAGCAGAAGTATGATTCAGTTGAATGTTGCTTTTCGAAGACTGAAATGGGCGTACCAGGACATTTAGATCGTTCAAAAGATTTAATCTGAACGTGGAAACAAGGGCCGGTCACTTGTATTTCAACTATTGGATCAAGTGATCCAGTGGCTGCAAAGTCCAAACCCCAATTGGACAAGTTATGCCAAGTCCAATTTTTCAAGACGTTAACAATTTCCACGCCCTCGAGTCTTAAACGCGAAGCAAAATCAACAGACCTCTCTCTCTCTCTCTCTCTCTCTCTCTCTCTCTCTCTGTTTGTGGATTCAATTCACTTCCATCCGTCGAGATTCGTAAATTCTTCTACTCAGATCGATTTTTACTGATTTTTTGATTGTCTTCTTTCGGTTACTACGCTGTTGTTTCGCTTTCCATCCGCTTCTTTTGTTGAGTTTTATGATTCATTTTAGTTCTTAATCGAATTTTTGCTGCGTTGATTTTGTTAGGTTGTTGTTGAATTTCAATTTGGAGTGTTAACAATTGAGAGATATGAGTCAGAAGGGGTTGATATATAGCTTTGTTGCGAAAGCAACTGTCGTTTTGGCAGAACACACTTCGTATTCTGGGAATTTTAGTACCATAGCCGTTCAATGTTTACAGAAGTTGCCTTCCAATAGTAGCAAGTATACGTACTCGTGTGACGGCCACACTTTTAATTTTCTTCTCGACAGTGGATTCGGTATTTTCTTCCAATTTGATGCTAATGTTGATTGTTTTGTAGTTTTTGATTGTTATGTTGTGTTGTGAATATATTCTGTCTGTTGGGCGTTTTGTTCAGTGTTTCTTGTTGTTGCTGATGAATCGGTTGGGAGGAGTGTGCCTTTTGTGTTTCTTGAACGAGTGAAGGATGATTTTAGACAGCGTTATGGGGCAAGTATTGAAAATGAGGAGTCACACCCACTTGCTGACGACGACGACGACGACGATTTGTTCGAAGATCGATTTAGCATTGCATACAATCTCGACAGAGAATTTGGGTTCGTATGTGCTGGATTGTGTCAAAATCTTTGTGTTTTGGTTGCAATATTCAATCTGCTCATAATATTTTGTTGTCATTTGTAGGCCGAGGCTTAAGGAGCACATGCAGTATTGTATGAACCATCCAGAAGAGATGAGTAAACTTTCCAAAATAAAGGCTCAAGTAACTGAGGTCAAGGGGATTATGATGGACAACATTGAGAAGGTACATGTTTTATTCCACGAGGAATGGTATGGTTTTGAAGCATCTATCTATAATGTTAGAAATGGAATATTGTAGTCTTTCTATCAATGTGGGCAGTAAGTAGATTTCTTCAATGATTTATGCTTTTGTTTGAGTGGAACCTGGTTGTTCTGTGGAAAGTGCTACTAGTTTGAATTTTGTTCCATACTAGCAATATATATGTTATATTGCAGTAGAAGTAGGCACTATTTAACGAAATTCAACCAAAAGATATACATAAATTTTGAGAAGGAACAGCTTATCTTTGAGACTACGCTGCATTTTCTTTGATGTGAATCCGTATTCTAATGTTAAGCATAGAGTTATCTTGTCATATGAAATGAAAATTGTCATCTTTACTGTCCCAATATCGATCATTTATGAGTGGGTATGTACATCTCTGGTTTAGATGCCGATTATAATTTTTGAGAAGTTGAGTGTCTGGTTGGTATCATTGTTTGGCTAGCATAGATTTTATCTACTGTGTTATGTCTTTCCACCACCACTTCATCTGACAAATACAACCAAAAGGCTAGCATTTTCTCATGTATATAGCACCTCAATCTTGTTGCCTAAACTTGCCTCTAAATCTTTCATTTTCCATGTTTCTGCCTTTACAATTATGCATTGGGCTGCATTAAAGAGATTGTGGAATATAAGTTTTGAAGAAGAAATCAAAATATTAGAGAAGGCTAAAGATAGACAAACTAAAGAGAGTTTTCAATAAGATTGAAGAGACAATATCCGAAGCCTATTATTACTCCAATGCCTGCGGACCTCTTTCAGTGGTGTTGGCTTGAAACTTATCAAGAGATGTATTTCCCATCAATGGTGTTTTTAAATACAAATTCATTCATTAGCTGCATTAACATGTGCCTATATATCACTTACATTATGAGTTCTGGCTAATGGGTGAGGGATCAGATGAATTTAAATCACTACTAGTCCACATAAAGTGTTGCATATAAGCATTTAGTTCTTTGAGTGAAGTGTGCACAATTCTCTTAAGCATTTAAATGTCTTTAATTGGTTCTTCTAAAGTAATCTACATTTATTTTTCCACGTTTTCTCTTTAAAATTAAGAAGAATTACATTTCTTTGAGCAATAAAAAAATATAATCATAGGAATAGGAAAGAGAACCATCTTATTTCTGAACTGTAGATAGTGTCTGAAATTCGCTTTTGTTTAGGCAGGCTTTAATTTTTGACAGGACTGTTGTTGGACAAATGAAGATCTTGTTAAGGTTGCTTTAATCCTAAGAAGGGTGTTCCATCACTGGGATATACTTTATTAAACTTCTTCCAAGTGCTCTGGAAAAGCACAAAATGAAGCACTTCTATGTCCATTTTATTAAATTTGAAATTGCACGTGATCAAGATACTTAAATTTGGTGTTCTTCTAACTTGTTGACAGTAAAGGTTCCTCCTGGAAAGCACTATTTGCTACATCATTTTCTCTGTTGTCAAGCTACCAGTTTGTGAAAATTTCCATCAGTGATTTTGAACCAATCAAATGATCTATGTTTTCTCCTGAGCAGGTTTTGGATCGTGGGGAGAGGATTGAGTTACTGGTGGACAAAACAGATAACCTGCAGTTCCAGGTACATCTGATTTCTCACTGCTCATTTCAGTGTTGAAAAGCATTAGTAAAAAAGCTTGCAATTCACCTAATTCTGCCGATTATCGTCCAATGAATTTAGGCTGACAGCTTCCAGAGACAAGGCAGGCAACTGCGACGAAGGATGTGGCTGCAGAATCTCCAAACGAAGCTGATGGTAGGAGGAGCAATTCTTGCCTTGATCATCATACTTTGGCTTATTGCCTGTGGGGGATTTAAGTGTTGATGGGCGCAAAGCAACATCTGGTATTTATGGAATTGCCTGTTTTTCTCCCTCTGTACAAAAGAAGCAAGTTTGAAAAAAAAAGAAGGTATTGATAGAATTGTGTGTTTTTCTCTTCTCCCTTTTGTATAGAAGAATGCAACTGAAAAAAAAAGGTAAAATGTTTCTGGTTCTGTGTAGGACATTAACGAGGTTGCTTGCTGCTAATGTAGAATCCAATAATCTGTTTGACACTGTTATCAAATTCAAACTCCTGTATTGTCTGATGGTTTTATTAATATCATTTCTTACTGTAGAGGATAGGAGACCTATTACTTCTCCTTCATTTTAGAACTTGCTTGGATTGATTCTGGTTTTATATAACGCAATCATCAAAGTCGATAAGCTTGGTAGAATCCGCGATTAATTGTTTGAAATGGGCAGCGACTTAAATTTTGAAACGATGAAATTCAAACTTATGATAAAAATGTTGTTTGAAATATGCACTAATATTGTAGAACCAAATGTCCATGACAATAACATATTTGAATTAACTGCATCGACCTAATAACACTGATCTAATTATAATTTAACAAAGAAATTGAACCTCGTCCACACTAAAAGCAAGAATAATAATATTAAATTAATTCATTGATTAAATAAAATTATTTTATCGGGAAAACGCATTGAAAACAAAATCTAAGACAACCATGCAAATGCAATTATTATAAGAGGAAATTACTTGAAAGATAACCTGATTCATTTCCTTCCATGATCATTTTTTAAGTTGAAAAATAAAAAGAAATAAAAGATCATAGGCAGGTCACATGCATTTGATATGATTGATGGCATCGGCATTCATACCCAACGGGCAAAAGAAAGATAACGACTGATGCTGTCAAGCACCAACTAAAAGGAACGTACCAAAGCCACCGGATTCTCCTCTCCCTTGTATAAGACGAGTTTAGACCCAAGCTTTACTCTTAAGACTTATACGAAGTTACCCCCACCACCTGTTCGTATAAATGTCTCGATCAATCCAGCTTTCGGTTAGTTTTATTCCTTAACTAACTCACGAATGCTTTTTCTCTGTGAGCTTGTCTTTTCTCTCCATTTTCGTGCAAGACACTCTTCGTATTCTGTCTTAACATCCTCCCAAACTCACCCAATTTCATTTTTTTTTGCTTTAGATCTTTGTTTTTTTTATCTTAACAATGGGGAACTGTTTTACTGATACGAAGAAATCAACGTCCGAGATCGCGCCTTACGATTTCGTTAAAGTTAATAAACCCACCCAAAGCACCCAAGCCACACCGAACGTCCGTTTATGCGGCTCGCCAGCCAGCATTCTCACTGCATACATTCGTTTCGCTCTTCTCTACAAATCCATCTCTCCCCGGTTTATCCCATGCGAGACGCCGATTTTCGAGTCGGAAACGCCGACGATTCTCCGAATCGGTACGGAATCCGTTTCGGGGTCCCGCGAAATGCTGCTCAATTTCATCGAAAGCAAGTTCCCGAACCCGCCGTTGACGACGGTCTCGAATAACGATATTGATGACGATGAGACGGCGCCGCGTATTGTGAGGCTGATGTGGTTGCAGCATAAGAGCTTGAGGTGGCATTTGGAGAGAATGGCGAGGTGGGCAGAGGATCTGGCGAAGCGGCGGGGGAATAAGGCCGCTGATCCGGCAGTGGGGAGTCCGAAAATGGAGGTGAGAAAGTTTGCAACGAGCTATACCCAGTTGCTGGAGCTGATGTTGGAGCACGCCCAGATGGAGGAGAGAGTCGTCTTTCCGGTTTTAGAGAAAGACGATCGAGGTAATCTCTACAATATTATCATGCACTGGATTGCAGGGAATCAAATTATAAGCAGATTTATTTATAATTTATTTTAATAATAAGTGTGATTTGTTTATTCCCACTATGCATTATGTTCACATGAGTTAACATCTTTTCTAAACAGTAGGAGCTTAATAAAATATGATTTACATATTACCATTATTATCCAAGAATCATACTTTGCTTGTGTGGAGAGCAATCTGCATAATGTTGACGAAGCAATTGGGCGTTGATGGTACAGGGTTATGCAAGGCTGCAAATGAGGAGCATGCAAGGGACCTACCAATCATGAATGGCATCAAAGAAGACATCAAATCCATTGTAGTTTTAGACTGTGGAAGCCCTGCCTATCAGGAGGCATTTCGCAATCTTTCTGTCCGGCTCAAATCATTAAAGGTAAGTTAATGGTCAGTAGGTCCTATGTTAACTCAGTTGTAGTTGAAGCAGGCCCAACTTTTGTGCCTAAGATGAAGAACAGCACTGGTAAAATTTACATCCTTGTCAACAGAAGATAATATTCATCAATACATGGGTGAGCAAAAGCAATTAGCGATTGCCGCATTGGTGATTATCACTAGCATTTCTAATGTTCAGTGAGATCTACTTCGTACCATTAGGAAACAATAATGAGTTTGGGATATGGTATGTTAGTGACAGTATATGCTATGTTGATTCTCATTTATATTGCAATGAGCAGCAAGATTCGGTACTATAACTATTTAAGATTGTGCCACGGTGGGTCTAATATTCTTTGTTAATAGGAGCATTCTACGGAGCACTTTCAAGAAGAGGAGAGAGATTTACTGCCATTGATAGAGGCGACGGTGCTCAGGAAAGAGCAACAGAAGAGAACAATTGTTCAGTGTGTGAGTATGATGCAAGGAACTCACTCACATTTGTTTAATTTCTTCCTGGAAGGACTTCCCCCCGAGGAAGCTATGCAATATTTGAACTTGACCACTTATGCAGTGATAAAAAACGAACTGTCCCCAAGCTTCTTATGATTGTTGCATGAGACATGTTCAGCTTGCTGTTGGCTTTGATGATTGGGACATGCTTGGAAAAAAAAAGACCAACTTTTTTCGTGTTAATAGGGAAATATACTTTCTGATGCATCGCACTTTGTTTGTGTGGCTTGAGGTATCCCATTAAGCCAGTTTCTGAGGGAGGGAAAAGAAGAAGACTCGATTTGTCTGCGGTGGTTCTTTCGGAGACAGGCTGTGTCATGAATTGTAGCATTTTTATGAAAGAATCAGAGACAAAGAACATGTAAATCTTTTTTAGTAAGCGAGGAATTGCAATTCCATAATCGATTAAATTGACATGTTTGAATCTATGAAAGCTGTTGGAAGTTTATACCAGGCTTCTATTTTCCATAGCAATATTCCTCTTCAAATGATTGAGCTAGGACCTTGCATTGTATTTCAAGCGAAGCATGCATGCATGCATGGGAGAGTACAAGTCAATGTAGCAACTTGATGGCTATTCCTGCCTTCATTGCGGAATAAAGAAGGAAGCAGTTTGATAAATTTGGCTAAATGCCATCATTGTCTTTGCAAGTTCAATAAATAAAAAAATAAACTTTCAGGAAGAGAACCGACCGTTCATTGTGAAATTGACAGCAACACTATGATCGCTAATTCTCAAATAATTGATTAATTAATTAATTATAAATAAATGATTACAAAGACAGTCAAATCAAGTTTCAACATTATGATGGTGAGTCATTTATAATATTATCTTGTGATATGATTAGGACTTGCATCCGTCCATGACTTTTATTTTTATTTTTTTAATTTTCTTTTTCACTTTACTGCAATGAGCTGGTTGCGGGTAACTCCAAATTGGGCCGATCACAAAAAGCTTTTCTCGTTTCTGGCGGGAAATTACAATCAGTAAAGCCGCCTTGTGACAGAGTGCGGCGAGTCGCGAGTGAGTGAGTGAAAGAGAGGGAAGAGTAATGGGATCGGAAGCGGCTCTCGCAGAATGGATGTCAAAGCCTTGCATTATGGGCATCGACGAAGCTGGCTGCGGCCCCGTTTTAGGCATTTGTCTCTTCTTTTCGTTTTTCTTTCAATTTTTAAAAAAAAATTAATTCTTGTTTTCTGAAAACAATCTGTCTATTTTAGGACCCACGGTGTACGGGTGCTTGTACTGTGCTTGCTTCGATCAGAAGACTCTTGCTACCTTGAATTTTGATGGTTTCAGTTTCAATTATTCTTTCTACCTAATTACATTCTCATATGGTCTCTGTTTGTTTTATTTTATTTTATTTATCGTGATTTGCTTCTTTGTTTTCTGTAATTTTCTACTTTCCCAATTCGAAGTTTGAATTATAGTCATTATCGTCATCACTGGAATTTGGCTAATTGATCAAAGTTTGTACTTTTGCTTATTCTTTGAGTCTTACTTTTCTTTCTCTCCCCTTTTTCTAGCAATAAACGGTTTGCTTCTTCTTCTTTTTTTTTCCTCACTTCTTTTTTCTCTGGTGTCTTGTGGTATGTGTGGTGCGACAACATTCCTGCATAACTTGGCACACTCATAATCTTTGTTTTAAATATAAACTGAAATTGGTTCTGGGTGTTTTCTTTAAAATTGTAGAAAGGGAAAATGGCTGTCTTACCATGGATCTACTTGGTAGCTGCACTGTGGTGAATAACTTGCGGAGGGGAGTGGCAATTGTGAGCTGCTTGATCTCTTTCATTTTTTCTCAACGGATCACCTGTTTCCTCAGCACTCGCTGTATTAACTTCACGTTTAACTCTGCCTGCAGATTCAAAGACTCTAAAGGAAGAGAAGAGGGAGAAATTATTTGAGGATTTGAAGGCTAACGAATCATTTGGATGGGCTGTGGATATCATAGATCCTAGGGAGCTCTCAGCTAAAATGCATGATAAGTGAGTGCAGTGAGTAGTGGCATTTTCAGGTTTTCTAAGAATTTTCTGTTTCTCATAAG
The DNA here is from genome assembly GCA_019650275.1 of Xylocarpus granatum. Lineage (NCBI taxonomy): Eukaryota > Viridiplantae > Streptophyta > Magnoliopsida > Sapindales > Meliaceae > Xylocarpus > Xylocarpus granatum. The sequence goes on along the minus strand of BNST01000281.1, from coordinate 40,059 downwards.
ATTTCTCATCTGCTGTCAACAGAAATAAGATAAACCTAAATGAGATTTCACACTATTCAGCAATTGGACCGATCACTAAGGTTCTAAACATGGTAGTTCTTCTAACTGAGGTAATGCTCTTCATGTGGCTTATCGATATTTTTAGTTCCTTAGTGTGTGACTATCATTTAACACATTCTTTTCTCCTAGCTCTTGACAAGAAAGTTTTGCTATGAGCCGTTATATTATTTCAGTACTATTTTCCTTTTGCTACCATCTGCCATAGTATATTAATTGACAACGAAATGCACAATCGAGAATTTTGAAGCGATAAAAATGACAAATGGACCTTCAGTATACTGTCGAAATTGGTTCTGTGATCATGGTAAGAAGTCCTGGCACACACATATGAGAAAATGACAAAAAAAATCTCAAATAAGCCTTCTTTTTTGTTTGGTTACTACCAGGTGCTTTTTAATTTAATATTTCTCTTGTTCTTTCAAGTGAACTAAGTCCTTAAATTTCACACAAATCCAACAATGTTTGTGGCATGGAATATTGCCAAATTAAAAAAGCTTTGGTAGATATCCTGGACAAAATTGGATGATTAGTCAACCTATTCATGGTTTCAACTCTAATGGGTTCAACTGAAGACAGTTTTGTTGCTTGCCCCAATAACTCAACATAGTCTTATAATGCCATGATATGAATGGAACAAATCTTTTTTTTTAGGTTTATTTGGATATGGTGGGAGATGCAGAGAAGTACAGAGTAAAACTGTTTGAAAGATTTCCATCAAATTTGTTGTGGCAAAGAAGGCTGATAGTCTCTATCCAGTTGTTACGGTCCTAGTATATTTCCTAGGGTAATGGCACTCTGTAGTCCAAGTTTCCTCTGTTTAAGTTGTTAGATTATTTCTATTTTATTTGAAAGTGTTGGTCACAAGAGATCAAGCTTTAAGAGAAGGGACATTTGAGGAAACTGCTGAAAATATGCATAGGAACTTTGGTTCTGGATATCCTGGAGGTGAAAGATGCTTATTTCTCTTTATTATTTGCAATAACTTTGAAAGTTGCAGAGGGTTATTCTAATACGAGGAATCTGGTTATAATTTTCATTTGTTCAGATCCTGAAACCAAGGCCTGGTTAGAAGATCATAAACACAACGTATTTGGATTCCGAGTTTGGTCCGCTTCTGTTGGGGTAGATGCAGTGCTCATTACGAAGACATTGCTAAAGTCTTGTGGTCAGTCCTACATTCTTTGGCATTTTGTATTGCCATTTCCCTGTAAAATTTCATATACATTTGTTTGCACTTTTAATATTGTCTGTCTATTTTATGCCCAAATGCAGTGTGAAGAATGGTTTCTCTTATTTTTAGTCAGATGTAAATCAAGTTATTTGTGTTAATTTTTGGCCAGTGGTTACTGTCTCATTTAGAGCCATTATAATTCTGTCATAATGGCGAGCACCTTTGCAATTTCGTTCTATTAAAAAAATGATATACTTGACGTGATAGGCATGTTGCATGAATAGTGTTTCAAGTGTTTTTTGTTCCCCCTTCAAAGCCATATGTAGCCTGGAGAAAAGATGGTTGGACTATGAGACTGAACAGTTTCTTTTTGAAAAACCTTTATTATTGTTATGGAAATCCATTGTTAAAGTGGTTTTGTATTTCCTGTGATCTTTAACATGATCTGGTCTAATGAGGATCAAATCTAAGATGGCCGATATAAATGCTATGTTGCTGATTGATGTTAATTATTGGTTGCCAAATATAACATAAAAACCTTTTGGAGCTCACTTGATTATGCCTTTGTTCAATCAGAAGGCCATTTGCGGGGAAAACTTTGCTTTGGGTAACTTGGTTGTGCATTGAGTCCATGTAACTTGCTCATGATTGTGATCCTATTTGTATATCAGGAATAGTGGAGACAATTACCTATACACGAATGTTTCATGTACTAGTAGTGCATGTCAATTGGAATTTGCTCCCTTCGCCCCCTCCCTTTTTGAATCCCAAACTTACATCCTAAGTTTCACTTGATAACAATTTGGTGGGGCTATTTATTTATTTATGTTGTATTCAGGGAATCTGATAAAATGGATGAAGATAGGTCCGGCAGTAGCCGTGGCAGGCAACAATTGAAATTAAGTAATGTTAGCTTCACATCTTCTAAGAGGAGAAGCAAAGAAATTGAATCAAGTCGTAAAGGGCGCTGCAAGTTCTTTGAGGCTCGTAAACTCGAGCAACTCAATCGTTCCTAGCTGAAGGTTGATTATTTTTTCTTGAAAAACATTCGGTTTCCTCTCATAATTATCTTCTATTAACAAATCCGCCATAGCTTGATCAGGTTATAGTATTATGACCTACAAACTTCTATGGCAGAATACTAATTACAGAAAATTCTATAGAATATATGAAAACCGTAAACAGGACTGCCCCACATTTTCAAGATATATCAATACAGAAGCTTATAACAAACAAAACCAAACCACAAATTGATGCTCTTTTTATGCACACAGAGGTCTAAATCAACCTAGTTTTGCCATTAAATATACAAATGTACAATAGAGGCAACAGCGGTGAAGATGAAGGTGAAAAGCCTTGCACAATTCCTGTTGCAGCTGCTAGTACCGTGGTTTGAATGGGGGCGGTGAAGACTTGCAGTGCCGCCTGCATATAGGTATCCAGCACCGCCATTGATTCTGTGCTCACCAGCGCCGGTTGATCCCCCGTCTTGTGCACTTCCAGTTGATCCCCCATGACGTGCACTTCCAGTTGATCCCCCATGATGTGCACTTCCGCTACCACTGCCATGGCCAAGGTTTCTGCCGTATGGTATGCAGCCACCGGGATAGTTTTTGCCATTAACATTTCTGGTGCCATGTTCATGTTCTAGTACATCTTTATCATCCAGATCAATATCCTTTATAGAATCTGTCAATACAGTTATGGTAGGCGTTACATAACAAATAGTTATCCAAAAGAAAGAGGTTATTACGTTGCCTCCGGTGAAATAAAATTCATTGAGAATATTTTGGCTGAATTTCAATTTATTCATTTCCATGACACAACCAAATTCCTCAGTAATTGATGGGAAAATTTGACAAGAAAAGTTGTACACTTTTTAATATACTTATCGAATTCCAAGGTATCTAATAAAAAGAAATTAATTTTAAATTGATCGACAAAGAAACAAGATTTGAAATCATAACAGTAAAGGTGTAATGTCGAAGGTATAAGATTTCAAAAGTCAAGGCAGTATATGTGCTTTTTGTTGGTTCGTAATGGACGGAGGTGTTCTTCTGTGAGAGGAAAATAAAGAAAAGTGCCATGGAAATTCTTGCTACTTTTCTGCCTTGGAATTTTCCATGATAAAGACTTTCTATACGGCAAGTTACTGTCCATGCATAATCGCCTTTTGGTTTTCTCCTCAAATTTCATTGATCTTCTCTTCAATCCTCCCAGCTTTTTTCATTTAGATGTTACATAAATCAAACTCCGCCTGAGGTTGGAATATGAAACTCCTTGTGCCAACTCAAGAGATTTATCGTATTACAGAGAACTTGTGAACCATATTTCTGAAAATTTTTCGTATCAGCTTTTCTCCTAATCTGCACTAAGCTTGAGTTTCTACCTCTTTTATTCCTCTTACATCTTTATAGAAAATTGCAGGCAAATTCAGTTGTGTAAATGACTCATACTCTGCTGCAGTAGGCAGTCAAAAGAACAATAGAAAGAGCACATACAAATTGACCCACGAATTATCTACTGAATCTGGTGATACATAATGTAAAAAATTACCTGAAGACAACAAACCCTTCTTAATTACTGAAGAAGAGACAGCATAAACACGAAGGTGCATGAAAAACACAAGCAAAACCAAAACCTGCAGCTTTTTATTACTTGCCATTTGCCTTTGGCTTTGCATGCAGATAATTTAGTTTGGTTTTGGATCCTACTCTTCAATCCTCAACCTGTATTGTATATCCTGCAGCTTCAACTCCCTCCCTGAATATGTGCATGAATTTATATATAGAGAGCAGGCAATGAATTAATTATCATACTTATCTGTTATCACAATAAAGAATAAAGCAAGACGGCTAGTGATCTTATCGACATAGAAATAAAGTAATAATACTTTTTATTATGGACCTGAGAGTCATAACTGGAATAAGTGGCCGCTGGTTTTGATACTTATTGGTGTTATTGCAGGCTTTGCAATTTGCTTCCACCTGCCTGTCTTGCCTTTCTGCGTTGGCCACTTCTAGATAATTTGCTTTCTTCTTTAGGTTTTCTGTGAGAATACATCAGCATCATAGTCTTCGGCTATTAACATTACCCAGAATTTTAAAACTGCGTCACGTAATATAATTCTGTAAACGAATCTCCGATTGCACACAGAAATAAAGAAATAAATAAATAATTTCCCTAGCTTAAGAAGCTAAGATAGCATTTATTCTGAAAACTTTTCCTATTATACCAGATTTTGTTATGAATTATGAAGCTACAGTTTCTACACAACTAGAATTATTAAGGGAGGGAGTGTCCAGGAAATCAAAAGGGATTCAGTAAAGGAAAGGAAATAAAAAACAATCAATTTGCAGGAAATCAAAGATTGAAAGAAAGAATTTTAAGTCTCGAATTTCAACAACAGTAGAGACAAATTTACAGGATCCCATGACCATGGTTTATTTATTTTTATAAAAAATCTCTTTACAAAATATGTTCCAGAAGTCTGGATTTCGACTTCAGCTAAGCATCTTTATACAACGATCCTCGTTCAGGACCTGCTGGTATTGTTGTCATGGGCAAAAATGTCACTGATACCACCACTTTCATTGAGGTTCTCCGCGATGCCCCAAGTGACTCTGAACTTAAAAAAACTGCTTCAGTATTGTTATGTGTCATATGCAACAACGTCCTCAATGCCTTTAAGCACAGCTGCAGATCCCTTGAACAGAAAGGATTACCAGAGTTTCAATGCAGTAGCTCCGGTTGCTTCAAGAGAAGCTGTTTTATGTGAAGGAGCTTTTGGGCAATCACCAATTTAAGTCTCTACTCGCCGAGAGAAATCAGAATGCTTAACTTCTTGTTGATAAGTTATTGTATCTGTTTCTTATCTTTTGCTTGTTCAAGCAGGATCTTCTCCTCCATGAGCATTTCAAAATCATTGAAATAAAAAATTATTTATTAAATAACCAAAAAAGTTCTTTCTGATCATTTTTAGGTCACCAAGAGATTTTATAGTCTATAATTTGTCAAGGTGGTAGGAGGGTTTCTTATAAAACAAACAAAAAAAAAGAAACCTTTTCTTAAAAAGCGAATAATTTCTACGTATTTCTGCATTTAGTGGAGTTTTATCAAATATATGGGGAGTTTATGTAATTTTCCAAATCACTAGGTGGAAGAAGGAAAATAAACATAATGAAATTTACAGATAGGCCCTCTCCTTAAAATGGGCTGCGAATACAGCTATCCCAGAATCCAAACAATCTGTCATCGCATCCAAACACTCTTCCAAAACAGAAAAACCCTAGTGATCCCCTGCCTATAAATTCTCTGCAACTGCCTAAGTTCGTGTATTTGCTCCGAAGTACGAACTCAAGAACTCCGTCGTAAATAAATTCTCATGGTACCAAACGGACATCAATGAAAAAAAATCTTCTTTCTTTTGTCCAATTTCTGCAATTTTTTCTTTTTTACTCTGTTTTTTATTAATTTTTTGGCATTTATCGTAGGCCCCTAAGAAGGACAAGGCTCCACCACCATCGTCGAAGCCAGCGAAATCTGGCGGCGGCAAACAGAAGAAGAAGGTAACTACATTAGAGTTTGCATTCATGTGGATAACTGAATAGATTTGTTGCGACATTGTTTGGGCATTTGCCTTGGGTTTTTATCCAGTATAAGAAATATTTACGGAGTCTAGGGGGTGTTTTTGGCTTCGTCAAAAACGTTTGTGAATTGCCGAAAATATTTTGTGCTTGGTGGAAACTGACAAAAGTGTTTTCCGGATCAGAGGAGTACTAAGGAAAAAGCGCTTATAAGTGCTTTCTAAAAGTCGTTTTTTGGCTTAAAAAGCAGCTGAAATTACATAGTGAGAGTGACTTGATCCGTGCTTTTCCGTGAGGTATTCAACTCTAGCTTTTTGGACAAAAATGCTTTTCGATGAAAGCGCTTCTAAAATGGTACTTTGTGTTTATGGAATTCTGCTGGTCTGCGTGTAGAATTGTTGGGATTACGTTTTAATTCTTTCTCTGTTATTTGATATGTAGAAATGGAGCAAAGGAAAGCAAAAGGAGAAGGTAAACAATATGGTTTTGTTTGATCAGGCGACTTATGACAAGCTTCTTTCTGAAGTTCCCAAGTATAAGCTTGTCACTCCTTCTATCTTGTCTGACAGATTGAGGGTATGTTCTACTTAACTATATCTGTCTTGCTGCCTTGCCGCTGTTTTTGCATCTTGGTTTCTGCGTTTCTTCTGATTGTTATATTCATTTATATTCAAAGTGCAATCACTTTCTCAGCTGTTTAGCCATTTAATGAAATATTCCCTGAGCTCTCAACGCGTTCTTCAGCTTATGAGCTATTTAGGGCATGTTTGGGGTTGAGTTGTGGTTTTTAATCCATAATTGTGGTGTAATGCTAGTATATTTATCTGTGGTCGGTTGGTAAATTCTGCCATGTTTTCAAATTTAAGTAGAAGTACAGAAGACATTGTATGATTGATTTCAGAGATGGATTTACTTTTTTTTCCATTAAACAATTAGTCTGAACTAATGATGCAATTTCTACCTGATGATGTACTTTTCTAAAACAATGGATTGATTTTTTTGGCATACAAAGAATCTGTATTTGTTTCTTTGTCTTTCATTTTGGGTGGTTGATTGATGAGGCTGTTTTGTCTATGGCATTCTTCAGATCAGTGGCTCACTTGCACGGCGAGCAATTAAGGATCTGATGGCCAGAGGATCAATTAGAATGATATCTGCACATGCCAGCCAGCAGATTTACACTAGGGCCACCAATACCTAGGCAACAACCTAAAATTAATTTTCTCCTCTAGCAGTAATGGAAAGTAGTTTTTATTTGTTTTATTTTGTTTTTATCTGAAGATTGTTGGTGAAGAAATTTTGATGAAATGTTCTACAGCTCTTCTCAATTGCCAAATTTTGTCTCCCTTTCCATTATATCTATTGAAACACTTATTGTTCAGCAAAATGTTTTTGGCCTTTCTTTTATTGTTTCTGAAATTCATATGTTTATTAGTGAACAGAGCTTGGGATGCATAGAACTAGGGCAATGTGTCAAAATAAAATTAGAACTTTTGGTTGCATGGAATCTTAGTTTTGAATTGGAGATTATGCTTCTATAATTTTCCAAAGACATCCCAGTAATTTGAATCCTCGATGAAGCAAATAGATTTTAGACAAAATATTTTGTGTAGGTAATTTAGTTATACTCCTTAAAACTATATCATTACACATAAGGCAGATGTACATTTCGTAATAGTTTAAATCTTGTTTTATGTCTATATAGATGTTTTTCCAACAATGGTTGGATTGTTTTCCTGCGCTAAACTGAATCTGCGAGGCATGCTCCACTGAGAGGCCGAAACTTCATCAAACATTTAAACCATAAATTATGATCTTAAACAATGATAGACCAATGATACCTGAGATTCACAGCTGAAAATCCAAAGACACTGTCTAAAATACCAAATCAATAGCATTTGCATGGTTGCTCAATATTCTCTACTGTTCTATGAGAATTCGATCTTTTTCTCGACCCACAAATCAAAAGCCAAGTTATAACATTATTTAGTAAAGTTTACCTTCCTTGTGTGTGTAGATCATACAGTCTGATTTTGGATATGAGATACATGTTAGCACATAACCTTTCTCCATCTGCTTTTCATCAAGGAATGATCCCTCCGATTGGTCCACGGAGCCAGAAACCATCTTCCCGGCGCAAGTAGAGCAGGCACCGGCCCTGCATGAGTAGGGCAACTCCAGTCCGGCAGCTTCGGCAGAGTCGAGGATGTAAGCATCATCCGGGGCATCAAACTCATTCGCTCCACCATCTGGTCCAATTAGTTTCACTTTGTAAGTTGCCATTGCGGATACTTTGAATGAAGAAGATCTCAAGCCAAATGCTTTAGAAACACCCCCGACAGAACCCAAAGAGCTGGTGCTCCCCCCGTCAACACATGATTTGTTCGAGAGTGCAGTTTGGAACAAGCTGGATTTTCTGCTAGGGGGCACTCTTTGGAATAAGCAAGGTGCAGGAAGTGTCACAGTCGACATGTTTATACCTGAACTAGAAACCAAAACATAAACACGTGAACACTTTTTAAATGTTCTACAGCATATTTAATGGCATTTAGAAAGAAGCTAGTACAATATCATGCTACTCAAATTTGTAGATTCAATCTTCTACTAGGCCTACATAAGAACCCCACAACTTTTAAGTATGTAATAGCTTCTTATGTCTTCCACGTTTGCATAAAATTACTAGTGACAGTATTATTTCCAGATTGTTTTTGGTTAAGAGAGATAACAGACAACTAAAGCCTTCAGGCTAGTCAGTCGCATTATTAAGACTTTATACTAGCATGAGAAAGAGAGAAACAACGCCAAAAGTGTGGCAGCTGTTCAAGCCATGAGAAATAATATAAGTGCAAACACAAGCACCGAGAATATTTGAACATCTAAGTAGAGAACAGGTTAGCTTATTCACATCTGTTAGCATCTTTATTTTTGGGAACGGAAAGAATTCTCAGATACTGGATTCAACATGATTGGTTGTTCTAATAACCATCACGATTCTACACGGAGCACAACTTCGCTTGATTAGAATAAGAATTTATTTATACGAGGCAATGTCGCAGCAATGCCAGTGACTGAACTTCCATATTTTTATGGCTGCGAGGAACTGAAGAATCTTTATTAATATTTTTCCTAATAACAACCACAACATATCTGACATACTGGCAATAGAATTTCTACAAGAAAAGATCACACCAATGTTGAAGACTATATTGACAGATTGGAAAGCAAAACTCTGAAATCAGGGAGCACAGACATAATTCTATATTGAATGCAGAGATACACTAACGTACCAAAGCTAATTTTCCTCAACTACATGTGAACTTCTAAAGAAATATGTCAATGCCAGAGACACTAATAAACATGTGCCAACAGCTTTTAAGAATCCTTACACCACAAATTGAGAAAATGAACTTGGCTTCACCTCAGTTAAAAAAACTAACACGTTTCCTGTGCAAATTACACACTCAAATGAGTATGTTCATCCAAAATTACGAGTCATGTCCTCCCATTTCAAAACTCAATTTTAAAGCATAATTTATTTGCTTAATCCAGTCCAAATCAACAATTCAAAACACTTTGAAGCCATTGCAAAGAATTATGATTTGCAGTCACCTAAAACTAATAATACAAACCAAATTTACAGACATTTCGTGACGCATTAATTGGTTTCAGAAAACCATTTCATATTTCTTGTACATACAGACATAAAAATGATTGCATATACAGATAGTGTATACAGTCATGTTATGCAGTTCATCAAGTTTTAGTGTCTAGAACATCCTCAAACGCAGGCCATATGAACAGACAGTCGTATACTTTATAACAAAATAATCCCATGAAAGAAAAACAAAACAAAACCCAGAATTGGTTTCCAGAGAAAACAACAGATTTGTGCAGTTCAAGTATCAAGAAAACCAATTAACCAGCTTTTAACCAACACACGCAACAAAACAAAAAACAAAACAACTGATTGTTATGTATGACATGACCCTCAATTAAATAAAAACCTAGCACAAAATGAAGAAAAGAAATGGTTAGGTGGGAAATCTTACAGGAAACAGAGGCGTCAGAGTGAAACAGCAGTTGTTATGCGAGGAAAGTGGAATGATCTGAGCTAACAGAGAGAGGTGCATGCATACTTGTGTGTACGCAATATATTTGTGACAGCCTAGTGCTTGTTGTTGCCTTCCCTTAGTTGCCCACCCTGCTTCCATGGCAAAAGCTTGTGAAATTCTAATGTTTACTTCATTTCGAGAGATACGTTTTGATTGGATTCGGGATGGGTTTACGTGTACTCAACTGTAAAAATATGAACAATTACCCAACTGTCAAAAATTTACTATCACTATATAATATAATTTGTATGTCTACTTTCAAATATTCATATTTTTTAATTACATCAAATTTTAACACGTGGTAAATAAGTTGAATTCTTGAATTTTATTATTATTATTTAGAAAATTTAAAGTTATGGTTAAGCAAGCCAAAATAATCGTGGAGGCAGTTGGGCTCGCAGGGATGTAGTCATTTTGTGGGGTCTATATGTTGTATTTATAAACAGAACAGTTTGTCATTTGTCTATCATGCTTTCAATTGGGCCATGGGTCTATATGTTGGGCTCAGCACGGACGGTAGGATTACTCTGGGGCTTCCAGATGGGCTGTAAATGGAAAGCGGAGAGTTATGGAGAAAGATGGCCATCTGAGGAATGAAAAACATGGCAACTTCTTCGTCTTCGAGAGTTTTAGCGCAGAAGGTGGGGCGGCAAGCCCTTGCATTAACCGACGCCGCGGCGGTGAGAATACGTCAACTGTTACAGCAGCGCCGGCGCCCTTTTCTCCGACTCGGAGTCAAGGCTCGCGGCTGCAATGGCCTATCTTACACCCTCAATTATGCAGGTGACTGAGCTGAACCCTTCATTATCTGCGAAGCTTTTACTTGATTAAATGAACCGTTGATTAGACTTGGAATAAATTGATCATTTTTATTAAACTAATTTGTTATCATGATGCGAATCAAAATAAATCTTTTAAGTGAAATTGTCTAATTTCAGATTCATAGGTCATCAAATCATCATCAAAATTGAAGGGTCTAATGAATAATTTAGGAAACATTCGTGCTCCTCCATAAAATTACAGCGGAAAGGAGAGTGAAACTGCCTTGATAGTGTTAGCTCCACCAATTTTTTTAACACAATCTATGTGAAAAATATGGCTGAGGAAATCAAGTTGGTTAATGGTTAAAAGTTACAAGCAAGGCTTGCCATACTGATGAAAGTGGTTGGTCTCGTTCCAAAGATAAAACGGGCTTCAGGATCAGAAGCTTCTTTCATTCTCTTGTTATATGATATTAATATCCGTGGTTGGTGTGGAAAATTTGGCATGAGGATATAAAGTTATGCGCTTGTGATTCAATTACATTTGTAACAATTTTCCTGTCAGGATGCTGCATTTAAAATCCCATACTAAGCTACACTTTGATAAAGTTTTATTTTGTCCTCAAATTTTTTTGTTCTCCGTGCATGAGTTTTCCTATTAGTTTTGTGGCTTGCAAGCTGCTAAATTTGTTGCAAGTTTCACCATTTGACTCATTTCAATAATTCTTATTGTTTTGATCTATTTTGATATTTGAATTTTTTTTTATGTGGCTTGCATCCCTTGTCATATTGTTTTGTTTCCCATACCAATAATTAGATGAGAAATCAAAGTTCGATGAGTTGGTTGAGGACAAGGGTGTTAAGATACTGATTGATCCAAAGGCCCTTATGCATGTTATAGGAACCAAGATGGATTTTGTCGATGACAAACTCAGGTACAGGCAATATCTGTCATGTTTGTCTCAGTTATGTGAACTTATTCTTCATTGGTGAATGAATGAACTCATGCATTTTTTTTTGAAGTAGAACTTATTCATTTGGTATGATGTATTCACATGATAATTAGATTCGTTTTTGCCAAATGCTGTTGATTCCACATTAAAGAAATGTCTGACAGCACCTGCTGTCACTTTTTGAGCCTGACTGAATACCTGCACCTCTTTGATTGTTTAAATTTTGATTCGTAGTATATCCAGTTGGTGCATATCAGTTAGTTTTGCCAGATTAATGATTGTATAAGACTTCAGTCTATATGTTTATCTTTTCCCATCATGCTCTAATTAAACCTTCTCATAGTTTCCATATTTGATAGGTTCTTTGATTCTTCCATATGCTTTGATTTTGTGCTCCGAGATTAATAATACAAGCTTTTTGGTTTTCAGTTCTTTGCTTCATCTCTCCTAGTTATTTATTTGCTTATTCATTTACTCATTCAGATCTGAGTTTGTTTTCGTCAACCCCAACTCAAAAGGGCAGTGTGGTTGTGGAGAGTCCTTTATGACAACAAGCAGTGCCGAAGCTGCCAAGCGAGGTCGTAGCTAAGGATCATTTCATGCTTATCCAAGCAACACCAAGAATCATTCGCAAGAAAAAAGATAAAAGAAAAAAGGGGTTGTACAGCAAGGACATCATTAGTGATCATGGTCTACCTATGCTACTAGTTTATGTACCTGGAACGTCTCAGCATTGCCAGCTCTTGTACATAAATTTATGATAGTACTTGAATTCTGAGTCATAAAAGTGTAGTATATGTTGGTCTGTTTTAACTCAAGTTGTCATATACTGTTGGAATATCCACATATGTTTTGGTAAGCTTAATGACAATTTACTGTCTGCTTTTCCTGGTATAAATCAGTTTGGGCTTATTCGGTTGTAGCGTCGCAATGGAGAATGGCATCTGGTTAATAGAAGTTGGTGTTAAATAGTCCTGGTGTAGAAATTAGACAGTTGAGGCATCACTGTTTAGTCTTACCAGCTATCATGAATATGATACTGAATCTTTATTCTGTCTGAAACAAAACTTAAGTGAACTACATGAGATCTGATTCTTGTTTCGGTTTGTCATTTTACATGAACTAAAAGTGATCCTTTGGATGTTTTCATGGAGTGTAACCCTTAACAAAACCACTGTCATATACTAAACAATATCTTAATTTCCACCACACAAAAGACTCTGATTACTGTCATTGAGCTTTCCAATATAGTACATTATAGAAATCCAAAGACACACATCAGCTGTGAATCTAACTAAAATTAGTCTTTCCCAGTTAAATAAGACAATACAATATGAAAGATCCACAAACCATAATAATGAGTATGCAAGCTCGTCAATTCATGGAAAGTAATACTGAAAATTAATCTAGCATCAAAGCAAGATTAATACTTTGAATTTAGTAAGTCGGGGAATATCAAATCCATAATTTCTTGTCGTAGGAGCCTGCTTATTGACACTTGAGGCAGCAAGCTAACAATAGGTAGAACTAGAACTACATTGACAAGTTAATCATCATAACAAGTAATTGATAAACAAAATTCAAGCACTGCATTATACAACCTACTTGAATGGAGAAGATGACTTGTATGGTTGTTACAACTCAAGCATTCCAACTTGACAATGAATTCAAGTTCTTTATAAGGAACATTATGCAATCAATGGTAGAGTAACAATAGCAGTTAAAAGTCAGAGGCAATGAACTGATATGGAATAAGCAATAGGGAGCATTAAATGAAGGAAGTATGTCGATCACTTTTCTTTCTGGCCTACCAGATCATGTTCATCAATGACACTGGGAATGATTGCAAAACTATCATTCATTTATTCGTTCCTTCTAGGACTAGATAACTGGTGTTTTGACTATTCTTCTAGTGCATTGTGGTGGAGAGCATTCATTCGAATATAAAGGCAGCCTTTTTTTGATGAACTTCTCAGCCTCTTTCCAATCTTCTACAATGCCTAAAGACACTAATAATGCACACATCACAGCAACACTTCTTCCATGACCTAGAGAACAAATTACACAGTTTTTATCACAAAATTGTGCATACTCAAGCAAGCAAAGAACTAGAAAATAAAAAGACAAGCTGCAATCAGCACAACAGACAAGTTTTCACAAACGATCCCTATATTTTACTATTCTGAGAATAATTAATCATTATCTTCATGAAAATTTTTAATCTCATCAAGATTGTTAAATGAAGATAATTGTCTCACCTAAATTTAATGCGGCACTATCATTTGATCAGAATGGCCTGAATGTTAAATATTATTAATAATTTTAGAATATTCAAGAAAAATATATTTAAATACACAATGCGTTCACAACTTGTTTCTTTTAAAGCTGAAACCAAACAAAAATTAAACCAGAAAACCAAGCACTTTTTGTGCTCTTCAGCATTCCTTGATTACAAACCAACTCATATGGGAGACTTTCAATACACAGACAATTAAAACCTAATTTCCATGGTAAAAAGGCTTTTCTCTTGGCATATGACAATTAGTGAAGAGAAAACAAGCCAGAGAATCATTGATAATGTTGCCATTGCCATGAAGACAACATTCTAAGGTTCTTTGTTTTTTCCTTTTTCAACAGAGAGAGATTGGTAAACATTAAGTGAATTATCCATACATTTGAAATAAATTATCAATGGCCTCTCTAACCAGGCTGAGCATAACGTGTTCCATGATGCTTTATCAATATCACCGAAAATTTTGATAAACTAATGAAGATAAACATAAAAGAATAAGTTCCATGTCTCTTTCTCAGGTAAAGTGCAAAACTTTTATTCAAAAAGGTTTCTATGGAATTTGTTAGCCACTCGAGAATAAAACCAGAACTTGCTTGAAGATGAAACAATGGCAAGACATGTAAGAACAGGAAAGCATATGGGAAACTTCCACCAGACTCACTCGGGGAAAAGTATAGCTAATATAGCATGACCTACAATACAGTCCAAGCCAATGCTCATCTCACCAAAAACTATAAACAACTACAGCACAAAAGAAGCCAATATTACCTTATATGTGCAAACAACAAAGTATTCTTATGAGCATCAAAACTACGCATCGTTTCGAGGCTATCAATTAGATTGAAACCTGGTGCAACTACCGACAAAATTGTTTGAAAAGAAACTGATAACAACTGGATAAAACAAAAGAGCTATGAAGCGATAAATAACTTGAATAATTCACCAATGAAACATAAAAAATAGGCCGATTCTGGGCTCTCTTTTTCTACAAGCCCACTTCACGGTTGACTCAATCTCCCCAGGCCGCGGCGCGCTCGTTAAGTGGGCACACGTAGATAAGAATGCCGCCCCCAAATTCCTTAATGTTTGGAAACTCACAAAGTGCAATCAATAATGGCAGGATTTCCGGGCGGCAATTTGCCGGGAGAAGACGGCCACCCACCAACATACAAACCTTTACAAACCTCAGTGTAAGGTTCTTCACCACCGCCGAATCTTCGTAGCATTGAAAAGATTCTAACAAAGTAAATGTAAAGGTTGAACATGATGATTGACCAAATGGGAAAACTCCCATCTGATTTCATACCCAAAATCATGGGAAGATTGATTGATGCATGAGATGGCAATGAAATGAGGAATGAAACTAGTGATACATACAAGAATGGCAATGGTAACAGTACAAAACCTAAGTTTCTTAAAAATGCAAAAAAGAGGAGAATAACTGTTGCTTTCAAAGCTAACAAGAATGAAATTCCCCCACCAATCCTGGATTTTTGCTTAAACAAGTATAAGATTGGATCAAAATCAGAAATTCAAGTCACAAGGTTAGTTGGGTTGATGAATTTTTGGTAGATATCTATAAAATTTTCATTTGGGTCCCACTTTATGAAAGCAAGGAGTGAACTTTACGTCATTAAAGCTAACAGATAAAAGCATGAGCAACAGGAATTTATGCACGAGAACGGGGTCTCTGTTTTCATGGCAGAATTCATTATTACGTGAAAGGAATAAACAAGAAAAAGGAAGACGAAGGATCGAGTTGTTGACTTGAGCAATCGGCTTAGCGCACGTGCCTTCGATGATGTCAATGGTGCTTGTAAAATACATAAAACTAAATAAAGACCGACGACAAGAAGTAACCAGTTGTATTTTACAGTGTTCAAACATTTCGTTTTCTCGTAATTAATCTTCTTTAAATATTAATGGCAATGGAGGCAAATGAAAAGATGAAGAGCTGCTTCATAATAAGAGGAGAGAATTTAACAAAACAGAATTGAAACATATTCACAAAACTCGGTGAACGTTAGTTACTGCTGAACTCCACCGAGTCATCATATATTTGTTAATTGTCTTCCCGAAAAACACACTTTATTCACTGTGATCCACAATTATCCCGTTGCTTTCACCGTCAAGCGACTGGTTCCGATCACGAGAAACCTTGGAACCTCCGTCGGACGGCGATTGCAGCTGCCTACCCCTGGCTTCAACCACTCTCTGCATCGCATCTGCAAGGTTTGTGACCTTAGGTATTTCATTTTCAGCTTCTTGACTTCTCATAACTGTTCCTCTCCGATCACCGGGAAATGGATCGTCTTGCCGGATATAGCATTTGTGAAGCTTGACATACTTATTCTTCGTAAACATTTTAAGCATGCTCAGACATTTAGCTCTGATAGTAATATTAGAATTTTTGGTAATATTTATAGCATTTGTTCTTATTTGTATTAGTTGAGAAAAAACACTGGTTAGGACAACCAACTCACAGAAAAGTTGCAATCTTTTATTTACATTACATCATCGTGGCGTGACTTTCGAATCAAATTGAGCCAAACCTTTTTGTTATTATATTTAAATGGTGTTTGTTGAGCGGCGCAAGCAGATCAAGGAGAGAGTAAGAAGGGAAATTCACTGCAATATATATATATATATATATATATATCCTTTGGGTTGGGCTTTTGATGAAATTTTGAAATGGAGAAGGGAGTCCAGAGATGGGTGGTGGATATATCGAAGTGGAATCCAACTCCACGTGAATTCTCTTTTGCCCTTTCTGTTCTGCCTCAACAACAGCAATCCTCCATCACCCGGTAAGCTTCTCTTTCTTCGTTGAGAAAACTGGAGATAAATAAGAATTGGTTCTGTTTGGATTCCTGGAAACTACTGCAACTTCACGTTAACAAGCTAGAAACTTGGATTTTGCACGCGGCGGTTCAGTTCATATTGTATGCTATTTGTTTTCTCGGCTTTGCGAACACTATACATATAATCAAGAATTTTTATCATTTTCTTGATTTTTCTCTGCCGTTAAAGCTTTTGGCTGATGGGAGGTGTTGGCAAATTAAAAAGTCATAAAGTTGGACGATTGAAATATCATCAGCTGTATGAAATGGAGCTTCAGATCTATTTCTTTTATCCTCTACCAAATGTGGGTTGTGTAGGGATTCTATATATTGAACTGCATTCTGATTATTCTGTTTTAGTATTATTATTGGGGTTACAAGTTTAACTTTTGTGAATCATTGAATTTATTACTATAGATTATGGGGCGCTTGATTTTCAATGTTCCTTTGCATTTGTAGATTTGTGAAAATGGATGATAGGAAACGGGCCCTTGTTAGCCGTTTGCTTCAGTATGCTCTTGTGCGGCAAGTGGTGGGACTTCCATATGAAGAGATTATCATAAAGCGCACAATTGAAGGCAAGCCCTATTTGGTATGATTGAATGTTAATATTTTCAATCTTGTTTCTGTAAAATCCAAATTGCAGCGTTTCAGTTAAAATTTGTTTGTGGTTTTGTAAGAATGGACTTAGCCTGTCAAAATAATTATGACTGGAGAATTGTTTAAGTTTTATTGTCTCCATTGATTGGGGCATCTTCTTATTTTTTACTGATTATCAACAAGATTTTATGACTTATCTAACATGTAAATGATATGACAGAAGATCTAAAGTATACATCAACTATTTTGGTTTTTGATTTTAAAAGGTAACTTCAACTGCAATTCTGCTGTATTCAGTAGAGGTCAGACTTCTTTAGCTCCAGTAGGGTAGGCAGTTATGGAGTTCCAGGGATTAAGTGCTTCAGCAGTTAAGTTAACTTGAAGCTTTCCGTTTTATCTTTCTCATAGTTAATGCAAGTGATGCATTTGTGTTTGTAAGAAGTTCATAGGATATTGTTATATTCCTTAGCTCGGTCCCATTTTGTTTTGCCCCCTCTTACCCTTTTAGCATTACAGTCACATTTGCCTTCGCTATATCACGCATGTTATCTGTGTTTTTCAGGAATGTGAGAGAGTTAGCATCAACTTACCAAATTTTAATTTCAACGTGTCCCATCATGGTGATTACGTGGCAATAGCATCTGAGCCTCTGTGCATTGTGGGGTTGGATATTGTTTCTTGTACAATTCCCTGCAGAGAGACAATTCCAGAATTTGTTCAAAACTTCTTGTCATACTTTTCAAGTTTTGAATGGGATAATATACAAAATGCGGGCTCTTATGATGAAATTCTGATTGATTTTTACAGGTATGGTTGTGCTTCATGTGTATTATCCTTTTTGAAAAACTTTTGATGTATGTTTAATTTACAACTTGGTGCCAGCTGTCAAAACTCAAAATTCAAATGTTGCAATCACAATTTTATTTACTGAGTTAAATTTGATCTGCTGGTTGAATTTTCCCATGCATTTCTCTTCCATCGAAACTTCTTTAATCTTTGAAATTGGATGTTAGCTCAATGTTTGTTTTTCCCGATAATTATTTAATCTTTTGCCAAGTAGGACGCATGAAAGAAGATTTGTCAAAGTGTTTAATTAATACTGATGATGCAGATACTGGTGTCTGAAAGAAGCGTATGTCAAGGCCATAGGGATTGGAGTGGCAAGTAGGTTGGACAAAGTGGAGTTTCATCACACTGGCTGGACCAACATATCTGTTAAAATTGACGGAGAGATCAAACCAGAGTGGAGGTTTTGGCTTTTTGAGTTAGGAAAAGGACATTGGGTAAGTATTTAAGAATTCTCTTTCAGATTGTTTGTGCAAGAACTCTAATATCTTCTTCTGCGATAACCATTGTTTTTATCAAACTGCAGGCATCTGTTGCAAAAGGTCCCCCAAGTTCAGCCACTGAGAGTTACAAGAGAACATTAACTAGATCAGTTTTTAATCTAGAGGAATATCATAAGGGCCTCTATCTTCCAAATGCACCATTGCTCTCACAAACTGTAGAACAACTGATTTCAATCTTATGCAAAGGAAATGGGAAACTGGATGTACAGCAGAACGCATGATATATCCAGAGCTCATTCTCTTTAGTACTGAGATATTCTCTTCCATGGGCGATATCTTGCTTAGACTTCACCCTGCGATCATGAAATTAATGGCTTCAACAGCCTTAAGTCCATCTTCCATGACAGCCACTGTTTCCCCCAATTTTTTTTAAAAAATTTTTGTTCGCAATTCCTTGAGTTATTCAATTAATTGATGACACGACAACTAAATCAATCCCATACAGAAGCTAGGGAACCAAAATTGGCTTACTATCGAAATTGAAAACTAAAACTAAAAACTAAAAAAATTGGGGTAATAGAGATTGTTGCAGAAGATGGTCTACTGACTGTTGAAGCTTTGGACTGGAACTCCATGTTGCTGCAGTAATATTTGTATAATTGAGTAGATAGATCAATAATGACTTCAACCAAGGGCTGTATGGGTTGAGGGCTTGTGATGTTAGTGAGTTATGCCCTTCTACTTTTCACAATTTCCTCTGTGTGTGTGTAAAAGTAGTCTAATCCCGTTTTTCCCATGAACGGTGCAACACTTTTTGGCACAATTCAACAAACAAATGCATTATAATACGATCCTATTAAGTTAGTGGTAGATAATATGATATTGGTTGCACAAGGGTTCTATTCGTTTGTGACTAGTAATCAGTTGAAAAAAAAACAAAGGAAGAAGAAATGAGCAGAGAAACATTTTGATGGCGGCTCCCATAGGCAAAGTCCCATGGCAATGTTAAGGTTCAACAAATCATTTTCAGGTGTAGTTTTGGTTCATTGGAAGGCATATGTCGTATGGTTGGGCAGCACAAACTATACTTAATCGCTCGCACATACATCAGAAAAGCCTAGCTCTGCTAGTAACGATGCTTAATCACTCGCAGATATGTTCATCTAACCAAGAGCTTGTCTCTGCCTAGTAACAATTCTTAATCGCTATTCATCCATCCAAGAACTTTCTTGTAACAGCTTCGTTTTTCAATCATTTCAACCTTTTTTGTTAATAAAATCATGTTGATAAAAGTGACTAGAGTCCGAGACAAAACCCTAAAACAATACAAATGTAAAAAGCACACCGAATAAACACAAGAATAAGGAAGGAAAAATCTTCGAAGCAAACAAAATTAATCCAAGACTGTATCCCAATTCCCAATCAAGCCGAAAAGGAGCAAAGAATCTTGAAAATCTCTAGCAACCGAAGCCAATAGAGAAGTAAAGAAACAAAAAAGGTGTTTTATTACCATATCACCCACAAAGACTACGTGAGGGCTAGGACTGCAAACTTCCGTAGTGTTTTAGCTTGCCTTCCCATTCTGAAAGCAAACAATATTCTTCAGTCAGCAATGCATCATTGCAAGAAGCTTGGAGCTACCCATAGAATTTTAGTTGCACTGCTTAATCAAGCTAATAAATTAATAAGAGACGACACAATGAAGGAAGAGGTGGCCGTTGGTTTCTTGATCCTCTTTCTACATTTAACACACCATGAAGGGGAAAAACACATCTTCAGATTTCTCCTTTGGATCATCTCTCTAGTATTAATTTTTCCAAGAGCTACGTTCAGATCAAGGACTTGAACCGTAGAAGGAACATTAACCATGCAAACCATTCTAAACTGTTTCAAATCACAAGTGGAGCTGTCTTCCACCAACCATAATAAATAAAAATTCTATAAAACCAAAAAAAAATTATTTGCAAGAGAAATTGCCCAAGGATGTAAATTTCCATATTCTCACGTCATCTTTACTCTCTTCAACAGTAAATGAATTCAGCAAAACCATAAAATCAGTATACTGTCCAATTTCAACCTCATTCGAATTTCTCCACAAATTGAAATTTCAACCCAAATCTAAGGAAGGGAACCCATGGACCATTATAGACTTAATGGGCATGTTCTTCTAGTAAGAGACTATTATAACAGAAAAACCTGGAAACAAAACAGTAGTTACAAAAATAAGATTCTAATTTTTCCACAGTATTTCATTATTTCTGAAATAACTATTCTAAATTTATTAGAACATACACATAACCTAGAAACCAACTCCAAAAAAAATGTAAAACTATCAGGAAGGCCATATGTGTTTCCAACTATCACCAGTAACAGGAGCAAAGTCATGCCTATTGCAGCTTTCTATTCTGTCGTACAAGGTCTCCTAACATTGCAGACAACATTTATGTTTCAATACACCAACACAAGAATGAAATAAATAAATAAATAATGAGAACAAGAAGAAATGATGAAGAGGCAAAACATAGCACATGGATGAATTATAGTAAAATGCAAAATAGTGTAACAAAAGGAAAGACAAATTGCCGGGCAGGATATCCTAATTCGTGTACAAGGAAATAAGGGAAGGGGATCAGTGGCATAGGAATGATGTCAAGATGAATAAGCACCAAGTAGCAGATCAAATCACAAGCCAGTAACGAAAGCATAGTACAATGGAATCTTCAGAAAGAAGCCAGTTGTTTAGTCTTGACAAATACGAATGGTACAAGATTCCTCAAAAGCTCAATAAAGAAAAAGGGTAAATCATGAAATCTTTAGGTACAAACAATGTTCCCTTTGCAAGAGTGTCTCCAAAACAAATTCAAAAACTAGAAAACTATGATTATGCCTTTCTACTCTTTTGGAAGTTTCAAGAAGTTCATTGGAGAACTAATAAATTTCACAGAATAAAGAACAAATATTTATCACAAAATAGAAAAGATAACATACCTTTTAAGAGATTTCTGCCCGAGCCACAGGCTTCACTTTGAAACCAGCATCAGAAGAAAACAGGTACAATCTCCATGATCAAAGACTAATAAGATGAATTCTAATGTTTGGCCAGTAAACAAGAAAAATCTGGCAACATGTACCCAATATAGATTGACAGTCATGCCAGATAGTGGAAGAATATTAAAACCTCTGTATTATCTGAGAAATTTTTAACAAATTGCCGGGCAATATATAGAAATTGAGCAACAACAAAGAAAAAATCAAATGTTATTCCATCACCAAAATTGTGGCAAAATATCTCCCAAGGCACAAATCATCAACTCCAGAGCAAAATATTACTTGACACAACATACAAACATATTGGTCATGACAACATATGGATAAAGCCCAACTACTGAAGTGCTGAAATTCGCATCAACAAATCAGCAAATCAACTCACTGACAAATAAAAAAACACATCCATTTCTCATTTTGCTGTGAGAATCAAATAAATACAATGATGAACTTACAAATGAACTTAAGAATGAAATGTCATACCAAGGCATCATGGTTAGATAAATATAAATTCCTAAAACGGATCCAAAACAAAATATAAATTCCTACATAAATACGAACTCAACGGAACCAGAAATAAAGGGAACTAGATAAACAGAAAGGCTCTTTAAGGAAGCTGTGACTTGTTACAATGAGATAAATCGTCTAAATCACAAACAATTAAAGAGTGTTTGTGTAACTTCTCTAGAGAAGTATACAAAAAGAATGGAAATAATTACAAGTGCCAATTCACCAGAGGCATAATTATATTAGCATGTTGTCCCCTGACAAGAGCACTATGATTCTTATCTAAACAGTTGAATAAACCACGGTAATGTACAGTATACTGTCCTCGTCAAAACATATTCAACTCTGAGAGGTCGTCCATAGGTATTTGAAGACCCACGAGGTCTTGGTCTTGTAAGTCATCTTCATTAAAATTATTGAACAAATTACTCAGGTCATTGTCTCCACCTAAGTCTTCTATTAAGTCAAACGATTCTTTTACTTCTTCAGAAGTATTTGGATGAACGCTGTCTTGAGAGATCAATCCAACTTCCCTTGTCTTATTGCCACCACTACTGACTTCTTTGGATGCATGAGCCGAAGAGTAAACATTATCAGCTGTTTCTGAAAATTTGTCCATAAATCCATTTCCTGAAGTTGATAGCTGAGCCGTCTTCTGCTTTGGCTTTGATTTCATTTTACGCTCACTCTTAAAATTACCCATTGAAGCACGGCCAGATTTTGCATTTCTGATTGAAGTATCTTTTTCACTTCTCTTTCCCTTGGCCCCACCTAATACAGGATTACCAAGCGCTGATGCAACTCTAAAGGAAGCACTGCCACCAACATCATCAAGCAGAACTTCCTTCTTCCTCCCTCTGTTAAATATCGGTGCAGTTTTGACAAAATCTTGGTCCATGGGGTGGGTATGAGTTCCAAGTGTATCAAATCTCTCAATTTTAACAGCATGGAAATCACGCTGCTCACCACTTCCAGGATAACTGCCTGAAGAAGAAGAATACAAATTTATCAAGCAAAATACTAAATAGTTGGACATGTTTGGATATAAAAACTGCAGCAAAGCAATTGAGAAGTGTGCTTACTTTTTGCTCAAATCAACATGAATGGCACTTAACTAAACACCATAACCTTCACTTTCTATAAAATGTGGTGCACCATGACAGATAAAGTGATAAAAGTTTATGTTTTCGCAAAATCAAAGCACGTTAAAATAATTAATGTATTCTTTGAAATCACAACAGTAAAATAAAACACAAACCTGACACTGGAGGCAATGGCTGAGAGTTAGCAGTTGCAGGTTGCATATTTCTAGCAAAACAAAAGCTTTTGGTAGATTCCACATCATTTCCTCTGGGAGGTGCAGCAAAAATTACATCTCGAAATGCAGGCTCTGAAAAACAACTTTTGCCTGTTTCTTCAAATTTCCGACATCTAGAAAGTGTCCTCTTCATAAAAGCCAAAGCAACATGTTTTGAAACCTTAGCAATCCCACTTTTCGAAGCATTGCTTCCCCGAGTTGCCTGCCATTTTTATTCAAAGAGGCAACTTACAGTTCAGACTTTAAATAACTAATTGAAGTTGATCATGAAATATCTATTCAAAAATTCATGAGGCGGAAAACAGCAGAGCATTTTAGAAAAGAAAGCATCATAAGTATAGCCTTTAAACACAATCCCAATCTCTACCAATTTTCCCACTCCCCACAATCAATTGCAGACACGCACAAATTCCAGAAATTTCATGTCAAACCACCAATAAACCACGATTGTCTATAAATTCAAAATCATTCAGTCACATGATAGATGAGTCAGGAAGTATTACCAACTTCTTTTTGTATGCCAGCTCAACAAGTCTGTTCATTGCAACCTGCTCAAGGCCCCTGCAAAGCACCACAGTTTTGATCTTCACCAACAAAAGGAGAAAATAGACTAATCTACACATTAAAACGTAAAAAGCTTGATAGCAAAGATATTTCACTGAGTACTGAATATCACTACCGTGTTCTGTTTCCCTTTTACTTCCTCTATTGCTTTGAGTATTTTGTTTTCAGGTGTTCCTTCTTTTTACTTGCCTATATATATAATATATATAATACATATATAAAGAAACAGATAGATTAAAAAATGCAGTTAGAAAATATGACAAAGATTAAAAAAATGCTAAATTGCATGAATTGGGATTGTTTGAACAAATTACAAAAAGAAATTTACTGTGGAAGCAAAGTCATGAGAAAACTTTGAACTTTCTAAGTTCAGCCAATGCTGCAAAATTAGTATATTTTAAAACGTTATACATGAACAAAGAATAAAACCTGTTGAGAAAGTCCCTTCTGTAGTTCAATAATCTCTTGATTAACAGTTTCATCCTCCCCATCAGCTAGATCCGGCTGTAACATGCAAACCATTAAGGATGGATAAAAAAACAAACAGTTAAAGAAAGAAAATTCGGCAGCTTGTGTGTGAACGGAAAAGAAAGAGAGATCAGCAGTTTGAATGATATTATGCCACTCAATTTAGAGGCAGATATCAAACAAAATGAACTTCAACTGCAATATTTTGTTATAGGAACTAATAGAAAGTATATAAACAAAAATATTTGAACTAATTACAAATCCTTTTACACATGGCAGATACGTGTTTCCTGCAGCATGCACTCGCTTACCACTGGCTCTGGATCCAGTCCAACACTCTGCAGCTCCGAGCATAAGTTTATCCCTTTAGACACAGTTGCTCGTATTGCCAAATCAAACGAACAAATGCCCAGAAGCATTTGAATGTAGAGCTTGTGGTCCATTTCCGCCATTTTCAGAAAACCCAGGGAAAATCCCTATTCTCTGAATGCATGATTCCACTCCCTCCATTGGCAAAATCGTCATTGTATAATTGATTTTGGATGCTTGTGCCCCTAGTAACAGTAGTACTCCCATGCAGCACAATCTGTCAACAGGAAATTGCGATATCGATGCCCGCGGAGTTGTATTCAAGTTCAATTCTGTCCCTCTTTCTAGAATCAGAACCAACACAAAGAGAAGTAGCGCCAGGATAATTACTCCCAACTATATTGGAAAGGCATATTTCTACCTCCACTGTTTTCTTCAAGTTCTTCAGTTTCATCTCCCACAATCAGAGCTGACAGCACTCTTTGATACAGTGGGGTCGCTTTCGATCCTTCCCTCTGGGTCCAATGCTCTGCAGAAATCACCATTGCCCAGAAACCTCATCGACCCAGATCGAGAGTCCCAATTGGCTCTTTTGAATGAATTTTCTCTTGCAGTCTTCTCCCTTTTCCACCAGGCAACAAGTGTAGGAGACGAAAAATCTTGTCCGTGTACAAGATCCCCCTAGGAAGAATATACAAATTCAGAACAACCACATGAGAACCAAAGTACACACAAAAACTAAGAAGTGTCCTATGTAGTGCATATCTTTTTATCAAATTTTACAAGATTCATGCCACTCGGACTAAAGTGTGATCAAAATTTAGGATACTCAGACCAAAGTGTGAAAATTTGGGATAAAAGTTGAGAAAATAAAAGGAAATATAGCAAATCTTCTACAATAAGCTTGTGTAGGAGTAGAACCATATAGAGGAGAAAGTCAAGAAAGCAGATGACAAGTGAAAAGAGATCGAGTAATTTGCGTTGAAGATGCCAAAGGGGAGATAATAGCAGAAGAAGGGAGAGATTGGTAAAATGGTTTTGTCAAATGACAGGATTTAATCAGCATCACAGAAGCTTTGGGAGGCAAGCAACATGACATAAATAACAAGGTCATGGTTTGAGCAAACAACTATATTTTACTTCAAATAACATTTTATTCACTTGTGGAATGTGTTGCTAGAGTTTGTCATTGCATGTTGATGGAATTTCATGGACTTCATAAAAAAGAAATTATTTCAAGCTTAAACCACCATTTTTGGTTAAGCACCCATTTTTTATGCATCAAGTTTACTTTATAAGATGTACTTCATACTATGTACTTTTTATGCATCAAGTTTACTTTATAAGATGTACTTCATACTATGTACTTTTTATGCATCAAGTTTACTTTATAAGATGTACTTTATAATATGCATTTTACTTTCAGAAAATGCTAAAAGGTAAATTATTCAATCAAAGTGACTAATGAAGGTCCAAAACAAGGTAACATTAAGAAAAGACACATTGATGAAGATTGCAAAATCATGATCCTACGGTATTGAAAGGTGTCGTCAAAATAACAAATATCTGCTTTTTGACATTACCAAAACATTATTGCCAAGGTTACACACCTGAGATAAGCTTTCACAATGCCCATATGTAGATTTCAGCTGATTCAAGATGACATCATAGAAGAAAAGAAAGTGAGTGATCATTTGGGACGTGACAAAAAATAACATTATTTGTCTAGTTGTAGATTCTAGTGCTTACCTGTTGCTTTAGGAAGGATATATCTTCAATGCTGAGAGAAGCAAAAACCACTTCCATTTTCTTCCAGAATGAACCAGAACAAGAAAGATCTACAAAAGTGAGGATTTGCTTAAATAAAACTTTCTACATATAAAGGTGGAAGGATAAAGGGAAAAAATTTTAAAAATGAATAAGGACAGCCTCACAAAATCCACATAATGTATGTACATAAAAGTAACAAAAAATTAAGGTCAGACACATACAGCTGGAATTACAGGCAAAATTTGCAGCTGCCAAGAGTTCTTCATGGTCATCATCTGATTCTCCTGGAATATAAAATGTCAAAGTATGTCACTGGAGCAATAATTCTCAGCAAGGTAATTCATACCCTCTTCTATGCTTCTTTTATAAAGGCATAATTTGCAAAACATTGGGAACTAGGAAACAGAGAGAGCAACTTTAATCTTCATGTCAAATTATAAACACATCCAGCACCACGTACAGACATAAAAGTATGTAGGAGTATATGTATAAACCTGTGTCAAATACTATCTAAAACATATATATATATACTATAAAGGAATTATAGAAGTTTCTGTAAATTTATCAGAACAAATAATAAAGACACATGCTAAACCATACCCAAACTGCAATGAGCATTGGATTACTACAAGAATCATGAGAAGACAAGAAATTCAGTTTCTAAATATATATTTCCACTTTCTGGGAGAAATATAAACCAATACTTTAACTTAAAAGCACTTTCCAGGAGAAATTTAAACCAATACTTTAGCTTGACAGCACCAAATATAATGTTCTTTTAGCCAAGTTAGGTGAGCTTTTCTTCAGAAAATCCCCCAGAAGACTGACTAGAAATTTATTTCAGTTCTTTCTACCAGCTATTAAACCAGAACTAAATCAGTTATATGTCCTGATTGTCTGAGAACACAAAGCAAAAAACTCCCACTCTGAGCACAAAAACTCATACTATGTATTAACTAGATCAGTTTGAGATAATACCTGAGAAATCTGGGGAACCAACCATTGATGTATGCCGCAGACGTGTAAAGACCTTGCGATCTGACAGTTTCTTTAGCGGGGGGACGCCCTGACTTACTGAAAGTAAATGGAAAGCAAACACTGGTGTCATGAAAAATAATATCAGTAACAAGCCACCACCACAGCAATATAAAAAGCAGAAGCAGAACCTCGATCCCGCTGACAAAAGAAATGTATTAAGCACCTGCAATTCTTATCAGAACCAGGTCTCATGCTTTTAAGTGGCTTTGAAGAAGCTGGATTCTCCACTTTTTCCCTCATCGGCGAGACACTAGACCTAGCATGCGATGAGCCCCTACCACTCCTGCCTTGTCTACGAACAACATCTCCAATATCTTCCTTAATTAGAGTTTTCGACTTCTTTCGTGAGGCAACAAGGGATGAACGAACACTCTGAACTGCAGTTGTAGCTCTTTCCTCTGCAATTCACTGCTACCAGTTCCCTTTTCCTTCAACCGAGTGTCACGATTTTCACCAGCACCAGATTCTTCACTTTCAGAAAATCTAACTGGAGATGAAACAATTTCCGGCTTCACTTTGACAAGTTGGGTGCCATTAGACACACCTCTGGGAAAAAGCAATCCATTGGTGCCAACAGAAGATATTCTAGCACCTAAATCAGAAGGCGTACACCCTTCTGAAGATGTTTGCCCTTCATCAAGGTTTAGAGACAGGAGACACCAGATTAGCTCTTCTGCTGCGAGAGATTTTTTGTGGTCTCTGACCAACCCACTGAGCCATGGGGGGAGAGGATGATCCAGCAGACAAAGGACGCTTGCGATTGTTTGCCCACACCCACAGAATTAAATTTGTTTATGCCTGGAGGTTGTTCCCAGTTATCTGATCCAGACTGGACGAGGAATATTAGGAGATGAGTTTGCTGCCATTATGGGACCAGTTCGAGGAGCCCTTGAGGCCTTTCCTTTTGTCAATGGACCAGGACTGACTATATGATTATCCTCACGTATATGTAACCTGAATATAACAAGTACAAAACAAATCAAAAATAGAACATGAATATGTAAAGTTGGCACATAATGTCAGACAGATCCAGTGAATCGAGCCAAAGTCTCATATGAGCAATCAGGCACCAACAAGCGAATGAGATTGTAGGCATGAAGACATACTTATTGTTTCCTTTAATCCGCTCCTTGCTTGACCCGGCCATTAAATCCCTTGAAAGAGAAACCTTTTCCATATCACTCTTGGGAATTGTGCGGATAGTTGAACCAGCAGGTAGGGAACTATTATCTGACTTATTAATGGCATTGGCACTACCAGAAGATCCTGATCTGTGGAAAATGAAGTATCAAGAATACATTATGTTTCATTTTTAGCACATACAAAACAGGGCAATGAGGAAAGCAGAAAACAATTACAAAGCATTATCAAAGAGAAGAGAGAGAGAGAACACTATATGCACACAACTGCTTCTGCTTCTGGAAAGAACATACAGAGCACTTGTAACAAAAGTAATGATGAAAAACATTGGGAACTAAGCAATTTTATTTCAATTAATAGAATTTTCTTAAATTATAGAGCTTACTTTAAGAGTTCCTTTTATAGGGGGTTAGACATCAATAAGCTAGACTAACACTTAGTTATGACATTCAAAAATTTTCTTTTGATCTATGTTACTGATTAAGAGCAAGGGAAGGCACATTAGGGTGTGGGCACGCATGCAAGATTTCTTTGCATTTAGGAACATCCTTCCAAAAATAACTTTTATAAGAAGAATAGACAATGATCAGCAGTCAACCAAGAGGAGCATACTTCATTTTGTAGCACCTCAAACTGAAATTTTTCTAGCAATGTGCAGTTTAACTTTCACAACTTTATGATGCCATAGCAACCATACTCAACCACATTAATTTTCCCTGATCTTTCAGATAATGCATATAAAAGTACTTGCATAATTATCTTCTACAAGAATGTGACAACCATAATGGAAAAGTCTCCAAGGCTCCCAAAGTCCATGGCCATTGTAAACTTGGAAAGAATTTCTCCTAATTAAACACAAACCAAAGCTAAATGAGACAACAGATAACCGTGTTCTCAATTACCTAAAGCCTTGGGCATCACAAGATGGCAGAACGGGTTCACTGTTAAGCTTATGGTGCACAACTCGTTTCAGTTCCCCATCATTGTCCACAGGTCTGGTAAAAACAGTGGCCCACAGAACGCTTCCTTTTCATTTTTTTATCCCAGCCCCTCTCCCTCCAGCAGGCAGTCTTTGAATCTTTTCTTCAGCCAGATCAGAAGCATCGCCACCATCTTTAAGCATATCTCTATCTTTCATCATGACTGGTGGCTGCCTAGCAGGAATGGTACTGCGACCTTCAGCCTAGAGAAATTTTAAGAGAAGAGATGAATAACTAATGATGCTTGAAGATCTGTAATTACTATCAAGACAGTAATACCTTATGCAAGCATAGCCATTCAATATGACCAGAAAAAAGTTTAAGGGAAGAAAAATAGAAACTGATTTTGGAGTTTGATCTTTCTAAACAGGGGTATTGCCTCATTGACTTTAACTCCAAAATTAGGTTTCTATTTCATTTTTCTCTCCTGCTAGTTTGAAGTGAACTAAAGGAGTTTTCATACTCTTCTAGGAACAGGATCTTCTGGTTTACAAAGGAGCAGATGCTATGGCTAAAAGGTGTTTCTGCAGGAGCAAAATTCAGCGTTCTCTCATGACAATTAAATGCAACTGTTGCTTCTTTCCTGGCCTATCATTGTTCAAGATATATGCTACTTTTTGTTGTTAACATCCCTTGTTCAATCATCATCTCTTCACTGTCAAATTGACTGTGCTGTTGGTTTTTAGATAGAGATGAGTAGAACCAAAAAGGGTCATGCAAATTCTGACGACAAAACAATGAGAAATTGAGAAAGATTTCCAATGTGCAT
This sequence comes from Xylocarpus granatum, assembly GCA_019650275.1. Lineage (NCBI taxonomy): Eukaryota > Viridiplantae > Streptophyta > Magnoliopsida > Sapindales > Meliaceae > Xylocarpus > Xylocarpus granatum. The sequence goes on along the minus strand of BNST01000281.1, from coordinate 9,486 downwards.
ATTTATAAATTTGCTTTATTGTACTTTATTATAAACTAAACCACCAAAAAGGGTCATGCAAATTCTGACAACAAAACAATGAGAAACTGAGACAGATTTCCAATGTGCATATTTATATCAATTTCGCTTTATTGTACTTTATTATAAACTAAACCCCACCTCAACGCAGTATGAGCAGGATTAGATCTAAAGGTATGAACCCAAGAAGCCTTACTAGTGATTCAACCAACAGTATATAAAAAAAAAGGGACAAAAGATTTTCAAAAGACAAACAAAAGGAGAAACAGGAAAAAGGAAAAAGGAAACAATATAGATGGACAGCAATTTATGATGAAAACTATAGAACATATCTCAAAAACACTAGTTATTTACAAACCCTTGTTTCAGCTACTGAAGAGCGAACTCGTTTACTCAGCACTACATTTTTAGTCCTGTCCTCCAGTCTTTGAGGCAAAATGTCTGGAGAGTTCCGCTGCGAGAGACTTCCTATCTTTAACAAGTTTGACCCACCTGATCTTTCATTTGTTAACATCTCATTCCGGTGTTGCTTCTTTGAATTTAAAGCGTCGCAGTACTTGTTCAGTTTGTGCAAGGATTCATCAAACCTTTTTGCCCTACCCCTAATACACAAATGTTGCATTTAAGGTAAGAATGATTTGCAAATAACAACAAACATGTGGGTCACAACATATCACCCTATTTACTTTTCAAGAAGTAACAATCTTATTACAGAAAAGAAAAGCCAAAATAGTTTTGGTGCAGGCCTGCAAAATGGCAAAAGTGCAAAGATAGTACCAGAAGCAAAAACAAACTAAAACCCTCGAATGCAAGATCTAATTTAATTAATTAAAAAATAAAACCACGCTCATTAAACATCAAGGTGAATTGCATATGTCCCCAGTACGAAGATAAGAGAATATTTAGTTTATGCACACATGTTCACAGGGCACATGCTAACAATATAATTGATCTTCGACAAAATATAAAAGCATCAAGTGGCTCGCACCCCAACAGAAGATTATCAGAAGACCACAAAGCATATGCCAGTGACAGAGAGGTCAGAGTAGGTAGAAAAGCAAAATGAGACAAATTTAAAGACCAAAAGGTATTTTCATAAACTACAAATGTAATTACCGGGCCTTAACAGAGGTATCTACTACACTTGCTTTGAACCTTCTTAGTTCCTCTGTAGCCACCGGAGGAGGAGGCTTCGAGTGAGCAGCTCCAAAAGAAATGTCTTCTGCAGAGGTCCCAAAAGGAATCCCCAGTACTCTCCTTAGCTCACCTGACCGTGTACACTTTTGATAACCCATTGTAACAGGATCCAATGGCAAACACTGAGATAGCGGTGGCACATCCCCAGTTAGTGTAGCCCCCCCACGGGACATAGTGGTCGCAGAACTAAACACCCTACTCTCATTTCCCTCCCTAAAGCTTCCAGACCTATCCATGGAATAATTTCCCCGCTGCCCATTTGAGTAGTTCCCTGAAAAAGCCAAGTCTTCTGGACTAGTTGAAGTGGATTCAAATCTCACATTTCCCGCCATATCTCAAATACAACTCATATCTACAAAAGGGTTAAACATGTTTTAGTGACTCATGTCGATGTTTCTAGAATGCGGACCCAACAGAAATGCATAAACACTTTGCAGAATTTCAACATATTGACCATAAACACAAAGCCAGAATAAGTCACAAACAATTGCTTATTGATCTCTCTTTCTTCAACTCAAAATTTCAGTAAATTTCACTCCATAAAATAAGAAGGAACACTTGCTAGTACAATGAAACAGTAACCAAAATTTAGCCTCGTCCTTAAAGTTTCCAAAAATAGAAAACACTACTTTCATTAAGTTACAATTAACATATAGCACAATTTGAACAAAAGTTCCTTCTTCTATGCCAAATAAGTCCACGCATCTATCAACTTTAAGGGGTAAAAAGAAAGGCCAAGCAGACTAAAAATATCTCCAAATGTTAATTCACAATTTGCCAATAGTAAAAGTAAATCCCAGCAACCACCAAACGACAGGTAACATTAAGTAAAAGATTAACAAAAATTGAGAAGCCGCCAAAAATTCAAACTCCAAACATGTAAACGTATAAAACACTAAAACCCAAAACGAATTATTAAAGAAAAATACATAATTCAGCAAATTGAGCTATTAGAATAAGAAAATATAGAGCGCAAGAGACGAAAAATCTTCTTGAACCTTAATTTGCGAAATTAAAGAGAAGTTAAAACCAAACAATCGCGAAACTTTCACGGACTTCAAAAACCCTAATTGGAGCAAGATATTAGGGTTTTACAAATATCACCAGCAATAAAACCCTAAAAATTCCTCGAAGACGCAATAATTGTACAATTCAAAGCCAAGGAGAAGCAAAAACGCACCGGCATTTACCGATCGGTCACGAAACGGGATCGTATTGTAGAGAGAGAAACCCAAAAAAAGAAGGAAGGGGTTTTAAGAAAGAACAAGTACACAAGCCGTAAGAGCCTCGAAGTTGGCCTCGTGGAGATTCTTCAGTGCGCGCAAGAGAGGAAGCTAAAAACGCGGGTCCCTCCAAAATTTCGAGGAAGAGTAACCACTGATCAGGGCCGTTAAAATCTTTGGGAAAAGCAAATCAAGACCGTTGACAGGTTCTTTTTGTTCACGTGTTTCGTGGGGTCCTTTCAATTTGGATTGTGTATGCATATGTAGCACTTTTGCGTGACACAAAGATAATTAAATTATTATTATTATTTTTTAATTAATTACACGTATTATAAAATAAAATTGTTGATTAGCCTAATAATCATTATTCATTGTAACGTAATTAATATTGTTTATTACAAAATATAAAAAAATATATTTATTTATAATTAATAAAATTATTATTTTTTTCTATTTTTGGAATTGACGGAGACGAAACAAAGGGATAAAAACTTTGGTTGACTTGGGGTTGAATGGATGTGATGGATTGGATCTATTGTTTTGGTTGGTGGGCCATTATTGCCTTTGCTGTTGTTTCGTGATGGTCAACGACCGAGTTAAAAGTCACGTGTCAAAATTTTTTTAAATTTATTTTTTAAAAAATATTATAATAAATCATTTTTTCAGTTCAATATAAACCGATATTATATCAATTTAAGAGATTTTTATCGATTGAATCAATTAACAATCACGTGTTAAATTTAAAGAAGTGTATTTGCTATAATTTAGGCCCAGGCTTGGAGATGGGCCGGTACTTGACTGAAGTTGTTACAATTTAGGCCCATTATCTCACTGAATGGGCCTTTTTGTTGTAATCACTTTCCTTCCCCCGCCTTGCATCTCCAGCCTTTCTTTCCTTTCCTTTCCTGCGCTGGTCAATGATAGTATTACAGAAGTAATAATGGCGGATATTGAGTAGGGTTATACGTATATACAGTTAAAGAAATAAAATTTCGGTTTAATGGGTCATTGTCCGATATTTACTACTTAATTATGCATTAATAATAAAGTAATAAAATCGACAATTGTTACTGACGAGTGTTACATCAGTTAAGTTGCAGATCACAATGCTGCCGTAGTTAATAGTAACAGAAGGTTAGGTAAGCTTTTTGACCTAAGAAGATGAAAGACAAAAAAAGAAATGGCGGGTCTTCAATCTTTATTCATTCATTCAACCCAGTAGAGCAATGCTTGCTTGCTTGCATTAACTGATACTATGATCTCTGATATGACTTCACTCTTTTTCGACATTGCAACAATGCTCATCATTTTTCATGGTCTACGAACCCCGCATGTCACGGAGCCAACTTCTCTCGGGGATAGACAAAAGCATGGACACAACAATCTACGAGCAGCAACGGCAATGAGTCAAAAGATTATCAGAACATATGGTCCACTCTGCCGTGACTCGTGCTTTAATGGAAACCTTTTGCCAACTTTAAGAATTTAGTTTTTTTAATTTTTTTTAGTTTGCATTAAATAGGCTTCTGAATTGGAAAGTTGGGACTCTATACTTCGCTTCAAGTTCCACTTTTATGCTTCAATGGCTGAACCAGCAGATAAGCCTCGGTTTTGTTATTTCTTCTTGTTGTTGATTTGTGTTTTTCTATGGTTCTTTCCCGGCAAGTCATCTCAGTTTGGCCCAGTGAACAATGAGTTTTGGATAGATGAAGAAGATGATGAAGTTGGCATGGTTCAAACCAGACGTGATTCATTAAAGCATTGTGATTTTACTTCTGGTCAATGGATTTTTGATCCTTCTTATCCTCTTTATGATTCCAATTGCCCTTATCTCAGTACTGCAGTAAGCTGTCAGAAAAATGGACGGCCTGATTCTGATTATCAGAAATGGAAATGGAAGCCTCATGCTTGTTCTATTCCAAGGTACTTGAAAATTAATCTTTGGCTTAAAATTTCTTCATGGATGATAACAGAGGCTTATGACCAAATTTTAAATGAATTGTTAACAAAATCTATTAGGGAAGGTTGACAAGCATGTACAATTAGACAGCTTCGAGCAAATTGTAGTTTTATGACTCAAATGTCTTTGGTTCAGGTTTGATGCTTTGAAATTTTTTGCAAAGATGAGAAGGAGAAGAATAATGCTGGTAGGTGATTCTATAATGAGAAACCAGTGGGAATCTCTAGTCTGCTTGGTGCAGGGAGTTGTTCCAACCGGGCACAAGAAGGTGACCTATAATGGCCTTTCCATGGCCTTCCATGCCTTGGTAAGATTAAAGTTTTGATTAATTGGAAATCGAAACTCAATCATACAAAATTCTACTCTTTTTCTTTTCCTAATTTTGATTTCATTAGTTGCTTGCTATATAGTGTAAGTAGCATTTGATAGTGGTATGTTTTGAACGGCAAATAGTGGAGTGTGGATGTTAACAGGATTTTGAGACATCAATTGAGTTTTCTTGGGCTCCTCTGCTGGTGGAATTGAAGAAAGGACCTGAAAACAAGAGAATCTTACATTTGGATTTGATTGAAGAGAATGCAAGATATTGGAGAGGAGTAGACATTCTAGTGTTTGATTCAGCTCATTGGTGGACTCACCCTGACAAATGGAGTTCGTAAGATACATTTCCCATTTTGCTTATTACATGTCACATTCATATGTAGCTTTCCTTTGTGTCGAAATTCTCTTAGTGATAGCAACTGTGGAAGGAGAGAAAAGATTTGGGCATTCTTTTAGCTATTTTGAGTTGCATACAGTGTGAGATGCAGAATACAGTTTAAAGTTGGTGAGGAGAGGATGGTGTAATTTCAATTGTATTTACTTAGAGCAGCAACAAGATTATGCGATCAAATTTGAACAATTTAAACTAATTTCAGGTGGGATTTCTACATGGAGGGACAGTCTCTCATTAAGAGTATGAATCCTATGATTGCTTATCAAAAGGGACTTACAACATGGGCAAAATGGATAGATTTGAATCTTGATCCTCGACGAACCAGAGTCATTTTCCGAAGCATGTCACCAAGGCATAACAGGTTATACATCACGCAATTAATTATGCATATGTAGACTGTAATCTCCTTTCCAATTACGTCATTTAAGTGACTCTCTTCATTTTCTTTCTTACAGAGAAAATGGTTGGACATGTTACAAGCAGAAGACTCCTCTGGCCTTTCTCAGTCGCCAGCATGTTCCTGAACAATTGCTAGTGCTAAAAGAAGTGTTGCGAAGAATAAGATTTCCAGTATATTTGCAAGATATTACGACAATGTCAGCTCTTCGTAGAGACGGGCATCCTTCCACGTACAGAAGGGCATTGGATCAATCGCAGAGGCAGCACATAAGAGGCTTCTCCTCTGACTGTAGCCACTGGTGTCTCCCTGGGGTACCTGATATCTGGAATGAGATGTTAAGTGCATTGCTCCCAAGTGAAAAATCCTAAGAGGTGAGTAGAATAACTGTTCTACAAAGCTTTTAAGACTTTTGTCTCTGTCATCCTTGAGTCTGTATAATAAGTTATTGTGCTTCATGTTTGGGTTCTTACCACAAATTGCTGACTAACGTTCCAGGATTTTCTTTATTGGCTTGTAATGTGAAAATTTGGGTTTCTAAGGAGGCTGGGACTCGAGATTTCAAGTAATGTAAGATAAAATGGCATTAGTGCGTAGTAAAGTTGTTTATTATCAATCTACTGAATTTCAGCAGGAGTGAAGGAGACAATACCCGGATCCAATGTAGCCAAACTTCAACAAGAAGCAAAATGTGGGGAAAAAAGTAAAAGAGAATTATTGAATTCTTGACTCTTTTGCTTTTACTCTGTGCAAATGTTTCTAATCAAATCTTTAACTGCAGACCAACTTCCCTAATTATCTCTCACTTTTGCTTTTTGAATTGAAATTGGACACGTGGTGAACATCGTCATGGATTGGCTCTCACACACCCACCTTTTCTCATAATATCTTTAAGAATGAGCAATTATTCAGCATGACTTAACTTCATACTTCTGACCTGCAAAATGGCGGTAATGATTCTGCATCATTACCATCTTGGTAGGGGGTGTCCTGTTCTGCTGTTGACACAGTGGAGGCTAGACTTGTCTTCATACTGAATCACTTCTGATACTCAACCTAAGACAATGTTGATGATAAAACTAAAGAATATGGTGAAGCAAATCTGGATTCAAGAAAAACAAGAATAAGAATTAGAAAGCAGTCTGGTTAAATTAATAATTTTGATGAAAGCTGAGTAATAAAAATATGGATACTCCAAAGTAAAATAGTACTTTTGAAATGAATATAGTCCGAGTTGTGAAGAGACACTTCTCTTTCTTACATATGATATGCCTTTCTACGCATACTATCAAAATTTTTGACTGCTGCAGAAAACCTTGAAAGATATGAAAACAATGTAAAGGAACCCAGATGTAGAACGACCTCATTGCGCCAAAAAGGGGAAAAAAAAATTATCTCATGCTGCTTGAAACAATCAGTAAATGGGACAAAAACTTGAAAATTTTGCCCCACATATTATTTACTAAGCTTTGCCCTGACGAATTTCTTTTGTACTAACCATCAGTACATGGTGAAATTGTTTTGGTTCTTAGTCGTAAAAAATTGCCTAAGAATCAACAGAGTACTGTTTCCACTTCATCGGCTTAACTCAAACTCATGGGGAGCAAACCTCTTTCTTAATTTGGCAATTTCCTTGACAGTCAATCTAAAAGCCTTCTCCAGAAGCTCTTCCTTAATGTCTGAACCAAATAATGCAGATGGGATTTTCTGCAATCCTGGATTCTGGCTGTCGAAACTCCCCAGGATAGTCGCTCGGGTGTCTCCAACATTCATTTGGAAGTGTACTAGCCCTCTTGGAAACACCATCACTTCACCTTTTTCAATCACTTTAGCATAAATCTTGTTTTGAGTATCGACAAACCAAATGCTATCTCAGTTGCTCTTGGATGGAAATGGGGAACATTCACGCCACCAACATCAAGATCAGCTCGTACCATTGACATTCCTATGTGTTCAAGCCTGGAAGCACATTCATATTGACAGGAAGGGATGCCAACCCAGAATCACTGAACTTTCCAGGAAATTTTATCCTGGAAAACACAAAATCTTCCACAGTCACATATGATGAGTTCTTGCATGGAAGTATAGCGGTTGCAGAAGCTCTGTTAGGTAGGCAGTAGTCGTTAACTGGATCAGGATCAGAAGCCAAAGTAACACTAACGTAGCTATGAAAAACACCAATAAACAGAACAATGAATGTAATTGACATCGTTTTCTACTCTTTTTTCCTTGACTGAAGAATGACAATTTGCTGTTGATTTGATTGACGCTGATAGTTGAGGCAATATATTTATAGCCCGTGTCTGTTTTTGCTTGAGAAAGAAGGGAAATGGAATTTTGGTTAGTTTGAACAAGGCAACAACTTCACCATGCTGCCGGTGTACTTTTTGTCTGTTTATAGCGGCTAATTTGTCAAGGCAAAGCCGAGTGAAGCGTACTTTAAAAGGAAAAGAACATTGCTAGCTAATTCTTCAACTGAACTCTTTAATCCAACTGCTACATGAAGAAAATAAAAATTAATCAACGAACAGTTTTAACACATAGTTGGTGACTTGTACCAAGTCAAAATCATTAAAATTAATTACTTGATTAATTAATTAATTAATGTCTTTTCGACAGGTAAGCTAGTGGTAACCTGGTTGTCGCTCGCCATATAGTGAGCCACGTCATCCACGAGATTATTTATTATTTATTTATTCATTCTTCATCAATGGCATACAAGTTTTCTGCAATAAAACCCTTCTATCACACTGTTCAATTCATGAAGCAACAAAGATTAGTTTAAACACTTGCAGTTGTTTATTCATAATCCACTGACGATTTAAAGTATACTACGAGAGTCACAGGCATTCGTTCCAGAGAAACATCCGAAATAGAAGAATTCAGGCGGATGAAATCAGGACAGCAACATACAATCTCAACAGAGAGCTCACCGAGTACTTGGTACAAGAACCGTTACATTCCGTTTACAGGAAAAAGAGTTTTTCTTCCGATTATGATTAGTAACTGTCGATATCGGTTTCTGGCCTTCGTAGGTAGTGGCGAAGGCAGTTCACCAACACCTGCACGTTCAAAGAAAAAGGTCACAGGGGACAGCAATAGAAAGTGATTTAGCATAGAATTTAAAGGGATCGCAAATTATATTTGCTTTAATAATGACCCCGATCAACAAGAAGATCACATGTGGCTAAGACATAAGTAATCTCGGCATTTGCTTGGAAAAGGTGGAAATGGGAGGATATTCTAGAGGTTTACTGCCTGAAGTATATATTTATTGTTAAACCATGTTCATGCATAAGCGATACCTGAGACAAGGAACTGTTTAATGCTGCCCCTCCGTAGCTGACATGAAATTTGTCTTTGACTACGAGTCCCTGTTAAAAGACAGAAGAAAAAGTAATGACAGTGGAATACAGGGGTGGGATTGAGTTATTTTGCCTGTATGCAGAGCGATTGAAAAACATAAATAAAAAGGGGGGAGAAGATACTTCGGTATCAATTTCAGCAGATTCCACATCAATATTGACGTCAGCAATGATTTTAATGATTTCTACAAGCAACCCAGGTCGATCGACTGTTTCTATATAAAGCAGGCTGGTGAAATACATAATAAAATGTGCAAGTAAATGATATCTTCTCTGCAATTCATTACCAAATTCACTAATTTTTTAAATCCAGAAATGGTAATTATACAGAAATAACATAGAAACGGATTACTTGTGGAACCATATGTTAAAAGGCATTTCAATCCAAGTATTAAGAAGCTGCAAACCTTCTCTTAGGTCCATCTTCCTTGACATGTACACGAGTGGCAATATCAACATCAAGCTGCAATCAATAGTCATTAACTTAACTTCAAGTTTGTAGAATCTAAGTAAGTGGATGCAAGGCATCTAATGAAACAACTAATGAGCTAAGAAACTTCCTATGACAGAGACTCAATTACACCCTAATAATAACAAAGAAGATGCTTCTA